>BPLQ01003846.1:0-88429 GCA_021605075.1 Caerostris darwini | reverse complement strand
GTGATAAGCGAGGTAATTAATAATATAGCCCACGTTCGGGTATAATTAATAGTGTAGCCCAGGGAAGACCGAGTGACGAAGGAGCGAGGTTGTAATTAAAATGATACAGAATGTACATCAGTTGTTTATTTAATAGAAAAAATACATTAATTGTTAAAATTTTAGTGTTACTATTTTTACAAAACTCTATTATATTAGCTACAGTATGATATTTAATGAACCATACTAAAGGGCACTCATAAATCAGCATAGGAAGACAGCGTAAAGATATATAAGTTAGGCAGAATGAACGTGTTCGTGGGAGTTGGCAGAGTGCCTCTAACTTATTTTCTTCCTTTCGCCAACGCCAATTCAAAACCTGCCAACCAAATGCTAAGGCAAAAGAAAAGTGCCAAATACTCTTTGATTAATTTATAGAATTTAATATTATTCATTTCCAAAATGACCCAATCCATATATACCATTACTATCTTGCAATTCGGAGCCAGCTTGCAAAGTCGCTCAAAATACCAATCTGTGTGTGGTTCACATTGCATATGTCCGCATGTCGTCAGCACCGCTCTACCAGGCGCTGCTATCATATGCTATGATTTTTAGCGGATTTTTTTTAAATAGCTACCGTGAATTTCGCTCTGTCTAAAGACGAAATATTTTTAGATACTGAAGTTGTACTAGGGGTAAAAGCGATAAACTGCCTAAATATGGGACTACTGTCATATTATGTATGTAATGTGAAATATTCTTATTATTAGGTAAAATAATATATAAATAATTTTTCTATGATTTATAATATTGTTTTATTTAGTAATTTCTGTTTTGCTATTAAGATCTTTAATCTTTTAAAATGAAATCTTTTAAGAGTTATATTAAATATACATTTCATTAAAATAGCTTTCAGTTTCAGTTTTTTCAATTCAATCTACGGCCTATAGAAGGATAAGGAGACCTATAATCTTTGATGGGAGAAGTTAGGCGATATCAAAATGAATCTTGTTTATATTAGAATGTACAGCAGAAAGAAAGGTTGAGTCTATTTTGCTCTTAAAGGTTTCAGAGGAAGAATTTGCCGATTCTTTATCAAAGCGTCTGCTGTTGTAATAAAAATATGCATCAGTTCACGAACTTGTAGATGACAGATGCGTACTTGTGTGAGGTGTAGCTGAAAGCAATTGGCATGGCGCATTAAGATTATATAGAGAAAAGTAGCAATCAAATATGTACCTAATTATGAAACCCTTAATCGTTTGAATTGAATAAAGTTTGCTTTCAAAGTAAAGCATTCAAACAAATAAAACCCATTTATGTCCAAACAATTATACATGAATATGATTTTCCGCCATTGGAAACATGGCAAGGATAGTGATCTCAAGAACAACACACTTGCAGTCACTCCATTTAGCTAATCTCTGTAGTATGCAGATATTTGCTAAACGAAGAGACAATGGCAAGTGTCTCACTGCGTGCTGACTCCATGTAGATTTTAAAAATCACCGGAGTTTACAATTATTTTGGTAAGGTAATTATTCTCAGCGTGTGAAGAGGTTTCTGCCACGAACTGCAGTTCACAAGTTTCCAAACTTGTGTCTTGTTTATGACTGAGGCTTCATTCACTATAGAAGGAATATTCAATCAGCACTAAGATCACGATTTGATTTCCTGTACCGGTTCACTTGCGGAAAAACACATATTTACGATTAATTTTTGACCTTGTCTCATCAAAGACTTAGTCAAGTTGAATTTGTTATCATCACGATTAATCATCCAGAAGTGTCAAATCTTTCTAGAAGAAGTTTTGCTAGAGTTATTCACCAATGTTCCAGCAAATGTTCGTTAGAAAATTTGTTTTAAAAAGGAGTCTTAAAAATGATTTTAATTGTGTTTATTAGACACGTCTTATGTTGATTGATGTATTGGTATTGGAGAAACATTTACTTGGCACTTTTCTTTCCCTGACATATAGAGCGGGATTAACAGCCACTAGTACCTTTAGTAAATAACTCGAGTACAAAATGTCTGCCGTCATTTAACATGAATATTGTGGTAAGATACACAAATTATTTTCTATTTCCTCTGATGTTCTGCTTCCAGATTCCTTTCAAGTATCTGTTTATCCTATTTTATGACAAAATTTACGGTGTCTAACTTTTAAGTTGCGTTGCTGCACCACCACCACTCACTGACTTTTTCTATTTACGTACGTTTTCTAGTTATTTGTAATTATGTTCCAAGACACATATTTATTCTTTAATATGGGTTTAATGACATGTTTTTTTTTTAGTCCAAACTTGGCGGTATAACATTTTTACCACGGGAAGACTTGTAGCATTTCCTTCCCAGGACAAAAAAATGTATCTTTTTAACGAGTATATAATAAAAACTTAACACTCAAATTTGGCAGCTTTATTATATTTATTTATATTACATGCGATTAGTGCTTTGTACGAATGAGAACAATTTATCATGCAAATCTGATTGCATATATTTAGTATCATGCATAATGAGACCTCATGAAATGAGTGATGATCTGTGCGACCTTAGCAGATCGAAACAATTACAGATAGAATATGGACTACACATAGGAATATGAAATTTTTTTATCTGTGAAAATAATAAGAGTTATTTAATGAGATAAGTTTAGGCATGTGTTTTGCGAAAAAGCTTTAAAGAAGTTCATGACTCATGAATACTAAGAATGTAGTTGCTTGTTAAAAAAAATTGTATGTTGACGATAACTGTAACATAAAAACAATTCATCAGTATTGTGTGTGTACATCTCTGTTTAAATTGAGTTTAAATATGTAAGTGCATGAAAGTAACGAATGAATTGTTTGAAAATTGATTGTTTTAAGTTATTGAAAACATTTGTGTATCTTGCATCAAAATTGTAAATTAGTTCTGTTTATTTTGTAGAAATTGAATTTTTTCCAATTTTTAAAATTGCTTTATAAGCAAAATTTTAAGTGTTTGATATTTGTAAGAAAATTAAAAATTCCACAGAGTATGATGACTAATTGTCACTATGTCGTTTAGATGTGATCTTAAAAGAAAGTGAAGCTAGGGAAGATTAAGAGAAAAAAAAAGGCAATCGCTAAGAAAGAGGAAGAGAAGGAAAGTGAACGAGCATTCGAGTTTGCGAAACTGAGGATAACAAATGAAGCAGAGACGTCCAGTGTAGGTTCAATGCGCAGTTCAACTGTTAGAACCGACGCGAAATGAAGCACTTGATGCAAAAAATTACGTGCAAACTACAGATATTCTTTTGAACTTAACATTTTTCGAAAGGCCAGCGGTTTCGGCACAAATTGATTAAAACTATTGGGTGCTGCAGTTCATTTCCATTTTACCGTTAGATTCAGCCCGAATTTTAATCAAAATATAGATAGCAAAAACCGGACGAGTTTGTAAGTCAGTTAGGGATCGCAAATATAGCGGAGAGTGTATTGAACCCTATGTGAGCACAGGATTCGTAAATAATGAAGAAATAAATATACTTCGCGACACGGATAACACGGATCTGCAGAGATCTGTAATCTTCTGTAACTGCGAGAAACCGTGTAAATCTAAAACGCCTCACTGGAGAAACGGTCTGCGTTAAACAACCTTTAGACTTAGAATCCAAATGTCTACCGCTCGCGAAGGTAGAACTGCAAAGCCCAGATTTTTAGATACACTTTGTATAGGCCGCAGGATCATGTATAATGAGACTCATAAAATTAGCAAATGGTTGGGCAATATTCACGGGTCGAAATAATTACAATTTGAATATGGACTACACCAGTAGTTGTTCCATCGTCATTGGTAATACACCACGAGCTGAGAATTGTCTACTCCAATGAGAAGCCAGAGAAGCTAACCTGTCTTCTTGACGCATTGTCTTAAAAGGATGTTCTCGGTGAAGAGATCTGCGACAAGTCGACCCGAAGTGTTGTTTTTATTTTTTCTCTGAAGTGACTGAATAGGCCGGTGTTTCCGCCTGTTTACAAAGGGAACCCCTTGTGGTTTCGTGTGTCACGCCGCGTGATAGTTAAGGTGAGCCGCAGACCATGCAACTAGGAGTGAACTGCATTTGTAATTGAATCGTGCACTTTTGATCAAATTTATATTTTTAATTATTATTTTTTTTGTATACAAAGATATATCTACAAAGTGTATCTTTGTATCCCTCAACTTAGAGTTTGTTTTAAATATTCTGATTAGTCATTTACTAAGAAAATTTCTTCAATTTATTCTGTATTTTTATTAGCAATATGAAAAGACTCAAACATAAATGTGTGGTTATGAAAGGAAAGCTTTGAAGCGATGGAGTACAAATGCAAAAACGAAATTAATATTTTTAAAACTTGCTATCTAATGCTGAGAAAATGCAAAAAGATAAATAAATCAGATGTTCCACACAATAATCTCCTGTAAAGATTTCTACCCAAGGAAACAAAAGACATGAGTCAAATCCCAAATTATGGAATTTTAGATGTTATCAGATTGTACAAGGTCATAAACCTGCATGAAGTGTCCATCATCACATTTCTTCTTGTTTAATGTAAATAGAAATAGCACATAGGCTAAGGGCAAGATCACAAAATACTTCAACCAGTATACTTTGAATTTGAGAGAAGAAACTATTTAAAAACTCATACTATATTATCAGAATGCTACTTTTAGAAATAAGAAGGATATAAATTCAATGAAAACTGCCGTTCATATCAGACTATTGCATACAGTTCTACTGATACATAATAACCGCTACATAATAACTGTTTCGGTGGGAAGAAGTATTTGTATAATTCCTCAAGCAGAATTAGCAAGTGATAAAAATATGGGTCCACAAAGAACACAAATAAAAACACTAAAGAATGAAAATTATTAGCTAAAAATTATGCCAATTTTAAAAGACTGGTGTAAAATTCACTTTTCGAGCGCTGCGTGAGAAGTGTGACGCAGAATTGAAATGAAGGTCTGCGCGGTTTGATAGGGAGCGATTATTCAAAAACATTTTCTTCGCTCCACCATTTTAAAACTCATGCAGATTCAAAATTCAGTCTAGGAGCTTTTAAAACATTAAAAAAGTGTACACATTTAACAATTCATTTCACGAGTAAATTAAAAATATTGTTTTCAATGCCATACTTTGTTAAATAAGAATTTCATTTTTAGTTAACTTCATTTTACATATATAACTCTTCGTAAATTATAGTTTAAAAACACTAAAAAACACGCTTTTAGAGTTAATCGAACTAAAATGTAAATAAATTATAGTTTAAAACACTAAAAAATACACTTTTATAGTTAATCAAACTAAAAAGTAAATAAATTATAGTTTAAAAACACGCTTTTAGAGTTAATCAAACTAAAATGTATAAAATAATTGTTAACATAAGAATAAAATGACTGACGAGAAAATGAATGTCACTGTCCTAAAAGCGTGGGGTGCTCAATATCCATTGTTATAATTTTTCACTAGTTTCATTCCAAATTTCATTATTTTTTACATTTTAGTTTGATTAACTCTAAAAGCGTGTTTTTAAACTATAATTTATTTACTTTTTAGTTTGATTAACTATAAAAGTGTGTTTTTTAGTGTTTTAAACTATAATTTATTTACATTTTAGTTCGATTAACTCTAAAAGCGTGTTTTTTAGTGTTTTTAAACTATAATATTTAAATGAGGTCCCGATACGGTGGATTGGAATTACAGTTCTTACAATAATTTAATTGTGAGTAAAACGAAGGATAAAGGCGAATATGTCGAGTCAGCCAGGATTCGATCAGGGAATGTTCTAATTCGTAGTCAGGAGCGTTATCCCTAGTGCCACGTAGGTTTGAATGTCTTAGGTACTTTCATTCTACATGGGTTAAATTGCTCTTCATAAGTTAAAATAAAATCCCTCATCCTGGCGATCCTAATCATGATGAGACAAGATATTTTAGAGAGACAGAGATATTTTAGTGTCGTCTACAACGTCTTGATAAGGCTACAACGTTTAAATTAAATCTGATTGCTTAAAGTAGGGCAAAATCGAGCCCAAAGAGTCAGTTACATACAAACAAACAAACATACAGGTGAAACTAATAAAAACGAATTAAAAGGAAGAAAATTCATTAAATTGGAATTTATAACGGACAAATAAAACGGAATAAAAAGTTTTTAAATATATTTTTTTGATTTAAATAATGGTGTTAAAATATTTTGAAGTTAAAATGATTTATATGGAAAACTTAGGTACGTCTAATTGAAAATTTTTAGTAATCTAAGTGATGCTGTTAAAAATCAATATAACTTAAAAAGATTTATACGGGAAAGATTACTTTTTATATAATGCTTTTAAACACATGAATTTTAAATTAAAAGGTTTTAAAAATATGGAAAACTTTTCTAATTTAAATAATGTTTTAAAAAACAATAGTTTAAAATTGAAGGTTTTTTTATAAGAAAATTGTCCTAATTTAAATAATGCTGTTAAAAAACAGTATTTTTAAATTAAAAGGTTTTTATGTATAAAATTTTTCTCATTTAAATAATAATGGTTAAAACGATATTTTTAAATTAAAAGGATTCATACAGAAAATTTTTCTAATTTAAAAAATGCTTTAAAAACCAATAATTTTAAGTTGAAAATTTTTTAATATGAAAATTGTAGTAATTTAAATGACGTTTTTAAAACAGTTTTATTAAATTAAAAGGTTTCTTTATTTAAAAATTTTCTAATTTTTAAGTAAAAAACAATATTTTTAAAATAAAAAGTTTTTATATGGAAAATATTTCTAATTAAAATTTTCGCTATTAATAAACATTTTAAAATTGAAAAGTTTTTATAAAGAAATTATTTAATTAAAGTGGTGCTGTTAAAAAAAAAATTTTAATTAAAGATAATTATACGAAAATGTTTTGTAATTTAAATAATACTATACTGTTAAAAACAATATTTTTAAATTAAAAGATTTTTATGTACAAATTTTTCTTTTTTAAATAACACTGGTAAAGACAAAAATTTTAAATTAAATTGTTCATAAAATTTTAATAATTTAAATATCTTGTTAAAAAACAATATTTTTAAATTATAAAGCTATCATATGGAAATTTTTTCTAATTAAAATAATGCTGTTAAAAAACTATGTTTCTAAAATGAAAAGTTTCAAGATGTAAAAATTTAGAAATTAAACAAATGATGTTAAAAACAATATTTTTAAAATTAAAAGATTTAAAATATAAAAAATTGTTCTAAATTTATTATTTAAAATTTTTTTAAATTTAAATATTTTCAAATTTATAATTTTATTTTTATATTTAAGTTTTTTATATGTAAAATTTTTCTAATTTAAATAATTCTGTTGAATTTTTTTCTTAAATTGAAATGGTTTTATGCATAAAATTTTTCTAATCTAAATAATGCTGCTGAAAAACAATATTTTTAACTTAAAAAGATTTATACGGGAAATTTTACTATTTTAAATAATATTGTTAAAAACAATATTTTTAAATTGAAAATGTTTAAAATCAGCGCAATTTTTCTAATTTTAAAAATGCTGTTAAAATACAATATGTTTAAATAAAAAGGTTTTTATACATAACATTTTTCTAATTTAAATAATGCTCATGAAAAAATATTTTTTTAAACAGATTTTTATGCATATTTTTTAAATTTAAATCATTCTTTTGAAAATATATTTTAATTAAAAAGATTTATACGGAAAACATTTCAAATTTAAATAATCCTGTTCAATAACAAAATTTCAAAATGAAAAGTTTTAATATATATAAATTTACTAACATAAATAATGCTGTTAATATACAATATTTTTTAAATTAAAATGTGTTTATGTATTAATTTTTTCTCATTTAAATAATGTTGGTTGAAAGGATACTTTTAAATTAAAAAGATTGATGCAGAAAAATTTTCTAATTTCAGTAAACTTGTCTTAAAAACAATATTTTTAAATTAAAAGGTTTGCATTTGGAAATTTTTTCTAATTTAAAAAATGCTGTGAAAAAACTTCTTTTTAATAAAAAAGTATTTATACGGAAAATTTTACTAATTAAAATAATGCTATTAAGAACAATATTTCTCAATTAAAAAGGTTTTATACGGAAATTTTTTCTTATTCATATAATGCTGTTAAAAACGATATTTTTACATTAACAAGATTGACACAAAAAGTATTCTATTTTAAATAATCCTGTTAAAAAAATATTTTTGCATCAAAAGGTTTACTTATGGGAATTTTTTTAATTCATATAATGCTGTTAAAAAAATTTATTTTTAAATTAAAAGATTGATGGGGGAAATTTTAGTAATTAAATTAATGTTGTTAAAAACATTATTTTTCAATTAAAAGTTTTTTACGCATGAAATTTTTTTAATTTAAATTATGCTGTTAAAAAACGATATTATTCATTAAAAAAGATTGATACGGAAAATTTTTCTAATTTAAATAATCCTATTAAAAAACTATATTTTTAAATTAAAAGGTTATTATATGGAAATTTTTTCTAATTAAAATAATGCTCACGAAAAATATATTTTTAAACAGATTTTTATGCGTATTTTTTAATTTAAATAATTCTCTTAAAAATATATTTTAATTATAAAGATTTATATGGAGAACTTTTAAAATTTAAATAATCCTGTTGAAAAACGAAATTTTAAAGTCAAAAGGTTTTTGCAATTTAAATAATACTATACTGTTAAAAACAATAATTTTAAATTAAAAGGTTTTTATTTTACAAATTTTTCTCATTTAAATAATACTGGTAAAGCCAAAAATTGTAAATTAAATTGTTCATAAAATTTTGATAATTTAAATTATGTTGTGAAAAAACGATATTTTTAAATTAAAAAGTTTGATACGGAAAATTTTTCAAATTTAAATATCCTGTTAAAGAACAATATTTTTAAACTATAAAGTTATCATATGGAAATTTTTTTCTCGTTAAAATAATGCTGTTAAAAAACTATGTTTTTAAATTGAAAAGTTTTAAGATTTAAAATTTTAGTAATTAAACAAATGATGTAAAAAACAATATTTTTAAATTGAAAAGATTTAAAATATTAAAAAAACTTTCTAAATTTAATTATTCTTAAAACTATTATTTTATTTTTAAATTTGAGTTCTTTATATGGGAAATTTTTCTAATATAAATAATTCTGTTAAAAATTTTTTTAAATTGAATGATTTCATACATAAAGTTTTTCTAATCTGAATAATGATGCTGAAAAACATTATTTTTAACTTAAAAAGAAAGATTTATACGGGAAATTTTAGTATTTAAATAATGCTGTTAAAAACAATATTTTTATATTAAAAGGATTTTATATATAAGATTTTTCTAATTTAAATAATGCTCATGAAAAAATATATATCTTTCAATAGATTTTTATGGATATTTTTTTAATTTAAATAATTTTCTTAAAAATTTATTAAATAAATTACAAAAATTTAATAAAAATTAATAAATTAAATTTAAATTAAAAAGATTTATATGGAAAACATTTCAAATTTAAATAATCCTGTTCAATAACAAAATTTCAAAATGAAAAGTTTTAATATATATAAATTTACTAACATAAATAATGCTGTTAATATACAGTATTTTTAAATTAAAATGTGTTTATGTATTAATTTTTTCTCATTTAATTAATGTTGGTTGAAAGGATACTTTTAAATTAAAAAGATTGATGCAGAAAAATCTTCTAATTTCAGTAAACTTGTCTTAAAAACAATATTTTTAAATTAAAAGGTTTGCATTTGGAAATTTTTTCTAATTTAAACAATGCTGTGAAAAAACTTCTTTTTAATAAAAAAGTATTTATACGGAAAATTTTACTAATTAAAATAATGCTATTAAGAACAATATTTCTCAATTAAAAAGGTTTTTTACGGAATTTTTTTCTTATTCATATAATGCTGTTAAAAACGATATTTTTACATTAACAAGATTGACACATAAAGTATTCTATTTTATATAATCCTGTTAAAAAAATATTTTTGCATCAAAAGGTTTACTTATGGGAATTTTTTTTAATTCATATAATGCTGTTAAAAAAATTTATTTTTAAATTAAAAGATTGATGGGGGAAATTTTAGTAATTAAATTAATGTTGTTAAAAACATTATTTTTAAATTAAAAGTTTTTTACGCATGAAATTTTTCTAATTTAAATTATGCTGTTAAAAAACGATATTATTCATTAAAAAAGATTGATACGGAAAATTTTTCTAATTTAAATAATCCTATTAAAAAACTATATTTTTAAATTAAAAGGTTATTATATGGAAATTTTTTCTAATTAAAATAATGCTCCCGAAAAATATATTTTTAAACAGATTTTTATGCGTATTTTTTTAATTTAACTAATTCTCTTAAAAATATATTTTAATTATACAGATTTATATGGAGAACTTTTAAAATTTAAATAATCCTGTTGAAAAACGAAATTTTAAAGTCAAAAGGTTTTTGCAATTTAAATAATACTATACTGTTAAAAACAATAATTTTAAATTAAAAGGTTTTTATTTTACAAATTTTTCTCATTTAAATAATACTGGTAAAGCCAAAAATTGTAAATTAAATTGTTCATAAAATTTTGATAATTTAAATTATGCTGTGAAAAAACGATATTTTTAAATTAAAAAGTTTGATACGGAAAATTTTTCAAATTTAAATATCCTGTTAAAGAACAATATTTTTAAACTATAAAGTTATCATATGGAAATTTTTTTCTCGTTAAAATAATGCTGTTAAAAAACTATGTTTTTAAATTGAAAAGTTTTAAGATTTAAAATTTTAGTAATTAAACAAATGATGTAAAAAGCAATATTTTTAAATTGAAAAGATTTAAAATATTAAAAAAACTTTCTAAATTTAATTATTCTTAAAACTATTATTTTATTTTTAAATTTGAGTTCTTTATATGGGAAATTTTTCTAATATAAATAATTCTGTTAAAAAATTTTTTAAATTGAATGTTTTCATACATAAAGTGATGAATCTGTATAATGATGATGAAAAACATTATTTTTAACTTAAAAAGAAAGATTTATACGGGAAATTTTAGTATTTAAATAATGCTGTTAAAAACAATATTTTTATATTAAAAGGATTTTATATATAAGATTTTTCTAATTTAAATAATGCTCATGAAAAAATATATATCTTTCAATAGATTTTTATGGATATTTTTTTAATGTAACTAATTTTCTTAAAAATTTATTAAATAAATTACAAAAATTTAATAAAAATTAACGAATTAAATTTAAATTAAAAAGATTTATATGGAAAACATTTCAAATTTAAACAATCACTTTCAATAACAAAATTTCAAAATGAAAAATTTTAATATATATAAATTTACGTTTTATTTAAATTAAAACGTTTTTATGTATAAAATTTTTTTCATTTAAATAATAATGGTTGAAAGTATATTTTTAAATTAAAAAGATTGATGCAGAAAAATTTTCTAATTTCAGTAAAATTGTCTTAAAAACAATATTTTTAAATTAAAAGGTTTTCATTTGGAAATTTTTTCTAATTTACACAATGCTGTTAAAAAAATTCTTTTTAATAAAAAATATTTTTACGGAAAATTTTACTAATTAAAATAATGCTATTAAAAACAATATTGCCAATGAAAAAGGTTTTATAAGGAAATTTTTTTTTATTTATATAATGCTGTTAAAAACGATATTTTTAAATTAAAAAGATTGATTCATAAATTATTCTAATCTAAATAATACTGTAAAAAATTATTTTTGAATTAAAAGTTTTTCTTATGGAAATTTTTTTTATTCAAGTAATGCTGTTAAAAATTTTATTTTTACATTAAAAAAAATTGATAGGTGAAATTTTATTAATTAAATTGATGTTGTTAGAAACATTATTTTTAAATTAAAAAAATTTAAAATATGGAAATTTTTTCTAATTTAAATAATTATGTTAAAAAACAATATTTTTAAATTAAAAGTTTCTTATGCATAAAATTTTTCTAATTTAAGTAATGCAATGGAAAAACGATATTTTTAAATGAAAAGGTTTTAATGTATATAAATTTTCTAATTTAAGTAATTCTGTTAAAACAAAATTGTTAAATTAAAAAGATTTAAAAATATGGGAAACTTTTTTTAATTTAAATAATGCTTTAAAATTGAATTATTAATTGAATTAATTATTACTTGAATAATTTTAAATTGAAGTTTTTTTATATGGAAAATTATCCTAATTTAAATAATGCTGTTAAAAACAATATTTTTAAATTAATAGGTTTTTATGTATAAAACTTTCCTAATTTAAATAATGCTGATGAAAAACTGTATTTTTAAATTATGTTTTTAATTTGTATAGTTCTGTTAAAAATATTTTTAAGTTAAAAAGATTTATATGGAGAACTTTTCAAATTTAAATAATCCTGTTGAAAAACGAAATTTTAAAATTAAAAGGTTTTAATATACATAAATTTACTAATTTAAATATTGCTCTTGGAAAACGATATTTTTAAATTAAAAAATTTTAATGTATATAAATTTGCTAATTTAGATAATGCTGTTAAAATACAGTATTTTTAAATTAATAGGTTTCTAAGCATAAAATTTTTCTAATTTAAATAATGCTCACGAAAAATATTATTTTAAACAGATTTTTATGCGTATTTTTTTAATTTAAATAATTCACTTAAAAATATATTTAAATTAAAAAGATTTATATGGAGAACTTTTAAAATTTAAATAATCATGTTGAAAAACGAAATTTTAAAATCAAAAGGTTTTAGTATATATAAATTTACTAATTTAAATAATGCTGTTGAAATACAGTATTTTTAAATTAAAACGTTTTTATGTATAAAATTTTTTTCATTTAAATAGTAATGGTTGAAAGTATATTTTTAAATTAAAAAGATTGATGCAGAAAATTTTTCTAATTTCAGTAAACTTGTCTTAAAAACAATATTTTTAAATTAAAAGGTTTTCATTTGGAAATATTTTCTAATTTAAACAATGCTGTGAAAAAACTTCTTTTTAATAGAAAAGTTTTTATACGGAAAATTTTACTAATTAAAATAATGCTATTAAGAACAATATTTCTCAATTAAAATGGTTTTATACGGAAATTTTTTCTTATTCATATAATGCTGTTAAAAATGATATTTTTAAATTACCAAGATTGATAAATAAACTATTCTATTTTAAATAATCCTGTTAAATTTTTTTTTTTTTAAATTAAAAAGTTTTTATACTGAAACTTTTCTATTTTAAATAATGGTGTTAAAAAACATATTTTTAAATTAAAAGGATTTTATATATAAAATTATTTTTAATTAAATTGTGCTTTTAAAAGCAATATATTTAAAATAAGATGTTTTTATATGGAATTTTTTTCTAATTTAAATACTGGTTTAAAAAAACAATTATTTCTAAATTAACAGATTTTTATTTTTTAATTTTTTTCCAATTAAAATATTGTTACTAAAAATAATATTTTCGAATTAAAATATTTTTGTACGGAAAATTCTTCTGACTTATATAATCCTGTTAAAAAATTATAAATGTTTTTTAAATAAAAGCATAATTTAAAAGAATTATACCTCTAAATATTTTAATTTTGCCATGAAAAGTTCTGTTAAATGAATAGTACAGAAATTAAATATAAATTTGATTTTTAATTACTTTAAACAAAGCGATTTGTATTGGAGAGAAATTATTATGTAAAATATTAAGCAATCAGAAAAATGATTACTTTAAATTTCTCAATTAAATTTTTTAAAAATAGTATCAAATTGAAACATCTTGTTATCTATAAATAATAAATTGAGATAAAGTTTTTTAAAATCGATACAAATTCTACTCAGTATGAAATTAATAAATATATTTTATATTATATATATATATATCAATAAATATTTTTTTATCTGAAACGAATACATATAATTGATATATGTATATGACCTATTTATATAGTCCGTTACGTGACAATAAATTCTACCCTATATTTTTATGAAAGTTAATTAAAAATCCTTTTTTAAATATTAAATCATATTTGTTATTTGTAATGTTGTAAAATTTTAAATAAATAAATGTTATATTTCAATATATTAGAATTGTAAATTTTAGGCAATTATAAAATTATTCAATCATATTTTTAAAATTTCTTAATACGTTAATATTAATTGCATACTATTAGAATGCATAAATTTCTATGAGAGAATTTGAATAAATTAATTTTAAAATAATCTTCGCTTACCTGTCTCTGTCCCGAACACTTGTGAATGTGCGAATGACTCAAGAAGAGGAACGGCGATCAGAAATCGATCGAAGCGCCTGAGATTTCTACACCGATCTGATAGTGTGCACTCATTAGCTGTTATTATAGCATTCACAGGTGTCGCTGTGAAGCGTCCCGACCCCCGGACTTTACTTTAATTGACTGGTTTCTGTTAGGAAGAAAAATAGTAAAGATTGCCGATGAAAATTTTACTTTTAAAATATTCTTATGCATATTAAATTATAATAGAATTTTTTTACTATTTACATGTTGTTTGAGCATTGACTTTATATATATATATATTAAGATTGTATTATATACATAAATATAATAAGCTTGTTCCGAAATTATGTAAATCAAATCTCAGAGCACTATTGACGAGTTTTTTTAAAATTCATCGAGGTTTTCTTTACATTTTTTTTATGAGCAACTGTTTAATAAACATAGCATAGCAGGTACTCTATGCTAATGCTAACTAGAATTAAAATTTTTGTTGATTTGACACGACACTTAGAATAAAGTTTTTCTGGATTAGTTTACGTAATTCATTGATTCTGAAATAAAAGATGCATATTATTAATTCTAATTTTAGTATAAAGAATTTATAACAAAAGTTTAAATGAGTGCGGACAAAATTGACTCGATATATACATATTGTTAAACATTTTACTTCAGTATATAGTAAGTGCTCTGTCATTTGGCATTCGATGGTTCGGCTGTTTTTTGTCATCAGTTGTAGATCGTCGCTTTTGAATTTCCATGGATTTAGTTGTTTATTGACCTTGACTGCCAGATCACGGCAGAGCTGCATTTTCGCTCAGTGTCTGTCATAAAAACCTGTGGCACCGATGCCCGAATGTCTGGCTATCGGTGCCACAGGTTTCGGGCTCGTGTCTCGGCGGTGCCATGGATGCTTTTAGGGGTACAGAATCCCCTTTAAACCGTAAGTCCCGGTCAATATTGGGTGACTATTGGGCCTAGGATTGACAGCCGTACCCCGTAAAAAGGAAAACATCTCCTGGCTGGAATTTTGCCAGTAGGCAGTCTTAGCCCACCATGGGGCTGTTGCGCTACTGATGATGCTGATGTTTATCATACTAAAATTTTCATTTCAAAACGGCGTAAAACGCATAAATCTTCAGAACATATAAATGCGTGCTTAAATCATTACGATTTTTTATTTCATTTTGGTTTGTCGCTCTACATACAATTTTGTGCACACTTTAGGTTAATTATACCAAGAATAACGTGGATTAACATGGATACCGAACCACTCACAACCATCCATGCCACCGCCATGCCAGGATTCGAACCTGAGGCCTGTAGCACGAGTAACCTGAGTGCTAGACAATTGTGTAATAGGCTCCTATTTTTTGCAGAAGAGATCCGACTCACGGATGCGATACGATTTCGAATCCTTCTTTGAACAGCAAGGCGGGCTTAAGTGTATTTTTTGTAAAATATTAATTTTCTTTTTTACCGAGCTTTGCTTTTTTTTTATCGAAACATGAATATTCGATTACAAATTTTTTCAATTCAGGAATTTTTTATTTTGTAGTTGCCAGAATGATGAGATAATTAGTCGAATATTTATGATGTATGTATAGGTTCAGAATATGCATAACAACACTAAACACCTACTTGTGCTAAGCGTTTACATTTTTCTCTATGTTTTATCTTTGGAATTCCAGTAAAAATTATAGTAATGCTCGATATACCGATGCTGGATATATCAAACATAATTCCCAGGCCGTGACATCAAGGGGTTTTGTACTGCAAATACGAAAACGACAGGGTTTTGCTATAGTACAAAGGGTTTTTGTATTGCAGCCACAAAACCCAAATTCACAAAACAAATTCAAATATCAAAATGTTAAACGGCAAGAATGGCATTGAAAGATGAATTCAGTTTGAATGTCAGTGCATTCGGGGATTTTGCATTGCAAATGCTGTGATGCAGCTACGAAACCAAATACCAAATAAATATAATAAAACAAATTCAAAAATGAAATCGTACAACAACAAGAAATGCTTGTAATGAAATTAAATGTGAATGAAAAGGAGTTTTTGCACGGAAAATGCTACGATGTTGTGCGAAACCAAAATTCATTTGATAAATTAAAAACCGAAGAGATTGAACAGCAATAGGTGCATTGGCAAGGTCAATTCAGTTTGTGTGTGAGTATGCAGGGTTTCCTTACTGCGTATTCTATGCTGCATCAAAGAAACCGAAAGTCGAAAGAAGAATTTAAACACCAAAATTTTGGACGGCAAGATATGCATGAAGCGAACAATTCAGTTTTAATATGAGTGCATTCAGAGTTTTTCCATTGTGAATGGTGTGATGCGGCATTGAAACCTAAAATCAGAAGTGTGGTGTTGTCATTACTTTAAAACCTATTATTAAGCAATACCCGAATCCTAGAAGCAACTAGATAGTCCGTTTTTCCCAACAGACACATTAACCATTTGGAATTACGAAATAACCCATACCACTAATTACACCTACAATTTCGCGTGCATTCAGAGACTTATATAATAGGAAAAGGAAACACACTCACGAACAAATTCATAATTTGAAATATAAACAAAAGTGAATGCATTAATATTCGCAAATTTAACTTTGCAATAAATCTTGCAATTAACATTATTTAAGTAAAACTGAAATTCGGATAATGCATTAATAAAAATATAACTTATACATGCTGCCGCAATTCCAAATTAATATTTAATAATAAAATAATACGGTTATAGACCTTGCAATTCATAACTTGCCGCGACAGCTGGGGAAGAGGGGATCCTTTTTTTACCCTTCTTTTTCAAAACTAAAATTTCAGTGTTAATAAAGTTCAATACGCATCAGTGTTCAAATCTGTTGCAGCCTGCAAGAAGCATGGGGAAACATGTCCATATCATGTCGCATGGATGAGCACTTACCGTTTTCTAAAGACGCTGTAGGCGAAGGATCTTCCCAAAACATATCACCACTGTTCAAAGTTTCGTGGTTGTTGAGAGAAAACTAACAAAATAGATTATGCAGTTAAAAGAAAACCCCGGTATTCGAAAACTCTAATAATAACAATGTGACAGTAAAAAAAAATATTGATTATAACTTCATATGTGGTCATTTTAATGTATATCTGGAAGTAATTGGACTTTCCCATTATTTCAAGAAATTGATAACAAAATGCTCACTTTTGCTACGGGGTTTACTAATAGTCTACAGCTAATTAGCAGTTTATAAAAAAATCGATGTATATTTAGGATTCTTTAAACACTGAATTGATTGCAGTAAAATTCTTGGGATTCCTAACAAAAAAATGTTCAAGTTAATAATTAACTAATTAATTTCGTTATTTAACTACTTTGCACTGTAAGTTAGTTTTCTTTCAAGCTACCATTTTTGTAGTGATCAATTGATAACGACAGAAATCATTAAAGTTGCCCTTTTTTTTTGGGGGGGGTGTTCTGTACAAGAAAATTACTTATTGAAGGCTTGCTGCCTTTAAATTCTAATCAACATGCATAACTAATTTTTCACCTCTGTCCTTTCTGGAAAAATGGGTGAACTGAAATCCCCCCTATGACTTATTCTGAAAATTATATTTTAATTTTATAATTAAATAAAAATATTTTTTTTTAAATAAATGCTCTTTTATAAGTTTACTGGCCATTCAAACTGCAACTAACACCGCAAAGAATAAGAAATATTAAACCCACTTTTATTAATAAATAAAATTATATATAAACATAAAATTCTTTTTTACTTACGAAAAAATCAATATTTTGCGTTGGTTCCATGAGTTTCAATAAGATCTGATAGAATTCATCAAAAGAATTTTAAAAATACATTATTCCAACTTTTGCGGTCCAGTGGAAAATCGCAATCAACAGAATAGTTTTCGTAAGTTAATGATATAACTTTGTTTGAGTAAACCTTTTAAAAAAGCATTCGAACTGGTATATACGATGTTTACTATAAAATCCGAATTCTTAGTTGATATCTTAGAATACCAAGAAATCTATTGTTGTTTTTCAAAACTATGGTCATGCAGAAAATTGTTATTCTTTATTATAGTTGAAACTTCCATAGCTAATAAAAAATGTATTTTCTTTGTATTGTTATCATAAAAATTGAAAATTTTTTCGTATTTCTTATTTTATCTTCTATATGGAAAGAAAGTAATGTGTAAACTAAATGATTTTCTTAACTGAGTACAAAATAACGGAAGTGTTTCTGAGAAACAGTATTTCAAAATAGAAATTCCTTAATTTTTGGTGACAGTTATTCTTTTATATATTTAATTTATAAAAGATATTCCATGTCCTTTATTTGCTAAGATTTTTTTTCTGAAAAAAAGGCTTTTATTATGATTACGTTTCATTCAGATTTACTTCAGCTATTTCCTTGAATAAAAATCTGTAATTAATTAACTTCACCATTGTTTTTTTATTTAAATGCATTTAACAATCTAATTACTTCAATAACATATAAATTTACAGTCACAGTTTCTCTAAAGAAATCAAATTATTGGATTGCATTTTACATTGCATTTGATTGGTTATAAATTATCAATATTATTATTATTAGTTGGTTAAAAGTAAAATACGTAAAAAAAATTTCAACTATTAATTTGGGCTTTTTATTTTCAGCGAGTATAATTATTGAGTTAAGATTTTAAACATTTTATCATAACAGGCAGATGTATATCAAAATTACTCTTATATCTGATACATCCCGAGAGTACCTGCCACATTGCAGCCACATTTGGCTATCGCAGTTCGCAACTAACATTATCAGGGGTCTCATCGGTGGATGGGTCAGTTTTTTCTTTCTTAAGCAAAGTTAAAAAAACACTTCGGCTTAGAGATTGATCATGTCTACTAACGGCGTTATTGGGTATATATATAGAGAGAGAGAGTGTAGAGTTGTTGAGTTTCGAATCTGACAGAGATCTGTTCTATGCCGCTATATATATATACATATATATATATACCGCTATATATATATATTGAAAAACGCTTCTTTTATTATCATGTGTGAACATGATGTTGTCCTGGTTGGAGGTCTAAAAAAAAACCTCGTGAGGCTATAAATATATAAAAAAAATATAAGTTATTATTTAAAACAGATTAAATTTATTTGTGTAACTCAAGAAATAATAATTTATTTAAAATAAAAATTTATTTAAAATAATAATTTGACCCACATCAAGTTCATTTTGGATTGTCTGTCTTTCAAAATATAAAGAGATTAGTGTTTCAGTATTGTCAAAATAGCGGCTAAGGATTAGTTTATGTCTATAAAAGTTAATTGAAACGTTTAGCAGACATCTCTGTCTGAATTGAGTAGTGCTTGTAGTGTTTGAATCATTATTTCTTCATAAAGTTCTAGAGCTTTTCGATTTTGTTATATTCCTGTCCTTACTGAATTTGATAGTTCTTGGGGAGTTTCTGCACTTTAGGGTTCTGATTTCGATAAATCTCTTTTCCGCTTCAAGGGGAATCGCTAAAGGGCAGTGAAAAAAAATACCTCCACGGCCATTTTGTTTGTTTAGGAAGGGACTTGGCGAAAACCGTAAGAGAAAAATATGAGATAAATAAGCGGAACCCTAAAGTGCAGATCTCCCGTTCTTGTAATATTCTGACCCATTGCTTCATTTATTTTTTTGAATTATTGTATATTAGTATACTCCCATGTGTATTCGATCAGCATGTTATATTAACACATGGTAAATTAAAATTCGTGAAGGGATTTAAGTTTTTGTATTTTTATTGAAAATTGTTTTTCTTTAATAATTTGACATTAATTAATAATTTACATTGAAAAATATAAAATCTTTAGTATGAAAATATCTATATAATATTGTATAATTTTATATCTAAATATGTATCAAATTAATTTTTAATTAACATTATTCAAAATCAAACATTATATATCTACGACTATAACATCTGCTCTTTCTTATTTAGCTTTCTGAATAAATGATTTCATCTTCTATAAAATTATTCTGTTTTCAGTGTGACAGTGAGTATTTGTGATTTCTACAGTGATTCATATATTTCTATTCCTTTTAAAGCAATTTTATTCCGTTTCAATATTGTTAAAATCCAATTTAAGCAGATTTTTGTAGATTAATTTCCTTTTTTTTTAATAACTTTATAGTCATTTGGACAACTTTTGATTTCAATATAATCTTTTTCTTCTTTAGTTTTTTTTTTTTTTTTCGTTTTATATTTTAAGCCAAAATAATAATAATAACCTGATGTTTTTTCTGTTGGAAATCTATTAACTGCATTGTAAGGTCAGAAATTAGTAGTTGCTTTCAGATTTTTTTTTCTTTGACTTTCTTCTTTTATTTTGGTTTAAAGTCATTATCATTGAACTTCAAATTAAATTAATCTAATCTAATTTTTTTTGTAAAAATTTCCATTTTATCAATAAACGTTTTTTATATGATTGATTAGATATTGTCTATATAGGGAAAGAATACGTTAAGCAGTACGACAGAAAGTCTTCCCGTTGGGCTCATAAAATTAAAAACAGTGTACGACTTTCAGATGCCACTGCAAAAAGGGACAAATTATGATGCACTATGAAATTCCTCCTACGTTGCTGTCAAGGCTTCCTTTTTAACATCCCTCCTTGCAATGTGAATATGGCTCATTTGCAAACTGCTTAATCAACACCATCTAAGCTGTTTTTTCACCACTGAATGGACAATATTCAAAGCTTAACCATGGTGCATCACGGGAAGGCTCCCGTGATTCACCATGGTTAAGTAAATTAAAATTTTCAACAGAGTGGTTGCAATACATGGTTGAATACATTGAATGCAACATAAAATTAAATTTTTTCTTGAATGGGCAATGGATAATGGATATTTAATCAAACAGAAGGAATTTCCGGCATACACACGAGAACTTTCAATTAAAATTTCCAATTGAATGTTCCAGTTTGTGAACCCTATACACTATTCATCAATAATTTGATATATTTCAACCCGATAAATTCGCTGAAACAGGCTTATATGAATCAATGAATTAAATAACTTGGAAGGATTTAATATTTGTTCACTTTAATGCATTTCTCCTCTCTTTCTATTGCAATTCATAAATTTTAAACGTTATTTAAAAAAATTAACAGTAAAGAATTTTTACGAGTGTTTTTAATAATGAAAATTTGTAAAATTAAAACAAAAATATTTTGTTTGTACTTTCAGGAATATATTTTTCTGCGAGTATAAATACTTTTTTTGTCACAATCACTTTTTTACGTTACTTGGAAAAAAAATCCTCTTAAAAGTACAAAGAGATAAAATACAGAAAAAAATGCTATAGTAACTGTGAAATCAGCAATTGCTAACAAAAAGCATAAGTGAAACGGGGCATACACAATGCATAAGGAATAATTAATGGTGATAAACCTGCGGCATGTGATACAGGATATTATGACGACATTCATTCCATGAAAAAGAAAATATTACATAAAGGGTGATAGAATAGTTACAGAGAGTTCAATTTGTATTTCAGGGGTAATGGTTTCTTCGGTTGATTAAATGTTAATTTTCTTCTAAATAGCGCATTAATTGGATGATTTTCCATATTGTTCATGGAATGTAAATTACATTTCTGTGCCACTGAATGTAAACAGACTTAGAAAGGATTTTAAGATGCTGTGATTCTGTAAAAGGACAAGTAGTTACATAGTGTAATAGTTTTCCAGTCTCGCTACAGGTACAAAAATCATCTTCTGAGAGGTGGAATATTTTGAGGCATGTTGAGAATTGACCATGATCACAAGTGAACATTAATTTCTTCTTTAGATATTATTCTGTAATTTTTTGATAGTTAGGAATGATTTCGAAAACTTTTCGCCCTGAGTTGCTTTAAAGGAAAAAAATTCCTGTCTCATCGATAATCCTCTAAAAAACAATTATTTAAGTTATTTTTGAGAAATTAAAGACGTAAACGGAAGACAAATGGATTCGTCGGCAATAACGCTTGCTTTACTAAGGCTATCTGAGTACTCATTGCTAAAATAGCCTGCATGTGCTTTTATCCAAAGCAACTGGATTAGATGAGGGATTTTAGGATTAAGGATGCCAAATAGACTACACTGGCTTTCTGTCCAAACTGAAACTGAAGAATTTAGATATTTCGAATACTCTAAGACCTTTTTGATATTAAGAAGTTCAACTTGGAAAATTGATTTGTTTTTAAAGTTTTCCCTTCCGTTTGCAATCACTATTATATTCCCGTATAATATAAGATCAGCAATTGCCAATATGATAAATTTTGCTCTCTTGAACTTTTCAAACAAGTTCAACTTGTGCAATAAATTCTTAATTTCTCTATCTCCACCAATTGAGTTAGTTTGCAGGCGTCATAGGATAATACCAGATGATTACGATGATGATTGATAATACATCGATGATTACCAGATCACCTTGATACTTTATGTTCGGTCTTATTTGGGTGGTCTTCGAACAACTGTTGCATTTCACACTTCAAAGACTGAGTCAGAATTTCTTTTATCGAATCTAATTTTGACCTCTTCGTGTTGTTCTTCAATTCCTACTCTTCATTCATATACTGATCTAATGCCAGGTATTCGTTTCTTCATCTACTAGTCCTCTATTAATTCCATCATTTAATATATTAATAGCATTTTTTAAAAATTTATCTCAAATTTATCCCAATCTTTTATAGCTCATCTTCCATACTAGCTACTGTATAATTACAGGCAGTACAGTGCGTTTTACTCTCGCAACTATATCATTTGCTCTATGATGTTTCATAAAATTCAAGGTAGAAGCGATTCAGATTGAAGAAAAGTTTCTTTGTATCGATGAGAAGTAAATTTTGACTTTGGATCTATTAATATATGCTCAGGTAAACTCTATTATTTACAAAATACTTTAGAAAAATGAGTACAGTCTTGAAGAAAGTTGTTTTATACAGTGTGAAATTCGTACTTATTTAGTCAGATTAAAAATACATTCATGCCAATAAATTAAGGATAATTCAGAATCACACAGAAAATGAACTCTAAAATAAAAAGTTCCCCTGTAGAATTATCACACACATTATTATTATTTATAGCACTTAACTTAAAAATTGAAAATTATATGCCTTGTTATAATTTTGATAAAATTCACAATATTTAAAAATTCTACATGAAAATTTGATATTTGAACACTTATAAATATTTTAAACGTAAAATATGGATTGTATCATTAACGATTGTCAGTCGTTCTCGAGAATATTAATTTTCATTTTTTAACGACACTAGCTTTCTTCAAAAATATTAGAATTATTCAAGATAGTTATTGAAACTTTTAAAAATGGTTTGTAACATGCAATTCTACAAAAATAAGAAATTTATCGCCAAAATATTGGTTTATAGAAATTACAGATTAATAACATAATGAATTCCACTAGATTAATTAAATTTTTTTTTACATAGTGCCAATTTTTTTAATGTTGCGTTTCACAAATAATTTAACTTCTTGTTCCATTCCCGACTCATTACTTTCAACCCCCACCAGGTAGTCTGACTCACGAGAAAAGATGTCGAACATCCCAAACGCCATCGAGTCTCCTCAATTTTTGAAACTGTGCCTACAACAAAGCCTCTGGGCAAAAGATTTAATGAATTACAAGTAGAACATTTCTAATACAAACATTGTACATTGTATAGAACAATTATTATTGTATATCACTGTACAAATATTGTTGTATACTACTATTGTGTATTGTATACTATTGTACAAGTGTTGTTGTATACGAGTCGCTTCAGGTATATAATATATATAAAAAAATAACCAGTATGTTGAATTCCTTACATTTATATTAAAATCTCTAATAATATTTATTGTTTTGAAATATTGTTGGATGGCGCATATGATTTCCAAACTAATAGTGCTTGATCCGAAAACTGAAGCGAAGCCATCTGATAGTTTTCGTATCAAGATCGAGAAAAAGTACAGTAAATCCGCAGGTGGGAAAGATTTTCGGCTAAGTTCGATGATTAGCAAGAAAGCTATGGACTACCCAGATGCCCGCGGGGAGAAATGTGAATGCGATATGTAAATTTTGGTTCAGCAGGTTCGTGACTGACGCTGAACCCCCAAATTTCTGTCTTTTCAGTGGAGAATGTACCTATGTAAAAATCACAGATATTTAAAAAAATTACAATAAATGTATAAAATTCTTTAAACATAGTACAATTTCAAAACGTTAATATGATTGAAAATTTGTTTTGTTGTAAAATTTTATTACAGTAATTTTTGAATTTTAAAAGAAAACTCCTTGATCATATAATAAAGGAGCGCTCTGACGCTCAGTGCCACAGGTTTCGGGTTCGGCGGTGTAATGGATGTTTGCAGTGGTTCGGAGTCCGCTTTAATCCGTAGATCTCGGTCTAATATGACTGTAGAGCGTTGAGCCTAGGGCTGATGATCCTACCCGGTTAAAAAGAAATCCTCTTCTATCTCGAAATCTGCCAGTAGACAGACGGCTTTGGCCCATCATGAGGCTGTTGCGCCACTGATGATAATGATATGATTGAGGCAAATTTAAGAGGACAAATTTACCAAAATTTCATGATTGATAGTCCTTCAGATATAGAGTCCCTTCTTATTTGGAGCGGCCTGGTGGCCAATTAGTACAACAGGTTCCGGGTGGATGTTTGTGAGTGGATCGGAATCCAAGTTAAACTGAGGTCCCGATCTAATTAACCCAAAGTGTGCAAAAAATGACCGTAGAGCAACAAACTGAACCAAACCTCTTATTTAAAATAAATATCGAATTGCCTTTCATATATTTATTCGAATATCGAATATATCGAATTGCCATTCAGATATTTTTTTCAATCTATGGGGGGACCGGGCCCTTCACAAGAAGCGAAGTTTGTCGTAACCACCAGCGAAACCAAAAGATTAAGTTTCTTAAAATAACTTTTATGTTTAAGTATTAAGAATCAATTAATTTGTAAAAAAGAGAACGAGATCGGACACCAGATTCAGACAATTAATATATTTCAAAACTATGTCAATTACAATGCAGAAAATATTTTAAAAAACTAACCAGTATGTTGAATTCCTTACATTTATAATGAAATCTCTAATAATATGCATTGTTTAAAAATATTTATTGTTGAGATATCTTATCAAATGGAGTTATTAATTTGAAAGATTGCACATTTTATTTGATTTTTTAATAATTCAGGAGCTGTTTTAGAGCATTCTTCAAAAAATGATAAAAAACAAATTCAATGTTTTGAGAATCAACATAATTAAATCTAATATCTCTATTGTTTTAATATTTTTTTTAATTTGGATTTCACACAAATCTGAGGTAAAAACATGTTCCAATGCCCTGCTAATTAAATATAATATTTCCCCTTGTCATTTTATTCTCTTGTTATTAAAATTTACTACAACTAATTTTATTATACAAAAGTATTTCTTTTCTTTTTTTTTTCTCTTTGGAAATGCAAATAAACATTATTTTCTTACATTTATTATAATTAATATAGGGTAATATTTTTTTTTAAATATACGTTCATTTTTGATTGAAAGTTGTTTATAAAAAAATATGTAAATTCAATAGCATAAAGGTTGAAAATAATTGGATACGTTAGTGAACATCTCATTAATATTAAACTCATGGCAAACTTCCATAATCAACTACTTTTTAAATCCAGAAATTGATTCGGTCATTGTGAATTATAAAAACACTGGTGTGCAAACTTAAACAACAATTTAAAAATTTAGCAGATAGCCATGAAATTAGGAAGGAGATCTGGAGATCAGTACAATAAACACGTAAGTCAGTAGAAACGTCATGCTTATGCAAATATCAGGAACGAAACGTCGGAGGCGACGTGAGCGTATTTAAAACGCGTGATGTCTGCGCGCTCAGCTCAACAGTAGAGTAAAATTAAGGACGCAGACGCAATTCAACGTGTTCGCTGCAAGTGCCAGTGAGTCAGTTCGTGAAATATGGCTAGAAGAAATCACCTGGACGACTTCACTCGTGGAAGAATGATCGGAAAGCTGGAGGAGGGGCGTACTATCACCAGTGTAGCTGCAGAGTTCGGAATCAACAAAAGTGTCGTTTCGCGCGCTTGGAAAGCATTCAAAACCACAGGTACAGCTATTAGAAAGGTTGGTGGTGGCGGCCCGAGGAAGACAACTGCAGGGGATGACCGATATATCGTCCTGCAGGCGAAAAGAGGCCGACAGCAGTCAGCAAGCGCCATTGCTCAGCAACTCTGTACAGCAACGGGGTGACAAGTGTCGCGGTTTACTGTGGCCAGACGCCTTCACAAAGTAGGCCTATTCGCCCGCCGTCCTGAACGCTGCTTCCCGTTGAAAGTTGGCCACCGACACCACGGTTTACAGTGGTGCAAAGAGCACAAAAACTGTACAGCTGATCAATAGAGTCGCGTCCTCTTTACGGATGAGAGTCGGTTCTGTACCAGAAGTGATTCTCGACGGGTTTTGATTTGAAGAGAGATCGGTACCCGGTTTTTTCCCAGTAGCCTCAAGGAAAGACAAAGTTATGGTGATTCTGGAATTCTTGTCTGGGGAGGCATTTTGCTGAACGGGCGAACTGAGCTCCACGTTTTCGACAGAGGGTCTGTAACCGGGGATCGCTATTGTGAGGAGGTACTCCTTCCCCATGTGCGTCTGTTCCGAGGTGCCATTGGCCCAAACTTCATTTTTATGGATGACAATGCACGGCCACATCGGACTCTTGCAGTTGAGAAGCTACTGGAAAGTGAAGATACCACTCGAATGGATTGGGCAGGATACTCCCCAGATTTAAATTCCATCAAGCATTTCTGGGATGCTTTGGGGAGACGTATTGCAGCACGCTTACATCCTACGGAGAACAACCAACAACTCAAACAGATGCTGATTGAGGAATGGGCACTCCTACCGCAAGAAATGTTGCACCAGCTGGTTCTGAGTATGCGGTGACGGTGCGAAGCAACCATTGCAGTGAGGGAAGGGCATATCCCATATTAAGGAACATCTGCTTGTTGTTCTTCTTCTTGGATAGATAATCATAAGTCACGATACCATGCGTTCAATAAAGCTTGTTTTTGTTTGATTCCATACCGTATGCATTGTATTCCTTTTTTAGCGCCGATGATTTAGTTCTCCTTTACGTACATAATACTCTCCCTCATTTCTGAATGTCATGTCTCTCAGATGATTTCTCGTGGAGTTATAGCAAAAACCCCACCTGTTGCTTAAGTTTTGTGCACTAGTGTATCTCACAACTATTAAATTTCGTAAAATATACAAGAAATTCAGACACACACACGCATTTAAGAGTATGCATACAGGAAAGGATATATTTTGTATATATTTGCAATGATGTCTATGCAAATGTACGAACATTTATGATTTTATACGTATGAAATGAGGTATAGATGAAGGAGCAAATTTCACATATCTATATGTACGTATATACACAGTCCAGTCATATTAATGTGACCACCTGTCAAAAGCCAGAATAACCACCTTTGGCAGAGCGGACCGCTGCGAGACGTGCAGGAAGAGAGTCAATTAGGTTTCTGAAGGTGTTCACTGGGATGTTCAGACATGCCGAATCCTGTGCCGCGGCCAGCTGCGCTAGATTATGCGGTTAAGGATCCATGATGCGAACAACGCGATCGAGGTGATCCCACAGATTCTCGATTGGGTTTAAATCCGGTGAGTTTGCTGGCCAGGGGAGTACGGTTAACTCATCCCGGTGCTCTTCGAACCACGCACATACTCTGCGAGCTCTATGACATCTCGCATTGTCCTACTGGCAGATGCTATCATTCTGAGGAAAAATAATTCGCATGTAGGGGTGGGCATGGTGCGCAAGGGCAGATGCTTACTTGTACACAATGATAATTGCACCCAGTGAATACCAGGAAACATTCCTCAAATCATAATGCTCCCTTCTCCAGCATGGATCCTTCCGACAATGGTTGCAGGGTGTTTGCCAACGTCCATCTGTTCGATGGAGCATAAAACGTGATTCATCGGAAAACACCACCTGGGCCACTCTGTGGACGTCCAGTTTCGGTACTGGCGTGCAAATTCCAGCTTTCGTCGCCGATGAACAGCAGTCAGCATAGGTGCATTAACCAGGCATTTGCTGTGGAGGCCCATGCGCAGCAACGTTCGCTGAACCGTTGTTGAGGATACACTCTTGGTTCTTCTGGGCGGTCAGTTGTTCAACAGTTGCACTTCGTTTAGCCGAACGCATCTCCGTAGCCTTCGTTCGCCTCTGTCATCTATAGCCCGTGGTGCACCACATGTACCACAATGCTGATTTTGGATAGTGCCCTTTCGCCATGCATGATATACTTTTACCAAGGCGGCAATCGAACATTTAAAAAATTAGCCGTTTCCGAAATGCTTCCACCCTTCACCCGAAAGCCAATAATCATGAACTTTTTGACGTCGGATAAATTGCTACATTTCTGCATTACGCCAACGATTGTAATACTTTCCGATACCCAAGGATATCCTTTATATACACTCCACTGCAATGTGCTGCCACCTGTCTTTTGTGATTGGTTATTTCACGTTGACATCGAAAGTAGGTGGTGATATCACATTAATGTGACTGGACTGTGTATTTGTATAAAGGCGTACGCATGCAGGCGTGTGTGCGATTGCATGAAATGTAAGCATGTATGTAATGTATTGTAAATGTTTATAACGTATGCGTGCAATTCATGTATGCATATTGTATGCATGTTTAAATTCGGATGCATGTAAATATGCGCACAAGTAAAAAAAATATATATGTGTGTTGCTAGTGTGTGCATGCATGTGCCTATACATAAATGCTTGTATGCATGCTTTTATGTATGTATATTCTTTTTATGTAATCATGTATAGATGCCATGTGTGAATGTGCATTATGTATGTCAATTTGTTTATATGCACATCTCCATGTGTGTGCATATATATATATGCGCAAATGTGTATGAATATAGGAATGCATATTTATCTATGTTCGAATGTAAATATATAAGAAATATGTAAATATTTAAATGAGTACACGTATATATGAATATACATATGTGGTGACGTATGCATATATGTATAATATATGCATGTGTGTATGTGCATGTGTACATGTGCGCGTGCGTCATGTATGTGTGTATGTGCATGTGTACATGTGAGCGTGCGTCATGTATGTGTGTATGTACATGTAAAAGAATACGCCTTTGTATACGCAAAATAATGCATACAAAAGAATGAATGTGTGCATACTTAGTTATGCAAGCATATGTGTATGTATATACACTGGTGTAAAATAAAATCCCGAGATCAAGAAGAAATTAGTTTATAGGAATGAACTTTAAGCAAAACCTATTTTTCTAGGTAGCAAATTTGTTTATAGTTTTAAGGTCATAAGGCCAAAGTATAAACAAGAGACGTACCAAATATAAAATGGCCGTACATTAATAACTGTTGTAGTCTCCAAGATTTTGGATCCAAACTTGAAAACGTATATGCATTGTGTCGTAGACGTATCATGTGTCATTTTGTGGGTTGGATGTCCATGCCTGTTGCACTTGATCAGTCAAATCAATAACGATCCGTGCTGTTGTAATAGCTCTATCAGAAGGTGAATTTTGGTTTCGTGATATTGTTGATAAACTTGGCATAGACGTATCATTATCAGCTTTTCGTCTGGAGCACTGTGTATGATTGCTCGTCTAAGTGATCACGGGAGAATACTACCTCAAGAACACAATCTTTAAGCCGCATAAAGGTCATTACTGAGAGGAACAGCAGCCGTATTACTCGCATGGCTGTAGCACCTTCTAGTGCACTGCAGTATAAATTGGAGCTTCTATTGGAACCCGAGGGCCCCATTGAATGATAACTAATTAGTACTTGATGGGCAGTTCCGAGCTCAGCGAGCTGTAGAGTTCATGCCACTAACTCGAGGTCACCGTCACCTGCGACTGCAAGAGCAAACAAGAGTTCTTCGGAGAATAAAGTGGGGATTGTTGCTTTCTCAGATGAGAGCCGTTTTTGCCTTGGTACCCATGTTGACCATACACTGGTTAAAGTGAGACCAGGTGAGTGTTTGGAACAAATCTGTCTGCATCGTAGACAGAATGGACTTATTCCAGGAGTTACGGATTGGGAGAAGTTTTCTAGAAAAAATCGTTGAAACATTACCGTCGTTATCCACATCACTTGACATCAAAGTTGTACGTCAAACTAATGATTCATCCGTTTATGCAAACCTTTTTGATCTTTATTCCAGGTGATGTTTTCCAACAGAATAACTCTCTTTCTCATACAGCTGCTGTCTTCCAGTGGGATATGGGACGTATGGGAAATTCCAGTGTTAAACGATAAATCCAGTGTAATATGCAGTGGATAAAAAAAGTATTGGCAATTGCCTATAAATGATCATATTTGCTAACAAAGTATGTTTACAAATTTTATTTTAACATAGTGATTACAGAAGGAGAAAAGACAAACAAATATAACGAAATTTTCAATTAAATATTTTTTTAGTCAAAATCTACGGGAAAATCCAGAATTTACATAATAAAAAATGTATTGGCAAAATTATGAAATTGACAAAATTATGAGCGAAAACAAAATCAGTATATACTTAGTACTTCGTATGCATACCTTCTGCATCTATAACAGCTTGTAATCTATTTCTCATAGAGGAAACTAATGTCTTTGTTGTACTGTTGAGAATTTTGTGCCACTGTTGCAAGAGTAAACGTTTGAGGTCGTCTTTACTTGAAATTTTATGTTTCCTGATTTCTAGATCCAGCAGGTGCCATAAATTTTCAATTGGATTGATGTCAGGCGATTGAGGTGGGGTTTTTAATTGGCGAGGAGCATTGTAGAGTAGCCATTCACGGGTGAGATTCGCTGTATGCTTGGGTTCATTGTCTTGTTGAAAAACGAATGATGTTCCCAAGCCAAGACTTTGGGCACTGATTTTTAAGTTATGGCGCAAAATGTCAATGTATATACATGCTGTCATAATACCATGAATAAAACGCAGGTTGCCAATCCCATTAGCTGCCATACAGCCCCAAACTAAGACGCTGCCTCCACCATGTTTTACAGTAGCATTTAAATGTTGCTTTTCCAATTCAGTATTTGGCCTCCTCCACACATATCGTCGTCCATCACTGCCGAAAATGTTAAACTTGGATTCGTCGGAAAAAATAACTGTGCTCTAAAACTCTTCAGATAAATCAACGTGTGATTTTGCGAAATCTAACCTCTTTCTCCTATTTATTTCCGAGATGAATGGTTTCTTTCTAGCTGCCCTTCCATAATAACTTCTCTCTTGTAAAACATTCCGTATAGTCTGTACGCTGAAAGTCTTTTGCGAAGTGAAAGCAACATCTCTAGCTATCTGGGATGCACTTATTTTAGGGTTTTTCTTAACCTTGTTAATAATGACACGTTCTTCTCTTGTAGAAAATATTCGAGGTCGTCCACTTCTTGTCTTATTTTCCGTTGATCCTGTTTCCTTGAACTTTTTACAACACTTACAGTAAATAAACTTATATTAAACTGCATTCCTATAGCGCGATAAGTTAAACCTTCATTTCTGAGCCTAATAATCGTGTTTTTAACACTAACGTCCAATTCCTTCGATTTTGAAGTCATTTTACAGCAGTAATCGCAAAATAATGCATAGACACTTTTGGAGTAGCTTTGCAGACTTTATACCGGTAGAGTTTCTTATCAGTCGAAACACGTGACTTCAATGTAACAAAATTTGCATGGCAGTTAAAACTTTGCCAATACTGTTTTGACATGCAAATTTTCGTTTTTGAAAGAAAAAAATCGTAGAAAATACAAATTAAAATAAAATCTTTACTATTTTTATATATCTAAGATGTCTTGTTAAAGCTAAAATTGCATAACATAACATTTTATTTATTTGTCAATATGAATAAATTAAAGCAATTGGCAATACTTTTTTTACCCACTGTATAATCAACATAGATTGTTGCTGATTTGATCAACTAATTGCAACAGATATGGAACTCCATACCTCTTACACTGGTTAAAATGAGACCAGGTGAGTGTTTGGAGCCAATCTGTCAGCATGGTAGACAGAATGGACTTATACCATAGCTGTGCGACATAATATATGCGCGTTTGAATGCTTGCATTGAAATTCGTGAAGCCTGCGTCATTTATTAATGCACCATCATTCCACTTTTAAAATGGTTCTTTTCGTTCATAGTTTAACCTTGAAACTTTAATCAAATAAAGATGCTTCACAGACAAATATTTTGTGTTAATTCCATTCCTCTAAACAAATTTCTTCTTAGCAACTTTCTTAGATTTTCAACCATCGTGTATCATTAAATATGTATATTTTCACAAGTGTATTTGTATCTGTATGTATAGGTGGATACATACAGATGAATATACAGAATTTTATGTATTTCTTGATTCTCATCTTTTCGATTGATGTCATTTATGAAAGTTTAATAAGTAGTGCTGCATACTAAAGTTATAAAAGATCAATATTACCGAACTCGATACAAGATATATTTTGGAAATCTTTAAATCTTAAATATTTCCAGAATCTTTAAATAACTTTCATTCTTCAACTTTTTGGCATATAAAGCGATATAGCTTTCTCTATTAAATCTAATCGTTTCAATCTGTACAGAGAGAAGGCTTCTGAGAAAAAGTGTGATTCCCTATTGAATAAGTTAACAAGATTTTCCAGTTCCTTGCCTAGAGTTGTTGGAGAGGCCTGCTTTAGACTTGTCACGGGCCATGACTGCTTACAGTCACCTGTATGGAATAGGACTGGCTAATACAGATATATACCACTTTTGTTACTATGGCGTGGCCATGACTGGATAACACCTCACAATATGCCTTACCGTTCTTAATTGTTTCCCCTTTTTTGTTACTGAAAATGCCTTTACTGATTGTTTTTGTCTTCCTTATCTGTATTGGTCTGCTCAATGACTAATGACTGAGAGGTCGGAGACGGGCATAGGATAACAAAAATATGATTAATTTGACGATTTTGTTGATCGATCATAATGACATGGAAATTTTAACCTTTAAAGAGACTCCATGCCCTGTAGATGTGTCAAACGCTTATTAGTAGCGAAGGACAAGGAGCTCTACAACAATTTTTCAAAGAATAGAAAAGCAGTTACAACTGTTGATAGCCAACATTGATCAGCTTGGAATATATTGAAAGAAAATTTTGAGGCATTTTCTAAAACCCGATAAGCTGATTTATTAATTGAGTTTCCAAAATTAAACAGATAAAGAAGCTATGGGTGTTTTCTGCAAAATAATTTCAGAAGAGGAGAAAACGTTTAAAAAATCTGATTCGGAATTTCCAGAAGTACTAGCATGCTTTCAAATTAGAAAGGCACTAGTGATTTGGTTAACATTGTTATAACGCTTAAGGGGCTTAGTGCAGATAATTATTTTAAAATAAAGAAGGTTATGTCAAAGTCAAGTCCAAAATTGTAAAGAAGTGTTTAGTGACTTAGTTTAGCTTAGGTACGAAACGAAATTTTTCCTTTTCCAAAGACGGCACTTGAGATAATTGAATTTTTAATTGATACCTCCATCACATCTCATTTCTATTACAGAAATGAGTTTGACGTGTTAATCTTCAGTATTGGCCTATAAGAATTAAATATCTAAAAATTTGCCAAAAAGGTATTTTGTTAAAGAATTAAAATTGCATAATTATGATTAATTTTTCAACTATTCTACATATAAATTTACCAATTAAAGTAGGATGTTTAAATGATAAGTAAATTGGTATAAGTCAACAACATACAGTTACTGATTTAATTGTGAGATCATCAATTGATTATTTTTTAAAGATACTTAGAACTCAGTAAATGTGACGAGGAAATTGTTATACTGGCAACTGATGAAATGAAAAAATCGACAAAGGAGTAAAGTAAATTAATCGATACAGTAATTGATAATGTAATAATAAAATAATTCTAATAATATTTTGAAATAAATATTTTTATAACTTTATTTCAAACCGATAAAAATTATTCCAAAAGAATGCTAAAAACCTTGTTCAGCAATAAATAGAAAATATAAATATAAGAGGAAAATAATTATCCTGGAATTATTAATATTGTATTAATATATTTTTTTTGTAAAGAATCAAAATACAGCTTGAAAAGTAAATAATTATTATATAATGTTAATAATTTTTATTAATGTTATATAATACTTATCTACTTTTATAATTTACTTTTTTTTTATGACACAATAGTACTGATTTTGTCTATTATTCTGATAAATTAAGAGAAGAAGTGTTACAATTAAATATTAATAGTGTTGTTTACTTTGTAAATGGCGTAGATAAAGATTTATTTGCATAATAAGTGCTACATGATCTATAAAAAATTATCAATTTATTAAATCATCTGTTAATAGATGAAATCTGATAATGAAAAAACATTAGGGTGATCATATTTAAAGCCCCACTTTCAAAATGACGTAAAAAAGAACCACTCTTCACAATGAGTTCAAATTTGAACTGAATATACTTGAAGAAAGGGAAAACGGTACGACATCAAAAAAAAAAAAAAAAAAGTTCTAAAATATGCCATCTATTAACAGATATTATCTATTAATACATGGCACTGTAAGCGGCATGAAGAAAGTGAATTCGGCTGATTTCGGATATTTTGAATCGAAATGACAACGTATCTGTTATGAGTTGCACATTAAACCAACTGTAGTGTTCAATGTGCTTGATTATTTCGGTTTTTTGACGGAAAAATGGCTTCCAAGTCATTCAACAGTTGTGACACTGTGAGTGGAAAGCCCATCCACAACGGCAAGGTCACACCAAATTCGATGGAAAAAATCGGTGAAACCTTTTTTTTTTTTATGCATACCGTCCCCCACCGTCTTCAAATATGTCCAGTTCAAATTTGAACTCATTGTGAGGAGTGTTTTTTTTTACAGCATTTTTTAAGTGGTACTTTAATTATAATCACCCTGTATATACATATAAATATATAAAATACATGCATATAATAAATACATATAAATAATTAAATATACTTTTCAGCAATGATTTATATAATTTTCAAATACAAAGTTCCCTTTACATTAATTATAATTAATTACCCTTTTTTATGAAATGCTTCATTAGAATAGTAGGACTTTAATTATAATCACCCAGTATATATATATATTTATTCATTATTTAAATAACAAAGAGGAAATATAAATAATAAGCTGAGTAATAAGCTTTTTAAATTCTATTCAATGATTATTGAGAAACAGAATATTTGATGCGGAAAACTAATTTTACATTCAAAAGACAGAAACATGAAAATTAAGAAAAAAATAGTTATAATAGCACTAAATGCATAAAATAGCATAATAGCATAAAATGATATACTTGATGACATAAATCTGCTTACCTTTGTGCTTCTCACAATCCCAAACAATTTCGAACTTCAAATAGATTCGAAATCAAATCTAAAAATAGATATAGGAAGAATAATAGATTCCCACAGTCAAAGGGGAATTTCTTAAGAAAACTTCTGTCTTGCGCTTTGTTATTGCGAAATATTTCAACATGTTTTGATCTCATTATGTAGCCTAATTTTTTTACAAAGCGCATTTATGTAAGCTATTTACATCTAACTCAAAATCCAACTCAAACATCTCTTACATCTAACTCAAACCTCAAAATTTCTAATCAAAATTTTTGTGCTAAACATTCTTTGGTTTTGGCAGGTTTGCGAAGTGGGAACTAGTGATGTATGCAAAATCAAGAAATGACGACTTAAACAGAGTCTATTAAAGAGTTGCAGTGAAGTTCAATGCAAAATCAAAGTGTTTTCGAAACTGAAGGATTAAATGAAATGAAAGCGTTTAGTTTTTCGAATACGTTAAAATGAATATTATTTTAAAGGTGAATGTGTGTGAAAACATTCTATGGAATAACGTACCTTTCATCACAAACATTCGAGAACAATCTTGAGTACGAGTTTTATTCTCTCAAAAAGATGATTAAAACCCCAAAGTAGGTGAGCAACGCAAATAGTGGTTAGAGCACTTTAATCTTGCAAAATATTAGTTCACAAAACGTGCTATGAGATTTTCTATAGTTCTATGTTATATTTCACAATATGTTTAAGTATCCTAGTTTAAAAGAAGATGAATGGTTTAGAATTTAAAAGAAGAAATGACTAAAAAATAGTATAAAAATTTCATCTTCGATATCTCTTCTATGAAAAGTATCTTTCAATTTAAAACGTTACTTAAAAATCGTAATTCTGTCATCGTAATTTCCCACCTAGGTCTGATGGTCGAGTGGCTAGCTCTCTGGAGCTGGGTACAACAGGTTTCGGATTCGAGACCCGGAGTTGCCATGGATGTTTGTAGGGGTTCGGACTCCACTTTAAATCATAGGCCCTGATTTAATATGATCGTAGAGCACTGCAGGGGTATTGTTTCTCCGAGGCATAACAATACTGCCGGAAGTGTTGTTACTTACAGCATATCTTCAAGCTACACGCGCCACCTGGTAATACTAAGTGTGTAACGTCGGTGAAGCTCTTGCTTATGTCATAAAAGATAACTGTCTAAATGTTTGCCAGCTGCATTAGAAAAAAAGAGTTTACTACCAATAATTCGCAACTCTATGAAAAGCCATTTTTTAAGACCTAATGGGCGTAATTTTTTATGGCCTAATGGGGTTTTGTATGGCGTTCTGGTCTTTGGTTCCACAGGCATCATGTTTGAATCCTGGCGCTGGCACCTCTTTAAAACAGAAAACCTTTTGCTTGTTTTATGTCATAGGTATAAAAAATAAAATTTTGAATGGTAATACAGTAGCATATTTTCGGGTTGAAGATTATGCTTGCGACACCACAGATTATAGGCATGAAGTTATGATATATTTAAAAATTATACTTACTTTAAGTTGCTGAAAAAAAGAACTAATTTACCAAGGTTTCCTCCAGGATTTAATCAGTTGGTCAGTTTTGGTTGAAATATATATTAATAGCCATTACCATTCATAAATAATAAAAAAAAAATACTTTATAAGAGCATACAATTTTACAGGTAAATCTGTTTGTTCCATTGGTCTTAATCGAAAAAAAAAAAAAAATCTCACTTTGTCACTTAAATAATTTGCAAATAGCTCATTGACATCATAAATATCGAAAAACCTATGTAATTTTACACTCCATTTAATTGACACCAATAAAAATTCAAATTCAAAAGTAACCGTCATCAAAAGTAAAAAAATGAACTATATTTTGTGAAACTGAAACTATTTGTTTTGCGTCAATCTTATGTATTTGAACAAAAATGAAACATTTTAACTATTATTATTTACTTTTATTATAATTATTTATTATTTAATTTATTATTCAATCTTATTTATTATTATTATTATTTTATTATTTTATTTTATTTATTATTATTATTACTTATTATTTAATTTTATTATTTTGTTTTCCGAAATCTTCTTCTTAATTTCACATTTTCCTGTAATGTAATTCAATTCTTTTATTATTCCCATTATTTTAGTTCTCAACTTAATAAGCAACACATTTTTATAAGCAACACCCACTGTATTTATTTTTCAATTTCTGTTTCTTATTTCGTATTTATTCTCAAAGAATAATTCAGAATTTCTTCAACAGATGGCGCCTTGCAACAGCAATTTGCGTACAAGTTATTCGTTTTATTTACATTTCTAATGTAATTTTCGTTCATGACATTTCCTTACTTTCCCAATTCGATTCCCCCACCCACCTTTTTTTTGTGCACTTATTCTATTTTTTCAGCAATTACTTATTAGTCATTGCTGAAATCATCACCACAGTTATCCCTCCTCGGCCTTCTGTATTTTTTATAGTTTCCTCTTCGGATTTCGTATCGATTTTCAAAAAATACCTCATATGAGCATCAGCAGATGGCGCTCTTCAACAAGTGGTTGCCAACAAGTTTCCGAATTTATCTACTGCGACATCGCGAAAGGAAATCCTCCCGCCTTGCTGTTGGATTCTGAAAAAATGCTGTACTGAAGCTTTTGGTCAAACGAATTTATTAACTCAAATTCTGCTGATCTCATATGACATCGAACATGATTTTCTAAATTATTTGAATTAATCTCTCTATTATCTTAATTTGCTTAATTTACTGTAATTTCAAAAATTTTGACAATTTTTTTTACGTATTATATTTATTTTGTACAGAGAGCTACATAAGTGTTTAATTACACTTTTAATAATTCTATGATTTGATGAGGGCAAATATTTTCTTAACAGCCATCGTTTCTTTAACAAACAATAAATTAAAAATCTTAAATACATCAATTTCGATCTTGAGAAAACTAAATTAATTTGGAATATAAAATAAATTTAAAAAAATTATAAAATAAATTAATTTTGAAAAAAAAAAATATTTTTTTTTTTTTTTTTTTTTTTTTTGCATTTCCGCCATTTCACAGTTTTTTCTTCGGATTTCGTCTCGATTCTCAAATAATACCTCAGATGGGCATTAACAAGTGGTTGCCAACAAGTTTCTGAATTTATCTACTGAGACATCGCGAAAGGAAATCCTTCTGCCTTGGCTGTTGGGTTGTAGGGTGTAGATTATTAATGTAAATGGGTGTAGATTATGTAGATTATTGGAGGGTGTGACTTAGTTTTTAAGACTGTGAATACCCATATAAATTTCTAATACAAAGGTTATAGACGGTGACGTAACCTATCTTCAGTATTCCATTTCAGTTCTGAAAAAGAAGAGAAGCAATTAGTAAAAAAATGTGTACCACACTTGTACGAAACAAGACTGGTGCACTTTTCTTTTATCTCACTATTTAAAAATGGATGTCTGTAAGTACGGTATTCCAATGTAACTTAAAACAATATAGCATTTAACTTTATAATTTTTTCTCTCAGATTATTATTCTTTGTACTTGTGTCTAGCCAAAAATTACAAATACTTTTTTTACAATTTTTTTTTTAATTAAACAAAAAACATTTTCTTCCTCGTGCATCAACCTAATTCTACATCTTGGCATCTACCGCACTTGGGTTTCTTGTTTCATAATTTTTTTAAAGTTAATTCTTAAAAAATTAATTAACATAATTAATTTATTAAACGAAAGTAATTAATTTTTAAATGAATTAAACTATTTAATTTAATTCTAATTAAATACAAATTAAAATTTGTATTTAATCAGAATTATTCGATTATTAGAATATTCGATTTTTGAGGTTTATGTGGTTGTGAACATCTTAAATACAGTTTCTTGTTTCTTTCAAATATTCTATTACATAGATTTATTTAGATTAATAATTCCAAAATTTTATTTTTTGTATAAATATTTATTCACGATTGTTTTTCTTTACAATTTGACGAGTCACAATTCTTAATCGTTATCAGTATTTGGCATTTGCGATTGAGATTCTCTTTTCAATACTTTATACTTTTCACTTTTTTTCCCACAATAAAGTTTATCAAACTATTGTCGAAATAATAGAAATTGGATAAAATGTTTATAAATTATTATTATTTTTTTAATCGTGGCCTGATGGCCGAGTGACTAGCAGGTTTTGGGTTCGAGTCCAGACGGTGCCATGGACAATTATAGTGGTTTGGAATCCACTTCAAACGGTAGACCCCAGTCAAATATGGCTCTAGAGCGTTGGTCGTAGGGCTGACATGCCAATAACGTAAAAAGAAAAATGGGGCTGTTGCGCCACTGATTAATATGATGACGATTTTTTTTATCAGTTTGTTTGTTAAAAAATAGAAATTAATACGAAATACGAAAAATAAAGTAAATAATAAATTTAAAAGTATGTATATAGTCATGAATAATTTAAATGCATGATGGAAAACTAAAAATGTCCGACTTTTTTGTAACCATGACAGTTGGTCATGGAGTATTTCTTATAATTCTTTTATGGAGTAACTAACTGTCCAATCCCCTCCCCATTGATACAAGCTCGTGGATCGCATATGGTCCAGAGCTTTTGCTAATGCAGCACAATATGAACTGAAAATTCCTTTGAGGCATAAAAGGATATTCATCAATGTCTTTTTTTACTAAAATATCAATTTATATTTCCTATTATATAGATTTATATATCCTTATATTTATATTTTTGTAAGTGATGAATACAAAGAAAGAAAGAAACAAGTAATATAAAAAAAAAATGTATGGTCAATTCCAACTTTTTTTTCACTCTATTGCAGGAAGCCCCTTATAAATAATTTTGATTCATTTTTTTAAGTTTATCTGGCGCCATCTATGCGTAGATATATCCAACTTAAAATTAAAAATAACTAAAATTAATGAATTAAATTTAATTACTGAATTAGTATTTGAAATAACTGTATTAACATCAAGTGTTATCCACTACAAGCTCAAAAAAAATGTATTTGAACTTGAGGGGATGAATAAAAAATATTTTATTAACGATTAAAAATTTTAACAAGATATATAGAGGGAGAGTGTGAGCTAATAGATGGAATTGAATCGTCATCAAAACAAATCAGAGCTTACTATATTTCGATAGTTTTGCTCATTTAATCATGGTAGTTATCTCATGTAATACATGATTTACTCGCTTTGTTGCGAATTATTATTAGAATTATTTTTACATGCTTCCGCACACATTTTTCTTCACATGTAGTCCAACGAAGCTAACAAGTGTGGACATCTCTGAATGTACAAAATACCATTTATTAGACCAATTATTCTCGTCTACAAAATTTCACGCCATAATGCTTATTTGTTTTCGAAAGATTAATTTGTTGTACGTAAATGAAGATCAGAACTTTATTATCAAAAATATGTTTTTAAAGATTGATTTCATATAATTCTGATAGATGGCGCTCTATGTTATATCTGCCATTGCTGTGTTTCTATTTTGGGCGTAGATTAAATGTAAAAGCAGTTACTGAACTTAGATAATTAATTAATTTAACTGCGTGACTAGAGAAACACAAACTCTCAGCAAAATAATAGAAAATTGAAAAATATTCGTTTAAAATCTACATTTTATTTTAACTTAATTTCTTGTCATGTTTTTGAGAAACTAACCATTAAGAGTTTACCGATTGAGATTTGTGAACATTTTGACCTGATGTCATTTAACATTGAAATCGCAGATATATATATATATATATATACATAAATTTAGATTCATTAGAGTACTCAAAGGAGGTTCAGCTACACTGTACCAAATTGTGTCTGTTAGGAATAAATACTCCAATCATAGCATCTTCATGTTCATACCCTCTTTACCCCCTCTTTGAGCTCATATTCCAGCCTATAGATTTATCGTATCACTTGAATAGGTATAGACAAAGGAATTTTTGGTTCAACTTCGTGTGTAGATTAATTCCTATTAATTTCGTTGTAGAGTAAATTTCAGTGCCTTCTGGGATTAGTTTATATAAAAATTATATCTAATATATAAAAATTAATGTTTGTCTGTAAGTCGGTAACAATGGACAATTGACTGGCCTTTGGTACCACAGGCTTAAGGTTCAATCCTGGGTGCAGCATGGAATTTTGTGAGTGGTTCGGAATCCACGTTAAACTATAGGTCCTGGTCTAATTAGCTCAAAGTGATCACAAAATGACCGTTGAGTGACAAAATAAACCTAAATCAATAACAACTGTCAAGCGTTATTTGTATTTCTTGTAATTCGGGAACATTAATATATTTGAATTAATTAATTTAATTCATAATTAATTTTATTTATTCATTTTATTATTATTTATTAATTTATTTATTTGTATTTCTTTAATTTATTTTTTACATTTAATTTATTTTTATTGCTATCATTATTTTTGTATCATAATATTTCATCAAAAATCATAAAAAAGATTAATTGAGTATATTTATATAAAAAATAAGAATTTTTTTGCTATAAAATAGTACTAAATAGGACTTATTGAAAGCTGCAATTTCAAAAATTCTCTGCCTCCGTTTTATCGAAATATTTTGAAATTTTCATAAATAAATTAAGATAGTTTAAATTTTAAATAATAGCTAAACAAGTAATATATATATTCATGATACTAAAATTTTATTTCTTTTGATTTGGGAAGATTAAATTCTTTCATTTATTTAGTAATATTCTTTAGGTTTAAAGCATAATATATTAGTGTTCCCAAATGAAAATTGTAGAAGATGATCTGTTCTTGTATGTATATTTACCTTTAGGATAATTACCATAGTCATTATGTAATTATATATTTATTATTAGTTACCATAATAAATATTATTTATTTATTATTGTATTAGTTAGTCATATATTTACCACCATTATAATTTCTATGGTCATTTATTAAAATTTGTGTGTTTTTATTGTTATTTTGTTTTATATATTTAATACTATTTAATATCATAATTATTGTAAAATGTTAATTATACATTTTTTGTATTTATATCAACGTTCTTAACATTCATATCCTCATAAATATGTTATGTATAATTTTGTAGAGCTCGGTGCCACAGGTTTCGGGTTCGAGTAACGGAGGGGCCATGGATGTTTGTAGTGGTTCGGAATCCACTTTAAACCGTAGGTCCCGGTTTATATGACTGTAGAGCGTTGCGCGTAAGGCTGACAACACTACGCCGTAAAAACAAAACATACACTGTCCAGAAATCTGCCAGTTGGCAGACGGCCTTGACCAGCCATCGGGCTGTTGCGCCACTGATGATGATGATTTTATGTTTATATATCTTTATTTTTCTCATGCTTACCAAAATGAAATGTACAATGCTTACCGAAACTGGAATAAAATCTAATTAAGAAAGATTTCTTCTTTTTTCCTACTGTTATCTCTATCGAAAATTATTTTTGCCTCATAGCATGTTTTGTATTTCAATTATAGAGATTTGAATGTGTTCAAATGTATAAATTTTTATATTTGTACGCATTTATATTTGATGTGTGTATAATTTTGATATATTATAGTTTACCAATGTGGTTTTAATATGTATATCTACGCGAAACATTTGCATAATACGTGATGATTTCGTAGTTTTAAAATACATGTATACCAATATTCGTATAAATACATATTTATTTATCGCTTCAAAATTAATACAAGTATCCCGATTTATCGCCGTGTTTGAAGTAAATGTCAAACATTCATTTTACAATTTCCTCCATTTAGTGCATACAATTTTTTAATGATATAGAGGTTATTATTAGAAGTATTTAAAGAAGCTATTACCACAATTTTTTTTCTAGAAGATTGGTTTGCTTTGTAACTCTACGGTCATTTTGTGCTCACTTTAGGCTAATTAGATACAGTTTAACGTGGATTCCGAAACCCTCTAATATCCATGCTACCTCCAAGATTCGAACCTGAGGCCTGTAGACTAGATCACTAGCCAACTGGGCGTCATTGAGCCTTTTTCTGGAAGAAGATGATTAATCATGCAAAATTGTGTAATGCATGAAAATTGAAAGCCAAAACATGAACACATCAAAAAATGTATACAGTACACCGTGTTTAAAAATCAAGGATTTAAAACAGCTCCAGTGATTCTTCAATCAATAGATAACTATATTCAAACAATCACAAAAAAAGGAAATGTTGAAAGTTTTACAAACTTCCACATTACTGGCGATCAGCACTAATAGTAACTGCATCGGAAGTTGTGATTTAGTTCATTTAAATTGTGATCAAGCGCATATTTTATGTAATGAATAAATAAATAGTTGCTATTTGTAAAATTGATTGATCAATAAAGATTTATGTATTAAATAAGTTTTTATCACACCAAAAAAATCCGCCAAACGGGAAAAAATTTCAAATACCACTGCGCCCAAAAAGTAAAACCAATTTTCAATTTACATTTCACGGACATATGGAATTTCAATTTTTTAAAAATTTTTTAGGTTGTTGGCACTGTCCTTGACATCTGTGGGAAATTTTACGTCAAAATATTCATTAGTGCTTGAGTTACGCTCGGCTTTGTGAGACGCTAAAAGTGATTCCGGCGATTTTTGAGATGTCTGAATTCATTGAGCAAAGAAGTTGCATTCAATTTTGTTTGCGGAATGAATATTCGTGTGTGGAAACGTATAGAGTGTTGCAGAAGACACTCGGTTAGCATTCCTATGTCGGAAATAAATGTTTAGAAGTGGTATAAACAGTTCAAAGAAGGCCCAGAACGCGTTGAAGACGAAGAGCACTCTGGTCGACCCTCAACATCTACCGACGAAGCTCACTTCCGAAAAAATAAAGATTTGGTGCTTGCAAACTGTCGATACAATTAGAGACCTTGTTGATGATGTTGAAATTTCAAAAGGATCTGTCAATTCCATTTTAAAAGATGTTTTGGGCCTCAAACACGTCAAATCTCGATTGGTACCGAAAACACTGAATTTTTTGGAAAAACATCGTCGCTTTGAAGTGCGTGAAACAATGCTTTCTTACTATCAGAACAAGTTGAAATGCATCATAACTGGAGATGAGACTTGGATTTATGCATACGACCCAGAAACAACCGATCAATCCAGCGAATATCGTGACAAAGGTGAAGCAAGACCGAAAAGAGCTCGACAAAGTCGCTCAAAAATCAAGGTCATGTAGACTGTTTTCTTCGATTACCGTGGTGTGGTGCATTATGAATTCCTTCCGCCGGGCCAAACTGTCAACAAGGAATATTATTTGAGTGTTATGCGTCGTTTGCGTGAAGCTGTCAGCAAAACGAGGAAACATTTATGGAAAAACAACTCTTGGTTTTTGCATCACGATAATGCGCCAACTCACACTGCATTGATTCTTCGTGACATTTTCGCCAAAAATGAAACCTTTTAAAAATTCTTTTAATTGACCAAGGTATTCATTTCGAAACTGCCTTCTGAGATCTTCGCGAAGTCTTTGTTTATACATAAATCGTTTATTCATTCTTTTAGAATCCATCTGATTCTAAATCTGACATTCCACAACCACCGAATTCACCTGATTTAGCAGCGTGCGACTTCTGGCTAGACCCTAAACTCAAAAGAGCAGCTCCGGGGACACGGTTTTGAATCGATTGAAGAGATTCAACGTGTATCGGCGCTCGCTTTGAAGGCCATCCCGGGCAATGACTTTTTAGCATGGTTTGAGGATTGGAAAAAACGTTGGATAAGTGCATTGTGTCCGGAGGGGATACTTTGAAGGCGATGAAATAAATTTGTAAGAATAAATTAAAAGGTTTTGAAAAAAATAAAAATTGGTCTTACTTTTTGGGCACAGTAGTAAAATTTCTCTACAGATATCCAAAAGGACGGGCTGTAGTTTGTCAATTCAAATAAATGCAATACTTTTTTTATGACGATATGACACACAAAAATAATAGAAAGACACAAAAAAACCGCGTCTACCACGGATGACTATCAACAAGAAAGTTCTAAAGTCCAAGCACAAAAATTCTTAAACCGAAGTACGGTTACACTTAAGTGGAGTGGTAAAGAGTTCACGTAATTCAAAAAGTTCTAGATAGACAGCATTTTCGGCATTCTCCGACCTTTGAGTTTCAAGAGAATAATGAAACTCAAAATCATATGTTCTATCCCTTAGGAGATCTCAGGATTCTTCCATACGTCAATGCTGATAAGTATCACTATCATCACACCTGTTATATGGTTGACAGTCAATAGATTGTGGACAATCACTAGATTTGACGACAGTCACTGGATTTGATGTGGAATCATCAGTGTCTGGGCTCTTGTTGTTGCTGAAGGAGTCAGATAGTGGAGTCCTACTCTGCAAGTCATACCTTTCATCTTGTCTAATTTCTAATGAATATAAGCGCTGTATAGGCCTTAAGAAACACCCATTCTTAGTTTTCAATTCAGCAACTCGAATTTTATTGACTTTACCAGGAAAAGTTTCACTACTTTTGCTAAATACCAATTTAGTCTTTTCATGTTGCTATCACCAATCAAGACGATATCACCTTCCTTAATTTTTGCTTCTTCCTGGAGTTTGGAAAATTCTTTTAGTTGGCCGAAGTATTCCTTTCGAAACTGCTTTCTGAGATCTTCACGAAGTCTCTGTCTATATATAAATCGTTTATTTATTCTTTTAGAATCCATCTCATCTAAATCTGACATTCCAACTTCTTTTATTTCCTGAATGAACATTGATGGTGTAAGTGCAATAAGATCTTCTATATCTTCAGACAGATATGTTAATGGTCTTGAATTAATTATACTTGATGCTTCGCATATAACAGTATACATTTCTTCATAATACAGACTAGTTTTACCCAAGATTTTTTTCATTATTTCTTTTAGCATACCAATAAGATTTTCCCAAAATCCACCCCACCATGGAGCTGATGGTGGATTTAATTTCTAATTTAGTTTCTTAATGGCTGCATATTCTTCTATTTTTTCCCAACTAACAGATTTCAGTTCATTAAATGTACTAACTAAATTTGCGCCATTATCAGAATATATTGTATATATATCGAATATATTGTATATATTGAATATATCTTCTTAAGCTAATATGAAACTATCTGTAGAAAGAAAACTTACAAGTTCTAAATGAAAAGCCCGAAAAATAGCAAAAAAAAAAAAAAAAAAAAAAAAAATAAGACAATCCAACATTTTTTGTTGCTTTTCAAAAACAATGGTCCACACAGAACTACTCCTACATAGGTCTGCATTAAAAGATTTCTGTTTTTCTGACATCGTTCTCTTTTAACTTTTCTTAAAATTATTTTATCGGCTTTATCACATTCTTCAACACTTAAGTTATAAAAAGTTCTTACATTTATTTTTCTTTTTTCAGAATAAATAACTTCTAAATCAGGAAACACTTCAGAAGTAGTTCAATTTTCAAAGATTGATAGAGCCAACTAGGCCCTTCCCACCATTGAGATTTCACTAATTCTTCGGCATTGCAACCTCATGAAGGAAGGTCAGCTGGATTTTGATGACCAAGTACAAATTTCCATGAAGTTACTTCAGATAATTTTCTAATTTCTCTGAATCTATTTTCAACAAATGTCTTCCATGGACCTACTTTCTTGATCCAATGTAAAGCGTCCATAGAGTCTGACCAATAAAATACAGCAACATCTTTCTTTAATTATTTCTTTATCTCAGTTTCAAATCTTTCTTAACGGTATCAGCATGTCTTGCTCCAATACAACAGGCTAGTAATTCTAATCTCACGATAGTTATGTTCTTTAGAGGGGCTACTCTGTATCTAGTTTGAAGAAGTTGACAAGTCACTTGATTTTGAAATTCATGTCTTAAAAAATTACAAGTAGTATAAGATGTTTGGCAAGCCTCTCAAAATACGTGGACAAATATTTTTCCTTGATTGAATGACAGACGGGACAATTTTCGAGGTATAGCAATTTTATTTAATTCAATAACTTGGTTTTTCCACTTCTTAAACAACTTTATTGTGTGTTCTGGCAATTTAGTGTCCCCAGAAACTTAAATTTTCCAACATTCTTGTAGTATTATCTTTAGAACTAATCTCACAGGACAAGTGAACAGTATTGAATCAAAAATCCTATGAGCTAAGGACAATATTTTCCTTTTTGTAATAGGTTCATCTTCTCATTTAAATTTTCTAAACTCATATGATAAAGTATCATCAACTGTATTCCAAGATAAACCTAACAAAGGAACTTCTACTTCATCTTCATGCTCTTCTTGATTCAATACATTTTCTTTAAATTTAGTATGTTTCCAATCAAGCAGATCAAATTTAGCTGATAGCAATAATTTCTGTGATTCACTGCAAAAATACTTTAAGTGTTCTTCTGAATCAAAACTTGCTACGCAGTTGCCCACATATAAAGATTTTTGCAAGTTTTTCAACTATCTCTTTAAGTTCTTTAGTTGTTTTATTCAAATGATGATTGAGAGTTGCAGCTGACAAAAAGGCTGCAATTAATGCCAAAAACAACTCTACAATGTCTATAAATAATTTTATTTTCAGGATCACATTCCTTCCACCGTAAAAAGCGTAAATAATATCTGTCCTTTTCATGTAAAGATATTTGTAAAACTGCTCGACGTATATCGGCAGTGACACCAATGTTACCCAACCTAAATCGACTCAAAACAGCTGGCATTAGTTAGATGAGATTGGTTTTTTTTTCAATACAATCATTCAAGGAAACAAAGACTTCATAACAATTTGGATCAGATAATATTTCTTCGATAACACCTTCTTCTTCACATTCTTTAAACACTTGTTCATACTCTACTAAGCAGTTGTTTTCCTTCAAATTTTTACCAGTATTTTTTAAACGTTTCTGAGCCAAATATTTATTGCCCGGAATTGAAGGACATCTATCCAAGGGAGAGATACTATATATCTTCCGTCATTTTCTCTGCTAACTGTAGATTCGAAATATTCCCAAATTTTTATTTCCAATGGCAGGCTACAGTAAGTAATAAAATAAAAAAAGAAAAAGAACACAAAGAACATGAAAACAACAACGTGAATCGAAAGAAATCACATAGCGACATGTTTAGCCCATAAGGGCCCTAGCCTCCCAGTAACGACCCTACACAGTAGAGGAAACAAGTGCAGGGCAGATAGGAAGGTGAGATGAATTCATGTCCTCTCCAAGACTGCAGAGCAAGCATTTTGGGCTTGCAAATATTTTCATACGAAAAAGATGATTGGCCATACAATTATGGCCCGTTAGGAGTCTGAAAAGGGCCCCAAACTAATTTCTGCATTTCTTCTTTCGATTGTTTTTCGCTAGGATCTAATACACCCAATGAATCTAAGTCCCATAAGTTCGTAAGTTTAGCATCATTTATGTGTAATAATAGAAGATAACTAACTTAACATCAGAAATTTTCCCCATTGCTGTCCATCCCAGAATTGTCTGGGACAACAAGCTACTAATCCACAAGGAAGATGTTCTACTTTTGCTGCAACATCAGCCCCTAATAGAGCATGAATCCTATTAGTATTTTGCTGATGTAAATAAATTTTGCTTTTAGGCGAAATATCACTCAAAAATATTCTTTTATCTTTAAAATCATTTATACAGTTTGAACTTCTAATTTTTGGAATTGATGCACAAATTTTGTTTTGATCCATTACTTCTACTTTAATGTTGCTCATTTTATTCAAACTACTTAATTGTATCAAATAACGGTTATGGCGTTCAGCAATTTCTGTTCCTTCGAATAGCCCATAAGTAATCAATTCTTCTCCTTTTATACCAAAATTCATATTTTCAGCAGCACATTTTGATATACAACTTCTTTGTGATCCAGTATCAATAATTACACGAATATAATGTTCTAAGTTTTTATTCTTGATTAGAACTACTCATGTTTGCAAATAAACTTCATTCAAAGTTGACTGATCGGTAAGAACAATACTTTCAGAAGATTCATCATTTTTATTATTTTGTTTCTATTTATATTTTGAAAAGCACATTATCGAAGAATGTTTTCCTGAACAGTGGGAACAAATTACATTACTCTTACAAAATCGAGAAATATGTTTTTTAATTTCGACACATTTGATTTTTATATTGATATTTTAACTTTCGTTAAGTACTATAATGTAGATTTTATAGATTTATAATATTTTATAGATTTTTATATTTTATAGATTTTAATATTTTATTTTTGGTTTTTATATTGTATATGTTTTCCCTGTAAAAGAGACTGGTACTGTAGGGTATTGTATAGCCCCAAGCAGTATTTCAGAATACAAGGGAAACCAGCAGGAAAAACACTTCAATGGAGCACACCATGATAAGCATGGAATTGAAACCACCCATAGCACTGCTTTTAAGCCTGCAAAGACCATCTCTTTCTTCCCTTTCTGCTGGTATTTGAGTACTGACTGCCTTGGGATCAATGGAAGGGGAAGTGTAAAGCTTCATGTCGTACTTTTTTTTTCAGTGAATATAATACATATAGATTTCAATGAGTACTCCGTGGAATAGAGTTTCAAGCAAAGCCAGCTGTCACCATGCCGATAATTTGCATTGACATGGAAAAGTTGCGCAAAGAGGCCTCGGTTAGGATGGAAACGCACGCTAATGGTGGGGCTGCAAGTCTCAATTTAACAGCTTTTTTTCTCCTCACTTGTAAAAGTTTATACCTTCCTCTCGTTCGCAATTTTTCCCAGGATTTTTAATTCGTAAGCTTCTTAAAATTTCATGAAAATGCATCGTGTTTTCTACTATAACACGATGTATGATGTATAGCACGAGATATGATGCAAAAGATACAGGATTTCAGTTGAATTGTCGATCTTTCATTTGATCACTAGGATTGAATTGTCGATCAGTGATTGATGATTGAATTGTCGATCAATGATTGAGGAATGAATCGATGATCATTGATTGAGGAATGAATTGTCGATCATAGATTGAGGATTGGATTGTCGATCAATGAGGGAGGATTGAATTGTCGATCATTGATTGAGGATTGAATTGTCAATCTGTAATTTGGAATTTTTTTTCATTCACAAATAGAAGTGTGGTTGGTCTCCCTACATTTAATTCAGGAATTTTGAAAATTTAATATAGCTTAAATTTTGGAGGAAATTACTTTTATTTTCTTTATCCTTAGTACTAAAATAAAATTACCATAACAATCTGTTAAAAACATTTTATTTTATTTTATTTTTGCTTTATTTCTAAGCGAAAAAATTCAGTTTACTTAAAATCGCATAAACCTTATTAATAAAGGCATCAATGCGATGAAGCATTAATATCCTTGGGTTCTTTCTGCCGTTTTTGTAAAAAGACCATATAACTTTTCTTTAAAATTTGTATTTAACGTTACTTTATGTATATAAAACGGAAAAATATTTACGATACATTTAAAGATTTAATAGTTGGAAATTTATAGAACTTATCCTGAATTTTCGTCTAGGGCTGGATTCCAGATAAAGTGAGAAATATTTTTTTCGCCAAACTTATATGCATCGAAAATCATATCAAGAATATGACAATATTTTCCATAGCCATATTTAGAATCCCTGTTTCAAACTAATTAAAGAGACGTCTTTAGGCAGTCGCGCTTTTGCCTTGCGTTAAAAAGTGGGATTAAACTAAATACAAACGCAATGTGCAAAATACTGAAAAATATTTGAGATCAATAAGATTCTGGTTGGCTGATGTTTGATTTTGTAGTCTTTCTCAGTGTGAATTCAGATTTAAAGTTCAATAATCACTTTCTACTATTTTAAATATTTTTAAACATTAAAATAGTGAAGATAATTAATTTTATTCTCAAATATATGCACTCATATACCAGAAAAAAATCGCTAATGTTTTCATTTTAAAAGAAGTTCTAAATCATACGATTATTGCATGTTATAAAGTTCATGTTATTTCCGATTAATAATTTTAATAAGCAATGAATTTCATAAAAATTATATAAATGTTCTGTAAATTTGCTGTTTTTTTTTTTTTTTTTTTTTTAATGCGAAACATAGAAAGTTGTTTGCTTAAGTAAATCAAGTTAACATAATCGAAATATCATGAATATGTTAATATTTGTCAAAACGGAAATGTTCAGGATATATTTACGGTACTCATAAAAATTATTTAACAATGTAAGTCCTGAAAATGAATGTTTTCACATGAATTTAAATTTGTAAGAAATACATATTTTAATTTCTTAGAAAATCCCTTTTTTATAAGACAAAGCATCTCAAAAAATTCATTCTTATTTCGAAATGCACAATTTTGTAAGAAACTCGCTTAAATTCGTATTGTTTTGTATAAATACATCGAAATTGCTCTTTTAAGAAAACGAGGCCCTCGGTTTGTGTAGAATGAAACAAGGCAATTAAGCCACGGCGAGGCTTTGTTATTGAACATTCATTGGAGATAAACAGGAGAACGATTAAAGTTTTTGGGCTGTGTATTTAAATATATAGACCGCTGCAAAGAAAGGATGGAAGACAAAAGGGAAATTAATTCTTTAAATGAGAATAATTTTGTAATAGAAATTTAAATATTTGGTCTATTTAAATATTCTGCTATGGAGGCAGAAATTAATGGACACAGACGAAATACATGTAGAGCTGTTTATTCAAATAAACTCATTGAAAACTTTACAATTTATTAATTTAGTTCCAGCTAATGGATATTAAAGCCTATAGGAGCCTAATAACCGAGTGGTTAGCGCTGTGGCGCTCGGTACCGATGGTTTCAGGTTCGACTTCCCGTGGTGCCATGGATGTTTGTAGTGGTTCGGAATCCACCTTATACTTACTAATAGGATCGTAGAGCGTTGTGGGTTTAAGTTTGGTTTGTCACTCTAAGGTCATTTTGTTCACAAGAGGGCTAAACAGACCGGGAGCTACAGTTTAAAGTGGATTCCGAACCACTGACAAACATCCATGGCACCGCTAGGATTCGAACCTGAAGCCTGCGATACCAAACGCCAGAACTTGGTCACCAGGCCGCTGGAGAGCATTGCGGGTGGTAGTGTTACTCGCGTCCGTAGCATAACTTCAAGCTAGACGTGGCGTCTAGTAGTGCTAAATTAGTAACAGCGGTACAGCCCTTGTTTATGGAACAGGGATTAACACTCCCTGTATCGCCAGCTGCCTTAGAATAAGTTTAGAGAAACATCGGGAAGTTAAATTTATTTATTTTTTTTTAGTCATTTTAAACTCTTAAACGGAATCCTACTCTCGAAAACTCACTTCAAATTTCTGATATTAAAAACAATAATAAAAGAAAAAATATCAACCAAAATCTGATATACTTGAGGACAGCACATCAAACTTTGCTGGCATGGTCGAAAATAGAAACTGCATAAAAATTACAATGGGTTTAGGAAAATCTTAATAAAATGTTTAATTTAGTAAAGGAATCATTGTTATTCAGAAATAATTCATATTGTACTTTAATTTTTTCACACATAAATAATTTCGTCAGCTTGAAATTAACTGCTTTTCCGATTTTTACAATTTAAGTAGCATTTCGTAATTTTTTTTGTGTATTTGTTTTGATTTTGTAAGAGATATTATTTACTGATTTACGAGGGTGAATTATATTTTGAAACCTTCTTAAATTCATCTAAAGAGTAAATTGCCTTTATAACCATTGATATGGCAAAAAAACGGAAGACATTTGTCCTGAAATTCTCCAGTAAGGTAGTGCCTTCACGTCATCGTATGTGAGTAAGATTGATAATTTTCCTTTCTGGAATAAACTTTTATTAATAACTCCCCTGCATTTGTGTATTGTATGAGAAAAATTACGGGAAATCCTTTTAGATAGCCAGAATAATGACGCGAGAAGCTTTACACTAATTGCCACAATCGCCATTGAATCTCTTTGTATTTGAAAACAGTAACTACAATTGGAGCCGCCTGCTAATTCAAACGTAAGCCTTATTGTCCGCTAGCTGTACACATTACCCCACGTCCAGTTTCTGTCATATTTGTTTGAAATTTTAATTTGTAATTTCTTTGATAAATTTAATCTTTCTTTTCGTCATTTTGTTATAATTAGTAATGAAAACATTCTCGCTCTTTCAAGGAATTAGTTTTGTCTCTAAAGAATAAAGCAAATGTGCATTACGCTGAATAAGAGTTCGAAAATCTATTTCATCTCAGACTAAGCTGTTCCAGTTCATGAATTCCATTCACAAGATGCTGATGAATAACCATTTCAGGTGGCCTGATGGGCAATTGGCAAGCACTCTGACCATTGGTGCCATTGGTGCCATTGGTGCCATTTCATCCTGGATGTTCGTAAGTGGTTTGTAATCCACGTTACACTGTAGGTCCCGGTCTAATTAGCCTAAAATGCGCACAAAATGATCGTAGAGCGACAAACCAAATCATTTCATTTCGAACAAGGTTTACAAAATTTGGAAAAAGTGAACTATTATTAATGCTTTCACCCCAACGATTTCATTACTGTACCAGATTTAATTATCGGTATTCCAATTACAGTTTTTATCTGCTTTGAAATAAGACGTTTTCTCCAGAGACAGATAACTGCCAGGCGTTCAAATAAGGTAGATTTGGTTTGTCGCTCCACGGCCCTTTTGTGCAGACTTTAGGCTAATTAGACCGGGACCTACAGTGTAACGTGGATTACGAACCACAAACAAACAACCATGCCATCGCCAGGATTCGAACCTGAAGCATGTGGCATCAGCGGCCAGAGAGCTAGCCAAATGATCATCAGGCCACACAAATAAGACAGAAGTAAACAGTAGTTTTTTTTAAATTCGTATCAAGCTGTGCTCTTCAGATAGGATTAAAATGCATATAATATTCCTCTCAAAGAGCAACGTATTCAAAAAAATGATTCAATGCGTCTCAAAGAGCAGATTTTCCGAATTTCGACGAGGTGCGGTCCATTAAAGATTTGCCATCCCCTCGTAGCTTCTGTCGTGGTCGACATCGTCAAGTGCACTGCAAGACGGGAGGTGGTCTCCAGTGCCGTGAGAATGGGAGCAAAGTGGGCAGGTTGGCGAGTCCGCGACCCCGATCGGCTGAGATGTTCTTGTAGGTAGTCATGCCCCGTAGCCATTCGGAAGGTGGCAACGGCGACCCTTGGCGGCCTGCTTTCTTGCATTGTTGACATAATGGTAAATTAGATTGATAGTTGCGATATGCAACGATTTTAATTTTATTGGAATTTTAATTGCATATTAAAGAACATTGACTTGAATTCTTAAAAATTCCTTTTTCTGTTATTATTATTATCATCTTTTTCTTCTTTTCTTCCACACATATTTTTTAAGATTTTTTCAAAATAACAATTAATGTATTTAAGAAATTTCTTAGAAAAAAATATCAAAAGAAGATGAATACTTTTACAACTAATTATATTATATGTGACAAAGCTTGAAATATGATTCGATGAAAACAATATGATTATATAAGGATTCTTATAGTTGTTGAAAATATAACATCCTCAGATGCCTTGAAATTAACCTTTAGTAATTTGTGTAAATATTTTTTTAATCATCAAAAGCTTTCTAGATATTTTAATTTCCAATTTTTGCTGTTTGAAAATTTTATTAATGCACTTCGAGTTGGACGAGGGGGTCCATGATAACTTATTTAACTATTCACATTTGTTTCTTCATAAAAATGGATTGTTGAACTTAAGTTTTGAAGCTTCCGGATTTTCTTCTAAAATTTTGTTACGATGATGGGAACTTTTTTTTTTGAATATTTATTTATAGACTTGATCCAAAATTCATTCTTTAAATACAGAAATTATCTGCATGCTAACAAAAAAAAATTATCTTTTCTTTCAATATTAGAAAATTACTTAATTTTCTGTATTGTTTGATGAAATGCATGTTATGAGCAATTTTTTTGTAATTGTGGCATTCCAAGTAGAAAATATTAGTGTATCAACACATCAATAACTGTTACATAAAAAATACTTCTGAAAGATTGAATATTGGCGGCCGCTACACATATCTCTCGGTCGTTTATACACATACCGCCGACTAACTAGAATAGTTCATTCCTGTGTACCCATTCTACAGTTTGGTTTTTTTTTTTTTCATTTATCTGATATTTGTTCCTGTGCTTCAATTTTCATATTCTTTTCTTCTTTGACTTCAATTCGATTTTCCACTCTCGTAATTTTTTTTTTTTTTTTTTTTTTGCACGAATGTAATTTGTTCAAGTGTTCCAATTTTCAACTTTTTATTTTGACACCATTGTTTACTTAGGAAACATTTTTTTTTCCAATTCATTTATTTCCAGTGCTCTCATTTTTGATTTTAGGCATGCTTAGTTTGTATATCTTAGTAAGGTGTCTATTCTAGCTTTGAGCGATCGCACTGTAACTTTGTACACTCCAATTTAAAAATACATACATGCATGTATCTGTCTCAATATAATATTGGAGGTCTCTACACAATACTATATCCTCAATGGTATTCTTATTACTAAATGACTTTATTATTTCACACGGCATGCAGTGAATATACAATAGCATGCAATAAATATGCGTATTTAATGAAAAATTACAATTTCAGGCTGATTTATTAAAATTACAGTAAATCACAAAGTATATAAATTTTACTAATATCTATATCAATGAATTTTCAAAATATAAAGGAAAAAATATAAGAACAATTTTAAATGATAATTATAATAGATTTCTGGTAATAAAAAACTATATATAATAATATAGAATAAAAAAAACTGGAAACTAAAGCAAAATTGAAAAATTCATCTCAAGAGCAAAAAACAAAAACTATAGTTTTTCTTAAAATATATGTAAATAAACTAGTTATAATTGAAAGTTGTTGAAATTTAAAAGTGATTTTCAAGACCAAACATTCGAAAACGACTTTAATATTAATTAAAATGCTTTTTATTCAATTAGAATGCTGCAATGGATCAAAATTAAAAGAGAAATCACCATTTTAAAGTTTTAATAACAAGTTTGACACAATTTATACAATGACGTAATTTAAAAAGTAAAATAAAATAAATTTAAAAAGTAAAAAATAAATCTCCAGGTTTTTTTTTGTAGTAATAGATAAAAAAGAAGTGAAAACATAGGATTTAAATAGTTATTTACTTCTAACAAATTCTTCTTCGAAATTCTATTGTTTATAAAACAAAATTAAAAAAATTTAAATGGGAAAAAATGACATATTCTTAACGGAAAGGAAAAATCAAGAACTGTAAATGAAAATTACAATTAGGGATATCAAATATAGTATTTGATCAAAAGAATTAAATTTTTCCATATTTTAAAAGTAAAATTTTGCATGGTGTTTTCCACTCATCAGAATATTTGAAAGATATCTACAAAAATTTTATCAGGAATTATTTGATTAAACCAGGAAAAATATACAAATTTTGAAATTATATGTAATATTATTGAATACTAAAAAAAATTGCACAAATGACATTATTTAAACAAATAAAGATTTATAAATGGGAAATATTTCACAATTTTCATAAAACTTTATTTACTTTACGGTTTATGAATTCGTATTTATATTTTTAAAATAATTGATTGCAATTTTTCGAGTATATCTGAGGAAATATGATAAATCAAGATAAATATACAATTTTTCAAAGTACCATATAGAGAAAAATTTAATTTATAATTCACAATTCAATTTCAAATTTAGAGTTCAAATATTTTTAATGAAATACAATAAAAAATCAAACTAGCAATTTGAATAAAAAATTTTCTTAATCATATTTGATTTAAAAGAAATGTCAATATAAAAGATCTATATGCTGAAATTAATTTACATAACATTTTTTTATGCAGTATTATCTGCTATTCTGCTAGACAGAATTTTATATATTAGAAAGTAAAATTATGTGTAGATGTCCATGTTATTTAAGCTGAAAATAACTTTTATTTAGTAAGTATTGTGTGCAATATGTGGGTATCCATGGATTAATAGACGATAAATATATATTATTATTTCTACAAAAAAATTCAAAGACAGACGATACATTTTACTACCATAATATCAAAAGAAAAAAAGGGATAAAATTATTTTTAAATTAAAAGTTTTAATTATTAAATTATCTAATTATTAATTTTATACAATTCTATACTATTACATTAAAAAAATTAATGTAAAAAAAATATAAATTATTTTTAAAACGAATAATGTAAATTAAAAAATAGATATTAGAATATCTAAACAAATCAATTTTTAGAAGTTGATAAAGCCAATAATTTCCTTTAAAGATAATAAAAAAATTTTAAAAAGTAAAGCAAATTAAAAAATATATACATAAAAAAATATTTTTAAGTATAAATAATTTGTAAAGTGTTTTATTTTTAAAAAAAATTATATTAAATGAAATTATTTATTTTATATTCAACGATATTTGCAGAATTTTTTAATCCGCCTTTGCTGTGCCTTTATATATAAATTACAAACTTGGAACTTTAATCCAATTTTATATTTCTAATATTATTTTTTATCAAAAGGATAATTTTTTTATTGTTCTAATGCAGCTGGCAATACAGAGACAGTTAGTCTTTATGCCATAAGCAAGGGCTGCACCGCTGTTACTCATTTAGCACTACTCAGGTGGCACGGGTAGCTTGAAAATATGCTGCGGACGCGAGTAACGCTACCCCCACAACGCTCTATGATCCTATTTGACCGGTACCTACGGTTTAAAGTGGATTCCGAACCACTATAAACATCCATGGCACCGCCGGGACTCGAACTCGAAATCTGTGTTACCGAACACCAGAGCGCTAATCACTCGACCATCAGGCCCAAAACACGATAATGTAGAAAAACTAAAAAACTTTATTGTTTCACAAATCTGAAAACATAACTACAAATTTTAAAAATATTAGTGGCATATTACTTACATGGGGTGGTCAGTTTCCGAATGTTTGGAGGAGGGCTGATATCATTGCCTTGCTTAAGAACGGAGAAAACCCACAGCTTGCTGACAATTTTAGACCTATATCCATTATTGTATTTTTATAAAGTAGCTGAGAGAATGGTTATTGATCGGCTGCAGTTCTATTTCGAAACGATTATCATACCTTACAGAGGTAAGCCAAGTTTAGAAGCAATATAGGTACCACTAAACACGTTACTCGTTTCTCTCAAGAAGTGAAAGATGGTTTTGACCTGAAACAAAGTACGCTGACCGTATTTTGTGAATTTCAAATCCACTTTTGATCGGGTACGGAGAAATATGTTATTCAAAAAGTTACTAAATCTGAGTGCCTCTTTAACTGGATTAGATCTTTTCTCAGCCAAAGATCTATTAGAGTTAGGTATGGTGATGTTGAGTCGAGTTATAAACAAACAAGACAGAATCTCCTACAGGGCTCTGTCGTAAATCCTTAAGGCTCGTTCCCACCGAGGCGTGAGGCGTTGAAGCATGAAGCGTTGACCAATCACTAGCCTCACAGCGTTCGCCTTAAACCGGTTGAAATCCACCGCTTCGAGTTGACCGACTTTCAACTCTCAAATGCTTGCTGCGTTATGTGACTTGGATTGAGCCAATAGTAGATCTGTCATCTAGTAGAAGTAACTGGAACTTCACTAGGCGTAAAGCGATTTCTGAATTTTCGTTGTGAATGGGTCGAAAAAATTTCTTCCCTGCCGAGTGACGCGTCGCCGTCTCACGCCTCGGTGGGAACGAGCCTTTACTTGTTTAATGCCATGATTAATGATGTTTTTGAGGAGCTTAGTGTCATGCCAGAGATCCAGGTCTTGCTATATGCAGATGACCCTGTTATGTGATCAACTGGTTAAAATATCAAGAACCTTGAGATGGCATTAAATAAAGCTCTGATTAAGCTTACCAAATGGTCAGATGATAATGAAATGTTGATCAATTCTGAGAAAACTACCTTCCAACGCCAGCTACCACGAGCACCCAAACAACACTCTATATGCCTAAACTTTAAAAACCAACTTCTGTTGAAAGTAGAAAATTCCACTTACCTAGGCATTGTGCTAAACTAAATTGGGAAAAACAAGCCAAAAAGACAAATGAGGGTGTTAGAAATAGAATGAAACTGATGAAGAGACTCACTGGGGTGCATCTCAGGATGTCCTTGTAAATACTTACAAATTATATGTTCGACTCAATTTTGACTATGGTTCTGAACTCTTGATTACATATTCTAATAGTGTTTTATCTAAACTTGTCGTCACACAAAATTGTGCATTCCGTTTGATTACTGCAGCAGCAAAGTCTACTATTGAGGAGCCAATGGAACTTCAGACCAATATTCCTTATCTGATCGACGGCATAAATCAGCCTTATTTCTTAGGGAAGAGTTGCTCAGAAGAATTGGTTTTTATTGGAATAATGGCCTGAATAGCCGTGTCTAGCGCTCTGGCGCTCGGTGCCACAGGTTTCGGGTTCGAGTCTCAGATGTATGTTTGTAGGGGTTCGGATTCCACTTTAAGCCGTAGGTCCTGGTCTCATATAACTGTAACAGAGCCGACTTCTACCTACTTGTGCTCCATCACAACAGAAGCTGCCCCCTTTCCCTCCATCCATGAGTAAATTACTCATGGGATGCCCGCCCCGTACTGCAGGACACTAATGATTAGTCACAAACATTATTGGAATAATTTTAAAATTGTTACAAAGAGATTGAAATCCCGATCTACTTTTTTGACAGTGTTGTTGAAATTTATGAGTGACTCAACTTACCCATTATTGATAGACAGCCCATAACAGACTCTTACATGAGTAACAATCTAAAAGTTGCTGAAATGAATCTTCAGATCATTCTTCCATACTAAAAAAGTTTCTTTCTGAGGGAGAGCTAAAATCCTTTGCAATTGAGACTATGTATTTATGAAAGATATCCGCTGCCCGATTGGCGCCATGTATATACTGATGGATCCGCTGATCTCATGGCGGGAAATGCTGGTATTGGTGCCTTTTTCCAATTCTTTCAACTCAAAATACCTGTAGGGGGAGTTGGAGAGATATCTACAGTGATTTTTGCCACCGAGGTTTTAAAGTTTCACTTGCAGGAAAAAATTGTGTTCTTTATTGATTCCCAGGCAGAAATTCGGGCTTCTGTAAACAGAAAGAAATCCGAAGAAGTTCTTCGTAAAAAAAAACTGTTAGTCTAGTAGTAAAAAAATTATTAATCTATTAATCTATTAGATGAGGGAGAGTAGTCTATTAAATTGGGAATAATTAATTCGGAAATTGGAATTATCTGGGAATAATTAGTCTATTAAATGGGAGGAAAATGGTTCTCCAATGGATCCCAAGTAATTTTGTGATTCCTGGCAATGAAGAGGTGGATACACTTGCAAAGTCAGTGTTGTTTTCGTCGCAATATCATACTCCCTTCCCTTAAAAAACTGTAAATCACTGGCCAAGACCAAATTTAAGAACGTAATAAAACTCAAGTATACTAATATTTCTACTGAGAAAAGTTGGGAGTATCTTTTACAAGCTCAGAACAGGATTCTTCTTGATTTACCAAGGAGTATTGGCAACGCCTGTTTTCGCATGTTGACGGACCCTGATTACCTCCAGCAGCATCTCAATAAAATCGGTCTAACAACTTCTGCCTCATGCTCACTCTGTTGGGCCGATTCTATGAACAGACGGTATCTCCCTATTTGCTCCAAATGAAAGGATGTTTACACTGGAGATGCTTCTCATTTTAGTCTTTCGCAGTTACATTTTACAGCAAGACAGCGTATGGCCGATTGGCCCAGGCTGGGCATAGGATAAAAAAAATCTGCAATAATACACTACTGGCCATTAAAATTGCTACACCAGGAAGAAATGCAGATAACTAGCCTTCCATCATATATGATTCCACTGTTAAATGTAATTTAAGCTACATTTACCTATATTTTATTTAGCATGAAAACATTTAAAGTTGATATTACTTAGACAAGAATTCGGTAAAATAAACTAGTTAAAATGATGGTATTTTTTTGTAATGAATTTACATGAATTCATTTTCTTAAGCCTCAAATAACTCTATTTTATTTCAAAATTTACTCACAAATCATTTTCAATTCTATTTTTATTTCTTTTTTGTCCTGCAAAAGTCTTATACTTACACAGTTCTCATAGACATTAAATTTTTAGTTGTGCTAATGATAGAATAATATTTACAAAATCAACTTCACTTTAACAAACTTTTCCTGTCCCCAGTTTAAAAAATTATACGAAAATATTTCTGGATAATTTTTTTCATTTTAACAACATTTATCAACATTTTAATCAACATTTTGTTGCCCCTTTTAAAATTTTTTTTTTCATTTCTTTTGATGAAGACATTTTTTGCATGTTTATTTTACTTATTAAAATTTTTCATCTTCGTGTGTCAAGTATTCTACTTTAATATAAATGTATGCACATGAGATATTGAATCATACTTACTATAGATTCATCTCTTAAAAATATACTTTTAAAATAAATGTGTTGATAAATACTTAACAATTTTTATTGAAATGATTATGTCTTCAAATATTTTATTACTTCAATAAAGAAATTTTGCTAACGTTTTTCACTAATACCATCATTTACTAATCTTGGTCCTGAATGGTTGAGTGGCTAGCGTTCTGGGTCTCGGTACCACAAGTTTGGGGTTCGAGTCCCGGTGGTGCCATGGATGTTTGTAGTGGTTCGGAATCCACTTTAAGACCGTACTCACCTACGACTGTAAGAGAGCTATGGAGCGAAAGTCGGACTTCTACCTACGGGTGCTCCATCACAACAGAAGCTGCTTCCTTCCCCTTCAACCATACAAGTCCGTACGGGTTCGTGGGCATGGTCTAGATTAGATATCTACCAAGTGGGATAAGTAACAACAACACTAATCGTTCGTTCACTAATAATTTTTTTAAACAATACTGGAATGTTATATTAAACACGATTCGATGCAATATTAATCATTCGTATAATTACAGTTACATTTACAGAATTAATATTTTTCTTCAATAGATTTTATCTAAGACATTAAATACAGTCACTTTCAAATATTTAAAACAATATTGTATCATGTTCTTTAATAGAAAATTCATCATTCAATCAATTTAGTTTTAAACATAAACTTTCAGTAAATATGACTGACATTTCAAAAATTAAAAACAAAAAACCTCTAAAATCTTAAACATAAAATTCTTAAACATTTATTACATAAAATTTCCTGTACCTTATGAAAATATTTTTCAAATTTGTAGGCTTATATTTTTTAAGATACTTTACTTCCCTTATTGTTTTTTTTTTCTTTTTCTTTCTATTTTTGTGTTACCCTCTCATAATGCAGAAGATGTGACATGTTTTCAAAAAGCACTTTATTTTAACCTGAGTTAACTAAATCTATTTTTTATTAAATATTTTTAGATATTCTGGATTATCTAATTGACTATCATAAAAACAGCAAATAATAATGATATGTAACGCATTGATTTTTCTAACATTTTCAAGTCTTGTCGAAGAACTCATTTTTCTAATATTTCTTAAAATTATATTTTACATACATTACTTTTTACGTACAACAATCCAAAATATTATTCTACGATTCATTAAAATTCAATATATTCCCTTTTTTTTCTTTTTTCTATTATCATCATATTTACATGAAATTTTTTGTCAGTATATTTTTTAACTAGTATAGATTATAAATGTTAAAATGGTTTTAAACATTTATGATTAATTCCCAGTTGGAATACACTTCAAAATATTTTCTTTCAAACTAGTTTTCAATTTGCTACCTTTATATCATTTGTTTCTTCTTTTTTTTTTTTCTATTTTGTCTATATTTTACTATCAAGAGATTTCAGAAAAACCATATACACTTGAAAAAATAGATCCACCTATAAAATTTTTTTATAAAAACTGTGCACTGATGTGACTATGTTTAAGGAATTGGAATTTACATGAAATTTTCTGATTACTATATACACATGTGTACAATTCTAATTACCCTTATATCGTTAATTTTTCTAATTATCCCTTTTTCATATCATTCCCTTCTTATTTAATGTCTTTAATTTAATTTTATTTAATGTCTACATTTCTTATTCTACTCTTATATCATTAGTGTCTTTTTTTTCTTATTTTATCTATATCTTTTACTATCAAGAGATTTCAGAAAATTTATATACACTTGAATTAAATAAATCCACTTATAGCTTTTTTTTATAAAAAGTGGGAACTGATGTGACTATGTTTAATGAATTTTAATTTCCATGAATTTTTCTGATTATTATATACATATGTGTATAATTCCAATTAACAGTTAATATTTGATAATTTTCTATTGATAAAATTTTTACACTAAGATAAAATATAGGATTCAAGATTTTCAAAGTTTCTACATCTCACTTTGACATTTTTATTTTTTTAATTTTTTTAAACGTTTTTCTTTAAACTTATACACATTAGATTTTCAAGGGAAATGTTTCTAAGAAATCAAGGCTTATTTGAATACTTCATTTTTTACTTCTAGGTTTTTAGGTGTTGATACAAAAATCGGGGGTTTTAATTTTTAATATGTATAAATGTTTTACATTTTTTATAAGGTAAACACAAACACTTCGTAAAATTCACAAAACTATAGTTTTATGAATTTTACGAAGTGTTTGTGAGATCGCATGTCAACTTTGTGAAATTTTATCATTACTGTTCTAGTACAAAAAATTATTTCACATTAAAAATGCTGATGTGTTGGGTTTTGCAATAGAAATTTAATTTTTTCAGACATATAAAACCTTTTTGACTTAAAAAGACTACAATTTCATCATTATTGTTTTAAGACAGAATATTAATATATATATACATAAAATACTTCAGGTTGCACACTGCTTTCTTGTCACATCACTTCCGTCACCCAAAGCAACGGCTCTGCTACTTATGTTTTGTAGTTTTTATCATATATGTTATAATATTTATGTGTTGCGTATGTCTTATAGACCTACACCACCATCTTTCATTGGAGCTTTAATAACTGTATAATTATTTGACCTTTTAATTAAACAACTATACGTCTTAGGACAAAATAATGTCTTAAATAATATTGTATATATAAGTTAGCAATTAACTTATATTAACAATATTTACCCGAGTGCTAAGTTTACAAATGTAATAATAGTGTAAATGTTTAAGAATTTCCATAATAAGCAGTTTTCCATACATTACACAGCTTGTAAAAACCTGCTTTATATGATTTTATTAATATATTCTTAAATTATTCAAATAATATAATTGGAAATATAATTTTTCTCTGTTATTTCAGTGTATGTGTAAAATATAAAGTTTTGGAAATAACAGATGTTGTAGATGATTTAAAAATTATGGTAAGAATTTCAATTAAATATAAAAATATAGTTGCTTTTTCTCTTGAAAAGATGAAATCCACACATTCTAGCTATCTGATTGAAAACGATTTAAAATCTGATTTTAAACTTGTTTGCATATCATGCATAAATCTTTTTTCATTATATAATTTTTATTTAGTTTGAAGGGCGAAATTGAGAATTTCGCTAAACTCTGATTTAAAAAGTAAAGTGCAAAATTTATTTCAATATAAAAATATAGCTGTTCAAATGAAATGATGAAATCCCTTCTTTCTAGCTATCTGATTGAAAACGATTTAAAATCTGATTTTAAACTTGTTTGCATATCAAGCATAAATCTGTTTTCATTATATAATTTTTATTTAGTTTGAAGGGCGAAATTGAGAATTTCGCTAAACTCTGATTTAAAAAGTAAGGTGCAAAATTTATTTCAATATAAAAATATAGCTGTTCAAATGAAATGATGAAATCCCTTCTTTCTAGCTATCTGATTGAAAACGATTTAAAATCTGATTTTAAACTTGTTTGCATATCATGCATAAATCTTTTTTCATTATATAATTTTTATTTAGTTTGAAGGGCGAAATTGAGAATTTCGCTAAACTCTGATTTAAAAAGTAAGGTGCAAAATTTATTTCAATATAAAAATATAGCTGTTCAAATGAAATGATGAAATCCCTTCTTTCTAGCTATCTGATTGAAAACGATTTAAAATCTGATTTTAAACTTGTTTGCATATCATGCATATTTTTTTTTTCATTATATAATTTTTATTTAGTTTGAAGGGCGAAATTGAGAATTTCGCTAAACTCTGATTTAAAAAGTAAGGTGCAAAATTTATTTCAATATAAAAATATAGCTGTTCAAATGAAATGATGAAATCCCTTCTTTCTAGCTATCTGATTGAAAACGATTTAAAATCTGATTTTAAACTTGTTTGCATATCATGCATAAATCTGTTTTCATTATATAATTTTTATTTAGTTTGAAGGGCGAAATTGAGAATTTCGCTAAACTCTGATTTAAAAAGTAAGGTGCAAAATTTATTTCAATATAAAAATATAGCTGTTCAAATGAAATGATGAAATCCCTTCTTTCTAGCTATCTGATTGAAAACGATTTAAAATCTGATTTTAAACTTGTTTGCATATCATGCATAAATCTTTTCATTATATAATTTTTATTTAGTTTGAAGGGCGAAATTGAGAATTTCGCTAAACTCTGATTTAAAAGTAAGGTGCAAAATTTATTTCAATATAAAAATATAGCTGTTCAAATGAAATGATGAAATCCTTCTTTCTAGCTATCTGATTGAAAACGATTTAAAATCTGATTTTAAACTTGTTTGCATATCATGCATAAATCTTTTTTCATTATATAATTTTTATTTAGTTTCAAGGGCGAAATTGAGAATTTCGCTAAACTCTGATTTAAAAAGTAAGGTGCAAAATTTATTTCAATATAAAAATATAGCTGTTCAAATGAAATGATGAAATCCCTTCTTTCTAGCTATCTGATTGAAAACGATTTAAAATCTGATTTTAAACTTGTTTGCATATCATGCATATTTTTTTTTTATTATATAATTTTTATTTAGTTTGAAGGGCGAAATTGAGAATTTCGCTAAACTCTGATTTAAAAAGTAAGGTGCAAAATTTATTTCAATATAAAAATATAGCTGTTCAAATGAAATGATGAAATCCCTTCTTTCTAGCTATCTGATTGAAAACGATTTAAAATCTGATTTTAAACTTGTTTGCATATCATGCATAAATCTTTTTTCATTATATAATTTTTATTTAGTTTGAAGGGCGAAATTGAGAATTTCGCTAAACTCTGATTTAAAAGTAAGGTGCAAAATTTATTTCAATATAAAAATATAGCTGTTCAAATGAAATGATGAAATCCCTTCTTTCTAGCTATCTGATTGAAAACGATTTAAAATCTGATTTTAAACTTGTTTGCATATCAAGCATAAATCTGTTTTCATTATATAATTTTTATCTAGTTTGAAGGGCGAAATTGAGAATTTCGCTAAACTCTGATTTAAAAAGTAAGGTGCAAAATTTATTTCAATATAAAAATATAGCTGTTCAAATGAAATGATGAAATCCCTTCTTTCTAGCTATCTGATTGAAAACGATTTAAAATCTGATTTTAAACTTGTTTGCATATCATGCATAAATCTTTTTTCATTATATAATTTTTATTTAGTTTGAAGGGCGAAATTGAGAATTTCGCTAAACTCTGATTTAAAAAAGTAAGGTGCAAAATTTATTTCAATATAAAAATATAGCTGTTCAAATGAAATGATGAAATCCCTTCTTTCTAGCTATCTGATTGAAAACGATTTAAAATCTGATTTTAAACTTGTTTGCATATCATGCATAAATCTTTTTTCATTATATAATTTTTATTTAGTTTCAAGGGCGAAATTGAGAATTTCGCTAAACTCTGATTTAAAAAGTAAGGTGCAAAATTTATTTCAATATAAAAATATAGCTGTTCAAATGAAATGATGAAATCCCTTCTTTCTAGCTATCTGATTGAAAACGATTTAAAATCTGATTTTAAACTTGTTTGCATATCATGCATAAATCTTTTTTTCATTATATAATTTTTATTTAGTTTGAAGGGCGAAATTGAGAATTTCGCTAAACTCTGATTTAAAAAGTAAGGTGCAAAATTTATTTCAATATAAAAATATAGCTGTTCAAATGAAATGATGAAATCCCTTCTTTCTAGCTATCTGATTGAAAACGATTTAAAATCTGATTTTAAACTTGTTTGCATATCATGCATAAATCTTTTTTCATTATATAATTTTTATTTAGTTTGAAGGGCGAAATTGAGAATTTCGCTAAACTCTGATTTAAAAGTAAGGTGCAAAATTTATTTCAATATAAAAATATAGCTGTTCAAATGAAATGATGAAATCCCTTCTTTCTAGCTATCTGATTGAAAACGATTTAAAATCTGATTTTAAACTTGTTTGCATATCATGCATAAATCTTTTTTCATTATATAATTTTTATTTAGTTTGAAGGGCGAAATTGAGAATTTCGCTAAACTCTGATTTAAAAAGTAAGGTGCAAAATTTATTTCAATATAAAAATATAGCTGTTCAAATGAAATGATGAAATCCCTTCTTTCTAGCTATCTGATTGAAAACGATTTAAAATCTGATTTTAAACTTGTTTGCATATCATGCATAAATCTTTTTCATTATATAATTTTTATTTAGTTTGAAGGGCGAAATTGAGAATTTCGCTAAACTCTGATTTAAAAAGTAAGGTGCAAAATTTATTTCAATATAAAAATATAGCTGTTCAAATGAAATGATGAAATCCCTTCTTTCTAGCTATCTGATTGAAAACGATTTAAAATCTGATTTTAAACTTGTTTGCATATCAAGCATAAATTTGTTTTCATTATATAATTTTTATTTAGTTTGAAGGGCGAAATTGAGAATTTCGCTAAACTCTGATTTAAAAAGTAAGGTGCAAAATTTATTTCAATATAAAAATATAGCTGTTCAAATGAAATGATGAAATCCCTTCTTTCTAGCTATCTAATTGAAAACGATTAGAAAATTGAATTAAAATTTATTTCCGTAACACGGAGAAACGTTTTCTTTTTTCATTATTTCTTTTTTTTTTAATTTGAATGGTAAAATTCATATTTCTAGAATCGATTTCCTAAAATTTTCATTGCAGTTTACAAGAAATCCTCGTGTATCATAAGAAGGCTTACAGAAGTAAGTAGCACGCAAATTAGTGACAAAACAATCGCCGCAAACAAAATAAATCGTCGGTTAATGTTGTTTTGAACAATCGCTATTTTCTTCTTTTTAAGAGTTTCGGAACACGCACATGTCTTGACAAACTCACGATCTATCTGTTCATTCTCTCCTTGTTCATATCTGTTTCAGGCGTCAGTTTGATGACTTGGTGACTCTTATTTAAGTTACTCGCCAATGATCGTTCTATTGCATATGCGCGTCGAGAGCTGCAGAGTTGGTCAGAATATCCTTCGGTATTTTAACAAAAGCCTAATGTGCCACATGATCTCGTCCGGACGCTTTTTTCTTTCTAGTCAGCTCAGTCAGTAGTTCACCACAGGCACAGTGTAGTGTCATGTTTCGTGTGTTGAGCACAATCCTAAAACTGAAAAAGGTTGATGTGCTGAACAATCACAATTTTCTTTTTTTTTCAAGAGTTTCGGAACACGCCACATGTTTTGACATGCTTAGCTTGATATAAAAAATGGTTTTACTTAGTTTATAAGACGAATTTGTAAAAAAATAATAATTTGCTCCGAAATAATTCATTTTTAAAAGGTTTATCTAAATAAAAAATTAACAAACCAGTTTATAATGAAACAAGTCTAATTAAAATAATGTATCAATAAAGCGTAAAAAATAAATAGCACATGCTTATAAAAAATAAGATGTTAAATGAATTACAGATCTATTTATTATTATAATATCTGAAATGTTTTATTTTTAAAAATTAAAAAAATATTATTAACATAAGAACCTTGTACAAATTATTTAAAATAAAAAAAAAATAGGAACATTTTGCAAAATTTATAAATTTGAAAGTATTTTTTTTGTAAATTAAAAAAATATTAATTAAATAAAAGGATAAAACCTATTAATTGATAAGAAATGAAATATTAATTTTAATGGCATAAAATGTTAATAGTTTTGTAATAACAAGAAGAAAAATGTGCGTGTGTTTTCCTAAAGAATTAAGATTTAATAACCTGAAAAAAAAAAAAAAAAACGATCTTGTATTTTAGAAAAATTTGTTCAGAAGGAAATTGGAAGCCTTTTATTCGATCTACATCCAATTTAACAAAAATACCAATTCCCCCAACGTCAATAAATGATTATCATGTCATTCTTTTGGGATTATTTTTAACGGGAGAAAAAGCTATTAGCAAAATAATCGAGTTACAATCTTTATACTACCTTTTTTGTCCTTGGTTCTTTTTTGTCCTTGGTTCTTTTCTGTCTTTTTTGTTCATTTTTTTCCACCTGTAAAACAGCATATATTAATAGAATTTTTAATTTATTTTATAAAATTTGCTTAGTTGAAAACAGATTTAAAGACGGCTAAATTTTGAAAACACTTTCACGTTTATGTTTAACATTTTTATTGCTTCTCACCTAAAAGAGTTTCCAATTTATATTTCACTCTATACCCATATGATACAATTTTAATTTAAGAGAATAGAATGTTTTTTACAATAATTTTGAAATTATTTCGATTTTTACACTTTAAATTATATCGATTCTATTATATTCTGATTTAGGATGTTTTAATTTTATACTGTAGGAATTATGTTGTGCTTCTTTTGTACTGAACCGGTTTAAGTTATTCAGATAAAGCGTTTCATTCCAAATCACAATGTTGTTACTTCTTATCCAGAGAAGAAATAGAAATTTTACGGTTAAATATCTGGTAATAATAAGAAAAATAGCATTTTTTTGTAGATTATAAATTTAAATATAAAACATTTGTTTTCACTAAAAGTCTTAGAAATATAAACATTTATAAAATATTAAAATTAAAAACAAACGATTACAAATTTAGCAGAAAAAGGCTTAGAAATAGTAAATTAAGTATTACTTTGAATTTATTTTTTCTCTGCAATATCAGAAAAGATACTAGATACATAAAATAAAGCTGTATGGAATCTAACACCAGAGCCTTCTTAGAAACATTGAGACGCCTTAAATTCATAAAGTCGAATTTAAAAAGGACCCCAATAGTATAAACATTTATAAAATATTAAAATAAAAACAAACGCTTACAAATTTAGCAAAAAAGTCGTAGAAATAGGAAATTAGGTATTACTTTGAATTTATTTTTTCTCTGCATTATCATGAAATAAAATAAAAAGGGATCTAACGTCATTATTTCATACAAAGCAATTTAAACTGTAAGTGGATAACTTTAATGTCGATACATTATTTCAGTGTAAGAAATTCCTTCCTGAAACTATTCAGTAGTAGAAAGCTGACCTCCAAATCGAAAAGAACAACCCCCCAATGACTGCATGTTCAATGGTAAAGGAGGCAGTGCACTGATTAGTGGTTTAGCTGTTACATTCTAACGTATTTGCATTAAATTATTATGTAAAATTTATTTAACTAATCGGAAAATTTTCTTTGATATATTTATAGGTTTCAATTGTTCACAAAAAAGTGTTATGTAATGTTTCTATTGTTATTATTGAACTAATTATATTTTGTTTGTAATCATATAATTTAGTAATCAATAAAATTTAGTTTACTTTTAAGAAAAGGAAAACAGTTATTAAGCACTTAACAACAGAATTAAAAGGAAATATATATATATGCAATGAAACAAATTTATTCGTTAGAAAAGGGCGATCTAAAATTAAAATATTTTTATTAAATTAAATATTAAAATTAAAATTCCTAATAATATTAAATTAATATAAAAAATTTATTTACCGAAGTAATGATGCTTAGTTGATTTCATCAATCACTTAAATTTCTTCGTCAATACATTTGCATGATACTTAATTTTTTTTACGGTAGGAAATAGATAATAATATTTTGTTAGGAATTCATAGAATTTTGAGAAAATTATTATCAAGAAGTTTTAATTTGTTTTGAAGACAAGGAATGCATTAATTAAAACATAATAACACAATGGATAAAAAAAAATACTATATCTCATTTTGAATGTAATATACGATGTAACAAAAAACCTATTTAAAAAAAAAACCTTATCTAAAATTTAAATATTATTGCTATATTATTTACAAAACAAAAAGAAAATTAAAAAAAAAAGAAATGAATGCATCAAATCAATTTTAGCCAGTTAATTTTCACGTAAAAAATTAAATAAATTTCAAAAGTATTCCCCTTTTCAGCTTTAACATTTTTATTATAATTTAATGGTGAGGTTTTGAAATTCTTGGAGATAAGAGGATTTAATTCCTGAATTAGTTTCAAATTAGCCTCACATCTTAAAATTAATAATTTAATCATTCATATACGCGATTAAAAAAAACCCTTAATATTTTATTATTGTATAGTGCACATAATTCAAAGAATATAATATATATAATACATATTTTTTATTCTTATATAAATATTATCAATATTATATTAAGAATATAAATATTATAATATGCATAACGTCAAATTTTGCATATTATATATTCATATTTTACTGATATTATAATATCATATTTTACTGGTACTCCTTATGGCCTAATTTAAAGAACTTAATATGTTAAAAAAAAGTCGTAATATTAATGTATGCTTTCAATATGTAGTAGAAAATGTTTAGTAATAATTAAATCTAAAGAATTTTTTTAATTATAATGAAAACTATAATCAACAGAAAATAGAATTTTAGAATTTTTACACACAAAATCTGAAATCTTCGAAATACGCCTGTAGACGTTGTATTCATTCACATTTAATACACTTACTATAAGACAGAATATGGTATTTAATCTTTCATTTTGAAACATTCTAGGGTTTCAATTAATATATATAGCATAATCCATAGCATATCTTAATCACTTTGTTATGGAGCATACATATCATTTATTCTACTTATTATGAGAAAGCATATTCAAATTTAATATAATATACTGTACTATATATACTATAGTATAAGAGATATAATAATTATGAATGCATTTTTACAATTTTAAAACTTATGTACAACGTCTTAAACAGCACCATAACTCCATCATATTACTAACAAAAAGAGTCTGCTATGATGTATATAGTTTTATTTGCCAAAAAAAGGAAAACTTCTAAAGCTAAATCATTCATCTGAGCTACTACGTAAAATTAATTCATAAAAAAAGCATTAATTTGTAATCATAATAATTATGCTTTAATATAAGACAAATGTTATGTAGCATCTTAAATGTATTGATATCTATACAAACACGAAAAGCGATTGTAGGCAACGTTAATAATTTATAAAATTTATTTAAAAAATGGAAAGAGAAGAAAAAACCCCGATGTTCTAAGAAAATTATACAATTAATTATTATGCATATATATGCATACAATTACTTATAATTAATATTATACAATATATTAGTAATTAAGTATAATTGCTTCATTCAAAAAATTTTATTCTAAATTTCTTTATACGGAAATCATATATTAACCAAGAAAATCACAATTTAACTTCAACAAATACATATATTGTCTTCTACACAGTAATGAAAATTAAAAAAAAAGTTTAATTAGATCAAAGCGAAAATAAAATAATGAAAACAATATATTCAAATTAATTAAGATATTTTCAACTTGCATTTTTTTCTTTTTTTTATCTACTAAAATCTAATAATAAACTAATATAAATTAATAAACTTTTCTTATTGATGCCCATAATAATTGGTTTTAAAAGTAAATTCCAACCTATATTTTCAAATTGGAATGTTGTTTCTTTTCTCTTTCAAATTAATAATAAACTAATATAAATTAATAAATATTTCTTATTGATGTCCATAATAATTTAAAAATTTTTTTCACTAAATTTCTACCAATATTTTCAAATTGGAATGTTTTTTCTTTTCTCTTTCTAATTAATAATAAATTAATATAAATTAATAAACACTTCTTATAGATGCCCTTAATAATTGGTTTTAAAAGTAAATTTCACTAAATTTCCACCAATATTTTAAAATTGGAGTGTTTTTCTTTCTTCTTTCTACTTACTAATAAATTAATATAAATTAATAAACATTTCTTATTGCTACCTATAATAATTGGTTTAAAAAGTAAATTTTAACCAATATTTTTTAATTGGAATGTGTTTTTCTTTTCTCTTTTCACTTAATAATAAACTAATATAAATTAATAAACATTTCGTATTGATGTCCATGATGATTTAAAAGTAAATTTTACTGCATTTCAAACAATATTTTCAAAATATTTTTTTTTCTCTTTTTTTCTTTTTTTTTCCTATTTAATAATAAACTAATATAAATTAATAAACATTTATTATTGATGCCCATAATAATTGGTTTTAAAAATAAATCTCAACTAATATTTTTAAATTGAAAGGTTTTTTCTTTTCTCTTTCTAAATAATAATAAACTAATATAAATTAATAACCATTTCTTATTGAAGCCCAAAATAATTGGTTTTAAAAGTAAATTTTACTAATTTCACTGAATATTTTAAAATTGGAATGTATGGATTTTTTTTCTTTCTTTCAATTTCTACTTAATAATAAACTAATATAAATTTATAAACATTTCTTATTGATGCCTATACTATTTGATTTTAAAAGTAAATTTCAAACAATATTTTCAATTTGTATTTTTATTCTTTTCTGTCTCTACTCAATAATAAACTAATATAAATTAAAATTTTTTATTGATATCCATAATAACTTAAAAGTAAATTTTACTAAATTTCAATCAATATTTTAAAATTGGAATTGTTTTTCTTTTCTCTTTCTACTTAATAATAAACTAATATAAATTAGTAATTTATATTAGTTTTAAGTAATTTAGTAATTTATATTAGTTTTAAGTAATTTAGTAATTTATATTAGTTTTAAGTAATTTAGTAATTTATATTAGTAATTTATATCACTTTTCTTATTTATGTCCATAATAATTGGTTTTAAAAGTAAATTTCAACTGATATTTTCAAATTGGTTTTTTTTTTTTTTCAATTTCTATTTAATAAAAAATTAATATAAATAAATAAGCATTTCTTATTGATGCCCATAATGATTGGTTTTAAGAGTAAATTTCAACCAATATTTTCAAATTGGAATGTTTTTTCTTTTCTCTTTCTATTTAATAATAAACTAATATAAATTAATAACCATTGCTTATTGATGCCCATAATAATTGGCTTTAAAAGTAAAATTAAACCAATATTTTCAACTTGGAATGTTTTTCCTTTTCACTTTCTACTTAATAATAAATTAATAAACATATCTTATTGTTGCCCATAATCATTGGTTTTAAAAGAATATTTCAAACAATATTTTCAAATTGGATTTTTTTTTCTTTTTTCTTTTCTTTTCTACTTAATAATAAACTAACATAAATTACTAACAATTTCTTATTAGGTTTTCGCCCTTAATAATTGGTTTTAAATTTAAATTTCAAATTTAGATTTAATTCAAATTAGATTTTTTAGTTCTCTTCTACTTAATAATAGTCTAAATATAAATTTATAAAACATTTCTTATTGATGTCCTAATAATTGGTTTTAAAAGTAAATTGCACAAATTTCAACCAATGTTTTCAAAATTGGATTTTTTTCCTTTCCTGTTTTTACTTAATAATAAATTAATATAAATTAATAAACATTTGTTACTGATGTCCATAATAATTGGTTTTAAAAGTAAATTTCCCAAACAATATTTTCAAATTGATTTTTTTTTTTTCTTTTTTTTTCAACTTAATAATAAATTAATATAAATTAATAAACATTTCTTATTGTTGCCCATAAATAATAATTGGTTTTAAAAGTAAATTTCAACCAATATTTTCAAATTGGATTTTTCCTTCTCTTCATTTTCTACTTAATAAAAAACTAATATAAATTATTCAACATTTCTTATTGATGCCCATAATAATTGGTTTTAAAAGTAAATTTCTAACAATATTTTTTAAATTGATTTTTTTTTCTTTTTCATTTCCTACTTAATAATAAACTAATATAAATTAATATCTATTTCTTATTGATGCCCGTAATAATTGGTTTTAAAAGTATAATTTACTAAATTTCAACCAATATTTGGAACGTCTTTCTTTCTTTCTACTCTTAAAAAACTAATATAAATTAATAAACATTTCTTATTGTTGCCCATAATAATTGGTTTCTTAGTATGTTTCAACCAATAGTCAAATTGGATTTTTCCTTCTCTTCACCTCACTTAATAATAATCTAATATAAATTAATAAGCATTTCTTATTGATGCCCATAATAATTGGTTTTAAAAGTAAATTTCAAACCAACAAAGAAGAAAATCTCTTTTTACTATATACTTTAAATTATGCAAAACTCACTGGATTTCGTTTATAAGCGCAAAGCAGAACGTGCTCTTGACCGCATCCTGCCAAGAAACCGCCTCTCATTCTGAATCTCCGTGCCCCGGCGTGCCGGACATTGCAAGTGGTTCGGGCAATGCATGCGTGTCCATGAACCCAATCTGCATTCAACAAGTTTCTTTCTGGTCTGATATGCGCTCGCGGCATCTGTCGAATCCGCAAAGCCGATTGGAGAAGCCCTTTCTGTTTAACCTCAAGGAATCGTGACTACAGCACCCATTATCCCACTGGATGGTCTTGCAAAAGCCAGGCTCTCATCCGAAGGTTGGTTACAGACCACTAAGGGTCGTTGATGTAAACCGCTAATTCATTCTCTCGGTTTGATGGCGCAGCTTCCCTTATGGGGTAAGGAAGCATTACGGGATAAAAACGCGTTTCCATAATCTGAATCACTTTCATCTGACATGTTTGTTATGAAAGCTGTGTTTTTAGTTATAAATATTTCTATCAGGAATACGACCTCTTTTAACTTTTGTAACTACTATTTAATCTAAAAATAAATAGTAGGAGTCAAAATAAGTCAGTCAAAAAAAAAAAAAGAATTAAAGAATTTTTATTTACTTCACCAATTGAAAATTAAACAGTTCTTAAAAATTGGAATATCTCGACGTTGCAAAGTCATTATTTTGAATTTGATCTCAGAACTAAATATAATAAAAATACTTGCGAAAATGAGGATAATTTGATTAACTAAAAATACACAAAAGTACAATATTTTATAAATAGAGTAAAATATTGTTATTTTTCTTAACGCTGACGAAGCAGCAAAATATGTTAATTTTAATTTAATATATATTTTTAATACATTATAATGCTACTTTTAAGAAAAAATATTATGAGCGAAAACAAATAGGTCTTACTTTTTTTTAGGACAAATATGTCTATCTTTATAAAATCCTTTTCATCTTTAGAAAAAAAATTTCTAGAATCATTTCAATTCCTTTTCACGATAATAATTTTTCTCGGTTTTATTTTATAAATTAATTAAAAAGTTATGATCTTGCTTTTGATTTAATATCCCTGCAAAATCAAGGGACGATCGATCTGCGGAAGATTAATTCCGACCCGTCTATTTCGCTTAAAATTTCATTGGTTTGTGAGCTCTTTCAACGAAAAGTGGGTATTCACTGCGCATCCGAAAGAATGACGTCACATGTGCCTCGGTTTTCTGGGAATCATTGCTTTTAACTTTCTTCACAGATTTCTATCTGAATAAATAGTGTTTGCCAGCTGTATTAGAAAGAAGAAAAGAAATATTTGAATAAATAATTGAAAATCATTTAAAATAAAGCGAATTGGTGTTTCTATTTTTTTCTCGGGAGTATCTTTTAATATAATGTCTCTACGGAAGCAATGAATTTTTAGTTTTCTAGAAGTGTATTGAAGTTTTGAAGTTCCCAATGTAGGGTTGAGTAAAATAAAAAACATAAATATTTTCTCTTTAAAAAGTATTACAAATAAGTATGATGAAAAGGATAGAGTAATTTAAAATCTCAAATGTAATTTAAGTACATAATAAGTGCGTGCTTTATATATCTTAAATCTAATCATTTACATAAAAGATAATAAAAAAAGATATCTTTCAATAAATTTAACTTTCAAACTTGAGCAATGTTTCTTTTATATAAAAAATATATTCTGCATGACACGAATTTCATAAAAACCTATTTTTTTATCTTTTGATTGTCATAAGGTTTTAAATTCTACAATCAAGAAGATTAAAAAAACATTGAAAAATTTCATTCTTTCATGTTTAATCTATGAGGGCGAATCCTAGTAGGTGGGCTGTGATTGGGGCGATAAATCTGTTTGTGGAGGATTGAGGCGGTGGATTGAGGATTTGATTGGCATTTGAGGATTTGATTGGTGGATTGAGCAGGTGATTTGAGGATTTAATTGGTGGATTGAGCAGGTGGATTTGAGGATTTAATTAGTGATTGAGCAGGTGGATTTGAGGATTTAATTGGTGGATTGAGCAGGTGGGATTTGAGGATTTGGTATTGAGCAGGTGGATTTGAGGAAATTGGATTGAGCAGGTGGATTTAATTTAATTGGTGGATTGAGCAGGTGGATTTGAGGATTTAATTAGTGGATTGAGCAGGTGAATTTGAAGATTTAGGTGGATTGAGCAGGTGATTTGAGGATTTAATTGATTTGAGCAGGCGGATTTGAGGATATAATTGGGGGATTGAACAGGTGGATTTAGGATTTAATTGGTGATTGAGCACGTGAGGATTTAATTGCATTGAGCAGGTTTGAGGATTTAATTGGGGGATTGAGCAGGTGGATTTGAGGATTTAATTGGTGATTGAGCAGGGATTTGAGGATTTAATTGGTGGATTGAGCAGGCTGGATTTGAGGATTAATTTTTGGATTGAGGGCGGATTTGAGGATTTGATTGGTGATTGAGCAGGTGGGATTTGAGGATTTAATTGGTGATTGAGCAGGTGGATTTGATGATATAATGGTGATTGAGCGGTGATTTGAGGATTAATTGGTGGATTGAGCAGGTGGATTTGAGAACTACTTACCAATTCAAAAATCAAATCTGAGAAAACCGCCTTTGAGCTCAATGATTTGAGATATAATTGGTGGATTGAGCACGTGGATTTGAGGATTTAAATTGTGGATTGAGCTTGCTCAATTCAACAATTGGGTGAAATTGGGCTTGAACCCCACCTGATTGTGTAGGTGATTTACCAATTAAAGGTGAATTTGAGGATTAATTGGTGAATCGAGCACGTGGATTTGAGGAAATTGGTGGATTGTGTAGGTGGATCTTGAACCCCACCTGATCCAATTAAATCCTGAGCCACCTGGGATCAATCCACCAATTAATCGGGAAATCCACCTGCTCAAATTTTGAGGATTCCTCAAATGGCTCAATCGACCAATTATATACTCAAATCCAGGTCAATCCACCAGGGCAAATCATTTGAGAATTTGAGCCTTTGAGGATCCCCCAATTGATCCTGAATTGAGCAAAATGGGGATTTGAGCATTTGAGGACTTTTGGTGGATTGAGCAAGTGGATTTTAAGGATCAATTGGTGGATCCGAGCATAGTCCTGAGGATTTAATTCCACCAATTGAGTATTATATAATTGATGGATTGAGCGGTCAATTTGGACTATTTAGATTAGATTTAAACTGACCTCCCCCATCCCCCATTTATATCCTCATTTGAGATCCACGGGAATTGAACAGGTGGATATGAGGAATTCAAATCCACCAATTTGAGTATTAATTGGTGACTGAGCAGGTGGATTTGAGGATTTAATTGTTGAATTCAGCAGGTGGATTTGAGGATTTCATTGATGGATTGAGCAGGTGGGGTTCAGGATTTAATTGGTGGATTGAGCAGGTGGATTTGAGGATTTGATTGCTTGATTGAGTCGGTGGATTTGAGGATTTGATTGGAGGATTGAGGCGGTGGGTTTGAGGATTTAATTGGTGGATTGGGCAGGTGGATTTGAAGATTTCAGTGGTGGATTGAGCAGGTAGATTTGAGGATTTAATTGGTGGACAGTGAGGAGGTGGAATTTGAGGACTTTATTGGGTGGACTGAGGAGGTGGATTTGAAGATTTAATTGAGGGAGATTAGAAGAAGTTGAAGTAGAGAACTAATTTAATAGAGATCGCCTTGCCAGTGCTCGTTTTAGCATGTCGTGGAAAATATTCTATTCATATTGAAATTAAAGTTACTTTTTTCGTGATGAATTTGAATCTTTTATCATGACCAATGCATCATCACATAAAAGTTTATTTTATGTTATTTATAAAACCTTTATAATAAATTACTGATTATATTTGTTTGGTTATTGCTTTATACTAATTAATACAATAAATATTTTATAATGTATACTTGTATAGAATATAAGCATATTCTATATATGTAATAATATTATATACTTATACAGAATGTATGCTTATTGCATAATATTTTTATAATGTGCTCCGTGACTAATGTCACTGATAATAACAACATGTTAAATATTTCAAGTTTAGTGTTGTATCCTAATTTTTAATACATATTGGACACAACAATAAACTATTTCAATCCCAACATTAAATTATAAAATTCCACATTTTAAGAAAATTAAAAATAGTTTAAATTTAATCAAATAATAAATCAAACTATTTTACTTCTTAATGTAATTAAATAGAAAACAATATTTAAAACTCCATTATTATTAATATGAACAATGCATTAATGTTCTTCATATTAAAGAAATGTTTCTTAATTTTTCATCATCATTAATCGTGTGTTTGTTACAATTGAAATAAAAAAAAATTATATATATATTCGAAAATTATAATTATATTTTTCGAAAGGACTGCGATTGTCATTAATTTTTAATCATATAGTAAATTTCTGATAGATTATTCAAAATTATAAAAAAATTATTTATTTCAAGAGACGTAAAATTTAAAAAAAAACAAAATAATTATACAATTTTAATTCCTAGCATACATCAAATCACTTCATTAAACAAAAAAGGATTTCATATTTATGTTTTATTATTTAGAAAAATTATAATTAAGATATTTAAAATCAAAAAAAAAGCTTTCCTTATTAATAAAGAGATATTTAAATAAATGGAAGATGTATATTTGGAATTATCCAATGAAAATTTCCTTCCTGAGGAAAATAATATGGATTGATTGAAAAATGGAAACGACAGTTGATTTTAAAATACAGAGTTATATAATAATAAACGTTCATTGAAAGAAACATAGAATTGCTTCTCAATTATTTTTCAGGCTCTGAAAAAAGCGTATATTTTTGTGCTCAGTATTTTCCTGTTTTTAAAAATTTAACAACGATAAATTATTTTATAATTGCTCCAAGATTTAAAAATTATGAACTGTTCGCCAATTTAAAATATATATACAGTGAGTGTAAAAAGTATTCTTATAGTACGACAATTGATTTAAAAGAGATCCGTTCATAAAAATTATAAACATAAATTCCATTTTAATTAATTATAAATATATAATAGAATATATTTTCACTAGTTTCATGTGAAATTGACACAAAATTAATTTTATACATGAATAAATATTTACAAAGAGAACCGATTTTAAAGCTCCGTAAAAATGGTTAATCGTACAACAAGATTTCTGATCTGGTCGTAGAACCCGTTCAACTGTACAGTCAATCATAAAAAGTTTGCTGCCACTGGAAAGGTTCAAAACAGTTCTCGTACTGGGCGACCATGTCTATTGACCTCATGTGACAGGCGATTTCTGGTACATACATTAAAGAAGGATCCCAAAATAAGTGCTCCTATATTAACATCAGAACTAAAGAACATGGGAACGGATGTCTCCGTAATTACTGTTCGAAATGCATGCAGAAATGAAGGTTTCAATGCCCGTGTAGCGAGACGAAAATTCTTTGTTAGTAAGAAGAATCGGAAGCTGCGATTGTCTTTCGCCAAGCAATACATTAATGAAAGTCCAGATTTCTGGAAAAAGATTATCTTTACAGACGAAATTAAATACAACATATTTGGATCGGACAGGAGACGAATGGTATGGAGAAAGCGCAATACAGAAATGCATCCTAAGAATTTAGTGCCAACAGTGAAACATGGGGGTAGAAGTCTGCTTGTTTGGGGTTGTATGAGTGCTTCTGGGATGGACAAATTAGTCTTTATTAAAGTCATTATGAATCATCAACTTTATATTGACATTTTAAAAAATAATTTAGGACCTAGTGCAGCAAAAATGGGCTTTAATTGTGATTACGTTTTCATGCATGATAACGACCCCAAGTACACAGCCCGAAACACAAGGCTCTGGATACTATATAATACCCCAAAGTTCATGACATTTCCTCCTCAATCACCGGACCCCAACCCCATCGAGAATTTATGGGACGTTCTTGATAAAAATATTAGATCCAGACATATTTCTACTAAAAATGATTTGGAATCAGCTCTTAATCAAGAATGGGACGCCTATTCTAGCTCAATAACAGCAAAATTGGTGGAATCGATACCAAAGAGACTCAAGGCTGTTATTCGAACTAAAGGATATCCTACAAGGTATTAAATAAAATACACTAATGTCCATAAATTAAGGATAATTCAGAATTACACAGAAATTGAACTCTAAAATAAAAATTTCACCTGTAGAATTATCACACACATCTTGAAGAAGACTATGCAAATTACAGGAAACCACCAGATGGCGCGGATAGTACGTCACAATGACGAGAGTGAAAGAGAGGGGTATATAAGGAATGGTGGCAAAGAAGTAAAATTTTTCACAAGCGCTTTAAAAGCCTTTCAGTGCTATAACCGCATAGTTATGGCACAAAGGAAGCATTTGGATGATTTTTTACGTGGTAGAATTATCGGACGACTGGAATGGAGACGTACCCAGCTGGAAGAATCCGAGGAACTTGGAATCGCCCAGAGTGTCCACGATGATGGTAATGTGAGTAGATGTTACAGCACAGGTCGCCCCGGAGTTACAACGCCGAATGAGGACCGGTATTTAGCAGTTACTGCCAACAGAAACCGACGGAGCACAGCATCAGACCTGTCTCGTCAGCTGTTTTCAGCTACCGGTACGACAGTTTCAAGGCAGACCGTGTACAGACGCTTAGGCCACATTGGTCTACATGCTCGTAGGCCTGTCAGATGTGTTACACTTACCTCAAATCACTGTCGACTGCGATTAACCTGGAGTAGAAAGCATGCATCGTGGACACCACAGCAGTGGTCTGGTGTGATGTTTTCCGACAAGTTCAGGTTTAGTTTGCAGTCTGATTCTCGCCGGACTTTCATATGGGGAGAGCCAGGTACCCATTACCACCAAGAGACACCAATGAACGACACCGTTACGATGGTGTAGGATGGCTCGTTTGGGGAGGAATTATACTTGGTTCCAGAACTGACCTGCATGTTCAGAGTGTAACGATGACAGGCCACATCTATCGGGATGTCATTCTGGAACAACATGTACGTTTGTTTCGGGGCACCATGGGTGCTGAATTTCTGTTTATGGATGACAACGCCCGTCCTCACCGTGTAAACATTGTAGACAAATGCCTTCAATTTGAGGTTATCACCCGTATGGATTGGCCAGCATACTCACCGGACTTGAATCCAATAGAGCATGTGTGGGATATGCTTGGCGGACGAATTGCAGCCCGTCAAACCCCTCCCACCTGTCAACCGGAACTTTGGAGGGCATTGCTTGATGAGTGGTGTAATATTCCCCAAGATCAGATTGATAATTTGATACTCAGCATACCTAGGCGTTGTAAGGCCTGTATTGCATCGTCCGGGAGACATACTCCATATTAACCGTCATACTAACCATGTTATACTGTTTTTAATACGCTTTTATTAGCTTCACCTGTATGTTTGTATGTATGTTTGTATGTAACTCACTTTTTGGGCTCGATGTTGGGACTGATGGCGCCATCTACTGGCGAGTCAGTCAACTGATCAAACCTTACTTATTTTGTATAATTATTTTGTTTAATCTTAGTGCCTTTTGTTTTATTTTACTTTTATCTTAAAATTCTCATTTTTTTAACTTTAACCTTTTATTTTTGGGCATCGTCAACGAACTCTTAATTGTACCGATAGCTTTAGCTTTTTGATCTCATGCTTTAATTGTTCTCAAGCAGATGTTTTCCTAAATTTTAAATTCATTTATTTATTTTTAATTACTTCTATTCATTAATTTAAGAAACTAGAATTTATGCTAATGTTTCAATTAATTTAAGATGTGGAGGTTTTGTGATTCTTAAAACCACCAAGGAACATCATAACCGGTACGCCCGTTGCCCAGCTTTCTTTCACCCCGGGTAGAAATTCAGTAATATCCGCGATCGAATTGCGCTCTTCCTATTGGCCGAAAATTTCCGTGGCTAAAAAGAGGCGGATCTCAAAGGCATAGGAGTGCGATCATGTCGAATTGCGCTCTTCCTATTGGCCGAAAATTTCGGTGGGCAAAAAGTATATAAACTTAGCGGATATCTTTTTGTATTTCTCATAAACTTTTAAATTTTTTATTCCTTAATTTTACTTTTTCTTATTTTATTCTTGTAAATATATAATTTTCATGCCTTATACATATATAATTTTCATGCTTATCAATGTGTATCAGACTAAAAAGTAAAAAATAAATTAATAGTTTAAAAAAACTAAAAATACGCTTTTAGAGTTAATCTATCTAAAAAGTAAAAAATAATTGTTAACATAAGAATAAAATGACTGACGAGAAAATGAATGTCACTGTTCTAAAAGCGTGGGGTGCTCAATATCAATGGTTATAATTTTTCACTAGTTTCACTCAGAAATGCAGAGTTAATTTTAAAATGTCATACAAGCACCCCACGCTTTTAGAACAGTGACATTCATTTTCTCGTCAGTCATTTTATTCTTATGTTAACAATTATTTTTTACTTTTTAGATAGATTAACTCTAAAAGCGTATTTTTTAGTTTTTTTAAACTATTAATTTATTTGTAAATACGTTCTGTTTTGAAATTTGCTCCAGGGAGTAAAAATCGCATTTTTTATTAATTATGTCAATCATATAGCATCTGTTTTGCTCTTTATATTTTTGTTTAATTAATAGACTTTACAAATAAGTCAGAATTGTTTTGCTTCTGTCTCTTTCTTTGCCTGAACTTCATTATCCTTAATTTATGGACATGAGTGTATTATGGTTGTATTGGCCAATATATGCCTGATGTACGAATACTTTTTACACCACAAGATGTTGAATTGTTTCAGTTTTGTAAATATTTATTCATGTATAAAATTATTTTTGTGTCAATTTCACATGAAACTAGTGAAAATATGTTCTATTATATATTTATAATTAATTAAAATGGAATTGATGTTTATAACTTTTATGAACGGATCTCTTTTAAATCAATTGTTGTACTGTATGAATACTTTTTACACTCACTCTCTCTCTCTATATATATTTTTATTATTATTTTCGGTTCTAACGTTTCCCGGAATAACTTCTCAAAAAATATATTCTCTCGTTATTCATTTGTATATCTTAATTACGAGATGTTAAATTTTATACATTATTATAAATGAAATAGTTTAGTAAGAATCACTCATTTATATAAATTTAAATTTAAAATATTTTTTTTATAATTGACTGACAAATTTCGTCTTTATCAAAATAAAGTATTGCAATAGCAATTTTTCTAAATTTTCTTTATATTGTGGAAAACAGCATGTATTTGTTAACAAATGGTATTCGCACATGTAAATGATTTTTATTATTGATTCGTATTCGAATCATTCGCATTCAAGTCCTCTTTAATAAACCGTATGTTTATTGCCTTGGCCACTGTTATTGTCTCTTATTAATAGTACTCTAACGATGCGATTCCTCAAATAGATTCTAGTCGACTATCACTAATTAAGATTGCATAAAGAGCTTCTGATTGGATAACTGGCATTAGAAAAGAAGCATCTCTTTGAAAGGATCTCAATTGGCTTCATTCTATCGCCCACTCATTCAAATTTACACCAGTAAATTCCTTTAAAAGGATTCAATCAATTTAATGGCAAACTCCATGTTAAAGCAAATATTTAATACATAAGTTCCTTCATCCAAATTGGCGTTTAACTTTGCAAATGAGGTTGAAAATAATTTCAAAATGGATTTTCTATGCTGCATTTAGAATACTTATTGCAACAAAATACATATGTGGTCAAAAAATTTTGGAATAGCATTGAAGATAAAAATGAAGTGATACAACAGCTATTAAGTGAAATACAGCATTGTTTGGTTTAGAAAATGATATTAAAATGCATGTAACTTTTATTAAAATGATGTATTGATATTTCATTAAAAAAAATTTAATACCTAATTTATAAAGCCCGTTTTTAAAGTATGAATTTAATATTAAGAATTGAGTCGATGTCATAAGTGTTATTGGAATACCAAATTTAGGATCCATTAAAGGATATATCATAAAAAAAATAGAAAGCCTTTTCGCAACAATTTGAAGTTCACTTATTAAATTGATTGACAAATGGGCACTTTTTATACATTCTTGAAATACATCCTTTATACTGCCGAAAATTATGTGTCTAAATAGAAATGTTACTTACAATACTTATTTTCTATTTCCAGCATTTTACATAATGTAACTATACAAAGTACAGTAGAAGCAATTAAGAAATTAGAAAATAACCATAAGTGGTGTTTGATTTAATTTTTTTTATTTCCAATGGCGGGGAGTACATCCATATAAACAAATACAACAAAGAAAGAACAAAAGAACACCAAAACACAGTAGAAGAAGTAAAAACCGAAGCCATCGCCCCAAGAGCTCTCTGGCATGCGAATATAGTGCAAACTCGGAGTCATTTCCATGGAGTGTATTGCAACTTTGCAGTGTTTCTACTCATAGGCTCGTTTAAGCCACAAAGACGACAGTCGAGATGGTCATACACACCTAAACGATATAAGTGTTCACCCAGACAGTCATACCCTGTTATAAGTCTGAAAAGAGCTGCTGCGTTTCGGCGAGACTTGTATTGTATCTAGCTCTGCCTCACTCCAATTCTTACTCTTTATTCTCACTCTTAGCTCTGAAAAGGTTCTCATTTTCATAATGTTTTTTTATTAATTTTACAGAATAGTACGACATTCCAGAACAGTTGGTTGAAACAATTTAATGCCCTTCCGAGCAAGGAAATCGGCATGCTCGTTACCGTAGATACTGCAGTGGCTAGATATCCACTGGAGAATTACCATTTGGTTCTTCTGCTCTAGAAGTCCGATGAGGTCCCGTCAATTAAGTATTTCGTTCGAATAGTCTCCCTGAACTTCAGCAGCAAAGGAGGTTCTGTGTTTTCCAGCGGATCCATAGAACGAAGACAAATCTGAAAAACTCTAGAACTCTCCATATGAGAGTCAGAATAGAAGCCATCCGTGTATACATGTAGCCAGTTGTGCTCTGGATAGTCAGTATGCATGGCTTCCAGCGCTAGGGATTTCAAACTTTCTGGAGCTGTCTACTTCTTTATCATGTCATTGTTAAGGTTTAATTTTGTTGCAATCCAACCTAACTTAATGGGATTTATTTGTCATAAATTTTTTCTGATATTCCTCACAGAATTCATAATTTTCCCTCGCAAATTGAGTCTTTTGAATAAATCCAAGTTGTGTCTTTAGATTTCTCATTTTTGGTTGATAGTTAAACCAGAAAGAGTCATCATTTCACTTGAGCGCGCATTCCCATTAAGATCCTGCCAGACGCTTATCTGATTTAGGTTGACTTTCGCAATTTAATGCAATATATACAAAACTCTTTGAGTGTAAAAAAATAATAAAATCGCATGAGAAAATGTAAAGAGATATGGAATAAGTTTTTTTTGATCTCATAATGTTATTGCTAATATAGTACATTTTGTACTACATAATGTTACTATCAGCGATTACTTTAGTTCGTATTTTAAAATTAATTAAAAACTACGATTCACTATTCTGTGTAATAATATTGCTTGTAATCTATATGTGTATGAACGTATTTTAGAATGGGTTATTTCATACGGGAGACAATTCAGAAAATTCCCACAATGTTTGACTATCAATGCAAAACTATCATAATCGTCGATCTCATCAGGTGACTGCGATGGGCTCATTGGATCGAACCTAAACTCTCCGACAACTTATTGAAAAATGGGCGCATAATAAAAATGCTTGAAATGATCGATATAAAATAATTTATTTTGATCTTGCTTACAGTAAAAAAAACAATTATTAACCAAATCTATATATTTATATATAAAGAACACAACCATGAACACAAAAACCAAAGGAGAACATACAAGAAATGAATTAGAAACAACACATTTGTATGATCAGTTGTATGACAAAGATGCTTCAGGTATTCGTTGTATACGCAAATTCTATAACATTATCATATCATTGACAATATAAAATCTCGGAGGCACTTCACACCCAAACATTCTCGATAATAGAAAAGAAAAATAAATGTTCACAATGCGTAGTATACATAAGCTGCAGCAACGAAACCGAAAATCATTTAATAAACATAAAAATTTAAAAAGATTGAAAAATTTAAGGATGTACAGGAAATTCGTAGGCGAAGAAACTAGAAATCTTAAGGAAATTGTATGAGCATCCTGAGAATAGCTTTATCAAAAAATACGTACACACAAGATATTATAAACCATGCTATTTCTAATTGCTAGATACTAGATTCAATTCAAAGACACAATTAGTTACGTATTCCAATAACATGGAG
>BPLQ01003845.1:0-308492 GCA_021605075.1 Caerostris darwini | reverse complement strand
ATATATTACTTGAAAAACAAAGAAATATTGACTCAAAAAACAAAACGGTTTGGATGTATACGATTTCTCGATTATTTTCTAAGACAAAAAAATATTTTCAATCAAAGGAGTTTCAGCATAATGTCGTCGAAAAAGTTTCTCTTGTGATGAATTACTTTCAATAACGTAATTCATCTACTTGCACGAAATTTTAATTTTTTATAGGAAAGTTGCAAAAGAAAATTTACCTAATTTGATACAAAGTTTTAATAAAAAGAAATGTGACAAAATCTGATGCCTTCTGCATTTTTTTTCTCACGTTCAACAAAAGAATCTACATCGAAAAATTTAGATAGTTCAGTTTTCTTTATTCAATGAAAAATTTGTTTTGGTAAGGGATTTTATCAAATTCCTTTTTTTAGTATGTTTCGAAAAATTGTTTTTCAGGTACTATATTCATCCATAGTAAAAAAAAATCTGAATAAAAATTCAATCAAGATTTCCAACTTTATTTATGTCTCCCAGTAGGAGACAGTAGGTGTTTTTTACGTGACTGATATAAATACTTTAAAAAGTGTATTATTTTTGAAAAAAAAAAGCTATTTTCAGCTAATAATTAATAAAAATTAAAATTGAAAAGAAACCAAATGGAATATATTTTATATAATTCTAATTAGTAAAATATACACTTTAATTTAATTTAATTTTACAATGTATTGCTTATTAATACAATGGGAAATAAAAAAAGATTATTTAAGTAAATTTGAAATTCCTATATATAAGGGCCTTTAAAAATTAGTAGACCTTCAATGCAAAAATTAAAAATTAGTCATAAGGTGTATTTTTTTCCAATTTTAAATAATTCGTGAAAGTTTAAGTATGCAAATCGATTTTAAAAATATGTTTAAAGTCACATCAAATAGTTTATGCTATGACATTAAATAATAGGCTCTGAATGGATAATTATTCGTTTAATAAATAATATTCACATATGACACTGAGATAGTTTGAATTAAAATTTTGTTTAATCATATAATGATCTAAAATTTTAATTAAAAAACATAAAAAAAGCAATTATTTAAAATTATTAACAGTTTATAACATAAGTCTAGAATTCTTATACCGTTGCCAATCCCGATTAATAAAAAAAAAAATATATATATATATATGACTATATATATATGGCTATATATATATATATATATACTCGTTTATATGTGGGTGGGGAATTTCATTTATAATATATCTGTGAAAATATATTTTAAAACTTATTAATAATTTTAAAATGTAGGCAAAGGGAGCTATACACTTTTCTGAGTAGTTGAATATTTATTTTTTCCTCTGAAATAAATTTCTGTAGCAAATCTTCCACAGAAACATTTATGAGAACAATTTTTTGTTCAGTAATATTTAATACTTATTTTTCTTCAGAGTAATAAATTTTTTATAACATATCGAATACGGATAATTTTAAGAACACTTATAAAAACGTTTTCCTTATTCAGTTTAATATGTAATATTTAATATTTTTTTTTGCAGAAAATTAATTTACATAGCATGCCTTCAGATGCGTTTGCAGAGAAAAAAAATTTTGGTCAGTATATTTCAAAATGTTGTAATGAACATGAAAGGAACATTTCATGCACATCTTTTGGTTTTTTTTCTATTAAATAGCATCATTCATAATAAATATATATTCATGCATTAAATAATCTTCTCAAATGCCTATTTTAAATTATAATTGCTTATATCGTGAGTCTATAATTTTTACACTTTTACCAATCTTGATTAATATAATCTTATATATGCCACTGATTTTATTTTAAAACTTATTAATACTTTTTAATGTATGCAAAGAAAACTATGTACTTTACTGAATAACTGAATGATTATTTTTAATCTGAAATAAGTTTTTATAGCATATATTCTACAGAAAAATTTACAAGAACAATTGTTTGTTTAGTAATATTTAATAATTTTTCTGTTCAGAACAATAAATTTATATAACATATCTACTACGGATATGTATTTATAAGAACATTTTCTTTATTCAGTTTCTTTATTCAATAATATTTAATAATTATTTTGCAGAACAGTGATTTTATATAGCATTTTCTAACATATGTTTTGCATCCATTGCGGTTTTTTTCTATTAAATACCCACATTCATAATAAATAATTATTCACGTAATAAATACCTATTATTAATCTTATTAAATACCTATTTTAAATTATAATTGTTTATAAAATAAGTCTATAATTATAAATATTATAATTAGATTTATGAGTCTATCTATATACCATTACCAATTTTGATTAATAAAATCATATATATATTTGACTGATTTTAGTTTGAATCATAATAATAATTTTAAAATGTATGCAAAGAAAACTATATACTTTACTGAGTAATTTATTTTTAATCCGAAATAAATTTCTTTTACAGAAACATTTACAGGAAAAATATTTTATTCAGTATTATTTAATAATTTATTTTTGCTCAGAGTAATACATTTTTTTATAACATATCTACTACGGATGTATTTATAAGAACATTTTCTTTATTCAGTAATATTTAATAATTTTTTGCAGAACAATGGATTTATATAGCATGCCTTCCACAGATGCATTTGTAAGAATAATATTTTTTTGGTCATTTTATTTAAAATTGATGTAATGAAACATGAAAGAAATCTTTTAAGCATCAATTTGTTTTTCCTATTAAATAGCTCCATTCATAATAAATAGTTATTCATGTAATAAATAATTTTCTCAAATACCAATTTTAAGTTGTAATTGTTTATAACATGAATCTAGAATTCCTATACGTTCCCAATCTTGATTAATAAAATCATATATATGTGGAATTTCAAATATTATATATATGTGGAATTTCAAATATTATAAATATGTGGAATTTTATTTTAAAACTTATTAAAAATGTATTTAAAATAAATACACTTAACTGAATAATCGAGTAATTATTTTTCCTCTGAAATAAATTCATATAGTATATTTTCCGCAGAAACATTACTAAGAACAATTACTTGCTCAGTAATATTTAATAATTTTTCTATTCAGAGCAATACATATATCATACCTACCACGGATGCATTTATAAGACCATTTTCTTTATTCAGCAATATATATTTATTTTTTATTTTTATTTATTATTATATATATTTTTTGCAGCTTTTTTCAAATGCTATAATGAAACATGAAAGAAATATTTTATGCTTCGCATTGTTTTTCTTCCCATTAAATAACCTCATTCATCTTCTAATATAAATTCCAGAGACGAAAACAATTAATTAAGTAGAGGAAAAATGTCTGCAAAATAAATTGCCTGCTTTATTGCTTACCAGCACGAGAGAAGGAAACTCTTCGACGGACAGAAAATTACCCTTTTTTTGTGCCACTTATCTCAAAAGATTACGTCGCCAAGACGTTTATTTCCCCACTGTTTGGTTCCATAAAATCACTCAAATACACTATTTCTCGGTCAATTTCAGCACGATAAGAAATACTCCATTTTCCCACAAAAACCTTTCAAACGAGGAATTGTGTTTCTTTTATATCTGTGTTTTCCTTCGCACTTGCACAAAAGAAATTGGAATTCCTGATGATCGGGATAGGCTAGTAGAAAGCACTGGACTATCGTGCATTGGAACAGTTTCCTTCAAGCATAGTAGAAAACTGGAAAGGAATTTGGGTTAGGTTTCTTTTTCCAGTTTATTTTCCTGTTCCCCTAAATGCCACGGATGCTTGGTAGCTGATAAAATTCCTTTGATACTTGACAGAATCCCTTTACTTGTACTCTTTGTCTGATTTTGGTGGCTACGGTCGAATTACATTTCTTGACTTTTCAGTGTTATTGTATTTGGACACTTTCCAAGGAATTCTACAATGGCCTTTGTTTAGATTTGGTGGAAAAAAAGTTGTAACTATCACAAATCAAGCTTGTCTCATTCTATTGCTCTATCGTTATCAGAAGGCTCGTAAAGATTTAATGAAAAACATTGAAGGAATCCTCAAGAATTGGAAAAATCAATAATTAGTTTTCATATCAAATGTACTTGAAAGTAAATTGTAAAAATGCACTTGAAGTAGCTATCTGTCAATTTATAAATACTTTTATGTATTTATGTGCGTATATTCTAGAAAAACTTTAAACCAGCAATTAGAAGTTCAATATTTTTTTTCTAATGGTTTGCCAAAAATTACGAAATATTTTTTAATAGTTATTTTTTAATCAATTAAAAATCATTTTTTATTAAATTTAATTTAATCTAGAGTACATGAAGTCATCTAGCGTGATTGTGTGGCGTTGGCAAATGGTGCAATGGCTTTAATTTATAAGCATTTTTTTGTTTATTTTCTGATATTATTTTGAAATTAAAAGGAAAAACTTGTAATTGTGCTCTTTTTTACGCACTACTATATAAATTTAACAATTATTTTTTGATATTTTAATTCCTTTCATTTATACAATGATTTTTTAATAATATTTAAATTACAACTTTGCAAACGGTAATATTTAATATATTTCAGATAATTCACAATCAAAATTTATATTTATTTTTTAGCGATTCCTTTGTAGTTTTCATCAATATATCTCATCTCATCAATTTTCAAATAAAATTTGCCAAGTTCAAAAAATATTTTATTTTTTAACAGGGCAACACTAGCCTCATTCATTTCAGAATGAAATTCCAATTAAAACCATTATTAATAGAAGACTGTCTGTAAAATTAATACTTTGCTTTTGGATTGCTTATATCTGAGTGTAGAATTTAATTTTATAAATAAGAAAAATTTTATTTTAAAACTTACACAATAATGTATGTCGCCAAACTTTTTCATTTTTGGTTCCATAAAAGTCGCGTAACTATTTTTCGGTCTTTGAAATAACAAATACTCCATTTCACCACAAAACATTTCAAAGAACAATTATTTGTTTACTTTTTAATAATTTTTCTTCGTTCAGAAAGAAATAAATTGATGATCAAGATACCTGAAGAAAGAACTGGACTTATGCAGAACATTTTCTTTATTCAGTAATATTTAAAAGAATTTATTTATTTTTTTTCCAGTTTTTTTATTTATTATTTTGGTAGCTTAAAATTTTTGCAGAACAATAGAATTTATATAGTAAGTCTGATTTTTGGCCCGTCAAATGCATTTGTTGAAATTTTTTTTATGGTATATTTGAAAATGATGTCCAAGGAAAAATGAATGGCCTTCGTTTACAATTGTTTTTTTTCACAAATCAAGCTTGTCTCATTCTAAATTCCTAGATCAGAAACAATTAAAGATTTAATGAAAAAGAAAAATGTCTGCAAAATAAAAATCTTGTGGAATTTATTTTTATATAAAATGTACTTGAAAATAAAATGAAAAAATACACTTGAATTAGCAATCCGTCAATTTATAAATACTTTTATGTATTTATGTGTGTATATTCCAGGAAAACTTTAAAACTACAACTATAATTTTTTTCTGACGTGTTGCCGAAAATGAGGAAATATAGCAATTTTTATTATTAAATTGGATTTATCTAGAGTACATTGAAGTTTCATCTAGCGTGATTTTCTTGGCACTTGACAGAATGTATTGGGAACATAAATATTTTTTTTTTATTTATTTTCAGATATTATTTTGAAATTAAAATGAAAAACTTGTGATTGTACTCCTCTTATAATGTTGTTTGTTTCTAATGTACTACTATATAAATTTAACAATTATTTTTTATATTTTAATTCCTTTCATTTATACAATGATTTATAATAATATTTAAATTACAACTTTGCAAACGATAATTTTTAATATATTTCAGATAATTCACAATCAAAATTTATATTTATTTTTTAGCGATTCCTTTGTAGTTTTCATCAATATATCTCATCTCATCAATTTTCAAATAAAATTTGCCAAGTTCAAAAAATATTTTATTTTCTCTAACGGGGCAACACTGCGTCACATCTGCTAATAGAAAAATAAAAATTATATTATAAAATAGCTTTAAACTACACAAATCAACATTTAGAAGAACATTTTTGTTCTGAATAGTTTATGTATAGTTTTGAGACTCAGAGCAATAAATTTAAATATAATAATTTAAAGATGTTTATAAGAACATTTTTTATCTAAAATCAAATATTTAATATTTTTTGATACTTGCAAATAATTAATATTTATATAGCATGTCATCCACAGATGCATTAGTAAGAAACATTTCTTTTTTCAGTTTTTTATTTGGACAAAATGATATAATTGAAATTTGTTTTTAATGCTGTAAAAAAGAACACTATTTAAATCAATTTGAATTTTTTTTTGTTTTAAGAACTATTAAATTTAATGCATTCAAAAATAAGTTCCAAATAATCGTTCAAATAGATATTTTTTTATAATTGTTTATAACCAATGGTAATTTTACCAACCAATCAGATTATTAAAATAATGCACTTGAAGTTATCATTTTTTTTTAAAACTTATTAAAATTTAAAATTTATCAAGACAAAATTACAGTGGTAATTATTTTTAATCTGAAATACATTGTAATAGCATTCTTCAAAAAACATTTACAAATAATTTTTATCTTGTTTGTATTTTTAATAGTCTTGTACTATTAAAAAATTTTTTGTTAAATGTAATAACTTTTTTATAAAATATCTATTATCTATGCATTTAGAAGAAAATTTTGTTTATTCAGTAATATTTAATAACTTTTGATTTACAATGAATTTAAAGTGGGAGCATTAATATAATCATCATGTATTTGTAAGAAACATTTTTTTGCCAGTGTGTAAATATGTAATTGAAACATGAAATGTAAAAATTTTATGCATTATTAAATTTTTTATTTATTAAATAACCCCATTTTATAATAATTATTCAAAACAAATAAATTCGTCCAATACCAATTTTTAATTTTTAAATGTTTATAACATCAAATCTATAATTATTTTACGATTCCAACTTTATTAATCAATCATCGTATATCTCATGAATTTTCAAATATAAATATTGCCTTTTATTTTTAAAACTTATTAATCATGAATGCAAAATGGACTATACATTTAACTATTAGTCGAATAAAATTATTTTTCCTCTGAAATAGCTTTAAAACTATTAAGTTTAGAAGAACAATTGACTGTTCTGTAATATTTAATAATATTTCTGTTCAGAGCAATAAATTTATGTAACATATCCTCCACGGATGCATTTATAAGAACATTTTCTTTATTCAGTAATATTTATTTATTTTTTATTTTTATTTATTATTATTTATTTTTTTTTTTATTATATTATTATTTTTTTTTTTTTTGCATAACAATGATTTTATATACTAAGTCTTACGCAGATGCATTTGTAAAAAAAAATTTTTTTTTGGACCGTACATTTCAAAATGGTTTAATGAAACATGAAAGAAACCTTTTAAGCACACTCTTTGTTTTTTTCCTATTAAATAGCCTCATTCATCTCCCAATATAAATTCCAGAGACGAAAACAATTAATTAAGTAGAAGAAAAATGTCTGCAAAATAAATTGCTTTGCTTTATTGCTTACCAGCACGGGAGAACGAAACTCTTCAACAGACAGACTATTACCCTTTTTTGTGTCAATTACCTCAAAAGACTTCCCCCCACACACACACACACTCTTTGATTCCATAAAAAATACACTCAAAGACACTATTTCTCGGTCAATTTCTGCACGATAAGAAATGCTCCATTTTCAGACAAAAATTTTTCAAACGAGGAATTGTGTTTCTTTTATATATGTGTGTTTTTCTTCGCACTTGCACAAAAGAAATTGGAACTCCTGATGATCAGGATAGGATAGAAGAAAGCACTGGACTATCGCGCATTGGAACAGTTTCCTTCAAACATAGGAGAAACTGGAAAGGAATTTGGGTTAGGTTTCTTTTTCCAGTTTTTTTTTCCTGTTCTCCTAAATGCCACAGATGCTAGGTAGCTGATAAAATTCCTTTGATACTTGACAGAATCCCTTTACTTGTACACTTTGTCTGATTTTGGCCGGTACGGTCGAATTATATTTCTTGACTTTTCGGTGTTATTGTATTTGGACACTTTCCAAGGAATTCTACAAGGGCCTTTGTTTAGATTGTGTGAAAAAAAAAAAAAAAGTTGTAACTATCATAAATCAAGTTTGTCTCATTCTATTGTTCGATAGTTTTATCAGAAGACTTGTAAAGATTTAATGAAAACCATTGAAAGAAGACCTCAAGAATTCGAAAAATCACTAATTTATTTTTATGTCAAATGTACTTGAAAATGTAACATGTAAAAATAACATGCAAAAATGCAATTGAAGTAGCAATCTACCAATTTATAAATACTGTTATGTATTTATGTGTGTATATTTAAAGGAAGCTTTAAAACTACTACTAGAGTAGTTTTTCTGAAGTGTTGCCAAATTTCAAGTAATATTTTTCATTGGTTATTTTTAATAAAATAACGAATAATTTTATGATTAAATTGAAATTATCTAAAGTACATAAAGCCATCTAGCGTGATTGCTTGGCGTTGAAAAATGTCGTAATGGATGTAATTTATGAATATTTTTTATTTATTTTCAGATATTATTTTCAAATTAAAATGAAAAACTTTAGTTGTGCTCTTTTTTAAAAATAATTTTGTTTCAAATGTGCTATTATATAAATTAATTTTTTTTTAAATTTTATATCTTACCGTTACGGGGTTACGGTTAAACATTAAATTACGCATTGCGTTTATTAGCTGTACGTTACTTGTGTTATTGTGTATTGTACGTTACCGCTAATTTTAACGAAATTTGAAATATTTTTACAAACGAATTATTTTACTTTTCTGCAAATAAACCTAATGCAAATAAACCTAACCTTTAAAGCTGATCAATAACTATAGCATTATCATATTAAGCTAAAGTCAAAATGAAAAGTCGCATACATATTGGTTGACTTAAATTTATCTCTGAATCAAATGGTGATTAAATCAATTAAAATATATATATGTCGACCATGTATTTAAGTTTAATTTTTTCCCCAATTATTTCAAAATATTATTTATACAATATTTTTCGAATCTTAAAGAATAAAGCTCTTTAAAATGAATGTGAATAGTATATTTGCTTTATTTGAAAAATATTTAAAGTATTTACCTTATGTTTATTACATTTATTGAGTTATCAGTTTCGAGTATTTCAACCATTAGCAAGCAGACAATAAGATTAATTTATATTAAAGATTGAATTTGTTTAATTATTCAAACCACAAAAGTTGAATAGCATTTTTGTTAAAAAATACCACACGGAAAAATCGATATTTCATTGATTAAAATTATTGAATCATAAATCGTATATCTTTTTTTTATTTAAACGGTGCATGATCTTTACCACTTTGGTAGTTATTTTCAGTAATGAAATTTCCCCACTTATAATTTATAACACATTTCTTAAAATTGAGAGGAAAGATTTTAAGGAATGGATGGATACTGAATAGAAACCGAATACTTTCGTTTCTACGAATATATATACCAGAGCTAACTTTCACATGTATAATAGCCCTCTAACTGAGATTCTAATTACGGATCATCTAAGTGGAATCTATTTTCTCTAATAGGCGTTAAACTAACAGCAGATTACATCCTTCGCATCATCTCACAAAACCGGCCTACAATTTCATTTGCAGCTGTGCATCAGAAATCCGAAGGGATGTCAATTCTGATCCATTGCAATTGGCATTTTGAATTGTTATGTAATGATTTGTAATTTACATATTTATAAAGTGAATGAGTGCCGAATAGGGTGTTGCATACATGTCTGCGCTATTTATTAGTAATTAAGGACATCAGTTAAACCAGCCGTAGTTTTGTGTATTCGTTCATATTTCCTTCGAGCTTATTTGTAATAATACTGTGTCCAAAAAGTAAGACCAATTTTACATTTGAAATTCCCGGATCTTACGGAATTTCATTTTTTTTTTTTTTTCAGTTTGCTCCTTTTCCTCCTGTTGTAAAAATTATTTATTATCAGCTATAATAAACAAAAATAATTGTTAATAACTAACAATGATAAACGAACAAATTATGAACAGTCACAAAATTTAAATATGCAAAACACATTATTTATAAAAACTTCTTGTTTAAAATGCATATATATTACTTAAAAAAAGAAATATTGTCAAAAAACAAACGGTTGGATGTATACGATTTCTCGATTATTTTCTAAGACAAAAAATATTTTCAATCAACGGAGTTTCAGCATAATGTTGTCGAAAAATTTCTCTTGTGATGAATTACTTTCAATAAAGTGATTCATCTACTTGCACGAAATTCTTAATTTTTAGGAAGTTTCAAAAGAAAGATTTACCTACTTCGATACAAAGTTTTTTAATAAAAAGAAATGTGACAAAATTGATGTTTTCTGCATGCCTTTTTTTCTCACGTTCAACAAAAGAATCTACTAAAGAAATATCTAATATCTATCTATCTAGAAATATCTAAACTGAACTATCTAAGAAAATTCTTAGATAGTTCAGTTTTCTTATTCAATGAAAAAATTCGTTTTGGTAAGGGATTTTATCAAATTCCTTTTTTTTAGTATGTTTCGAAAAAATTGTTTTCAAGTACTATATTCATCCATAGTATAAAAAAAATCTGAATAAAAATTCAATCAAGATTTCCAAACTTTATTTATGTCTCAGTAGGAGACAGTAGGTGTTTTTTACGTGACTGATATAAATACTTCCTTTCATAAAAAAATTGTATTATTTTGAAAAAAAAAAGCTATTTTCAGCTAATAGTTAATAAAAAATTAAAAAATTGAAAAAGAAACCAAATGGAATATATTTTATATAATTTAATTAGTAACATAAAAATATTAATTTTAATTTTAATTTAATATTACAATGTATTACATTGATTATTAATAATGCAATGGGAAATAAAAAAAGATTATTTAAGTAAATTTGAAATTCCTATATATAAGGGTCTTTAAAAATTAGTAGACTTTCAATGCAAAAACTAAAAATTAGTCATAAGGTATATTTTTTTCCAATTTTAAATAATTCGTGAAAGTTATTCGATTTTAAAAATATGTTTAAAGACACATCAAATAGTTTATGCTATGACATTAAATAATAGGCTCTGAATAAATAATTATTCGTTTAATAAATAATATTCACATATGACACTGATATAGTTTGAACTAAAATTTTGTTTAATCATATAATGATCTAAAATTTTAATTAAAAAACATAAAAAAAAGCAATTATTTAAAATTATTAATAGTTTATAACATAAGTCTAGAATTCTTATACCGTTACCAATCCTGATTAATAAAATATATATATATATATATATATATATATACTCTCGTTTATATGTGGGTGGGGAATTTCATATATAATATATCTGTGAAAATATATTTTAAAACTTATTAATAATTTTAAAATGTAGGCAAAGGGAGCTATACATTTTCTGAGTAGTTGAATAATTATTTTTTCCTCTGAAATAAATTTCTGTAGCATATCTTCCACAGAAACATTTACGAGAACAATTTTTTGTTCAGTAATATTTAATACTTATTTTTCTTCAGAGTAATAAATTTTTTATAACATATCTAATACGGATAATTTTAAGAACACTTATAAAAACGTTTTCCTTATTCAGTGATATTTAATATGTAATATTTAATATTTTTTTTTTTTTTTTACAGAAAAATTAATTTATATAGCATGCCTTCAGATGCGTTTGCAGAAAAAAAAATTTTGGTCAGTATATTTCAAAATGGTGTAATGAACATGAAAGGAACCTTTAATGCATCTCTTTTGGTTTTTTTTTCTATTAAATAGCATCATTCATAATAAATATATATTCATGCATTAAATAATCTTCTCAAATGCCTATTTTAAATTATAATTGCTTATATCGTGAGTCTATAATTTTTTACACTTTTACCAATCTTGATTAATATAATCTTATATATACCACTGATTTTATTTTTAAACTTATTAATACTTTTTAATGCATACAAGGAAAACTATATACTTTACTGAATAACTGAATGATTATTTTTAATCTGAAATAAATTTTTATAGCATATCTTCTACAGAAAAATTTACAAGAGCGATTGTGTTGTTTGTTGTTGTTTCTTATCCCACTTGGCTGGCCAAGCCCAAGAGCCCATACGTACTCATGATTGAAGGGGAAGGAAGCAGCTTCTGTTGTGATGGAGCACCTGTAGGTAGAAGTCTGACTTTGCTCCGTGACGCTCTTACAGTCATAGGAGACCGGGACCTACGGCTTAAAGTGGATTCATAACCACTACAAACATCCATGGGACCGCCGGGATTCGAACCCGAAACCTGTGGCACGGAGCGCCAGAGCGCTAGACACTCGGCCGTTCACAGGTCCCAAATTTGTGAATGCCAACGGCACGCGGTGTTCCCAGATGGTCACCCGCCCAAGTACTGACCGCGTCCAATGATGCTTGACTTCGGTGATTTAACGAGAACCGGTATATTCAGCATGGTATGGCCGTTGGCCAGAACAATTGTTTGTTCAGTAATATTTAATAATTTTTCTGTTCAGAACAATAAATTTATATAACAGATCTACTACGGATGTATTTATAAGAACATTTTCTTTATTCAGTTTCTTTATTCAATAATATTTAATATTTTTTTTGCAGAACAATGATTTTATATAGCATACCTTCCACGGATGGTTTGCATCACTTTGGTATTTTTCTATTAAATAGTCGCATTCATATTAAATAATTATTCCTGTAATAAATAATCTTCTCAAATACCCATTTTAAATTATAATTGTTTATAACATGGGTCTAGAATTCTTATACTGTTACCAATCTTGATTAATAAAATCATATATATATTTCACTGGTTTTAGTTTAAAACTTATTAATAATTTGAAAATGTATGCAAAGAAAACTATATACTTTACTGAGTACTTAATAATTATTTTTAATCTCAAATAAATTCCTATAACATATCTTCTACAGAAATATTTACAATAATAATTTATGTTCAGTACTATTTGATAATTTTTTTGTTCAAAGCAATGGATTTATATAATATATCTACTACGGATATGTATTTATTAGAACATTTCCTTTATTCAGTTTCTTTATTCAATAATATTTAATAATTATTTTGCAGAACAGTGATTTTATATAGCATTTCTTAAACATATGTTTTGCATCCATTGCGTTTTTTTTCTATTAAATGCCCACATTCATAATAAATAATTATTCACGTAATAAATACCTATTATTAATCTTATCAAATACCTATTTTAAATTATAATTGTATATAAAATAAGACTATAATTATGAATATTATAATTATATTTATGAGTCTATCTATATACCATTACCAATTTTGATTAATAAAATCATATATATATATATTTGAATGATTTTAGTTTAAAACATAATAATAATTTTAAAATGTATGCAAAGAAAACTATATACTTTACTGAGTAATTTATTTTTAATCCGAAATAAATTTCTTTTACAGAAACATTTACAGGAAAAATATTTTATTCAGTATTATTTAATAATTTTTTTTTGCTCAGAGTAATACATTTTTTTATAACATATCTACTACGGATGTATTTATAAGAACATTTTCTTTATTCAGTAATATTTAATAATTTTTTGCAGAACAATGGATTTATATAGCATGTCTTCCCCAGATGCATTTGTAAGAATAATTTTTTTTTGGTCATTGTATTTAAAAATGATGTAATGAAACATGAAAGAAATCTTTTAAGCATCAATTTGTTTTTCTATTAAATAGCTCCATTCATAATAAATAGTTATTCATGTAATAAATAATTTTCTCAAATACCAATTTTAAGTTGTAATTGTTTATAACATGAATCTAGAATTCCTATACGTTCCCAATCTTGATTAATAAAATCATATATATGTGACTATATATATATATATGTGGAATTTCAAATATTATATATATGTGGAATTTCCTGTAGTATAAATATGTGAAATTTTATTTTAAAACTTATTAATAATGTATGCAAAATAAATACACTTTACTGAATAATCGAGTAATTATTTTTCCTCAGAAATGAATTTATATAGTATATTTTCCACATAAACATTACCAAGAACAATTGCTTGCTCAATAATATTTAATAATTTTTTTATTCAGAGCAATACATTTATATATCATACCTACCACGGATGCATTTATAAGAACATTTTCTTTATTCAGCAATATATATATATTTTTTATTTTTATTTATTATTCTATATATTGTTTTGCAGAACGATGAATTTATAAAGCATGTCTTCCACAAATGCAAAGAAATGAATTTCAAATGCTGTAAGCTTTTTTTTGTTTTTCTTTCCATAAAATAACCTCATTCATCTTCCAATATAAATTCCAGAGACGAAAACAATTAATTAAGTAGAAGAGAAATGTCTGCAAAATAAATTGCCTGCTTTATTGCTTACCAGCACGAGAGAATGAAACTCTTCAAGGGACAGAAAATTACCCTTTTTTTGTGCCAATTACCTCAAAAGATTACGTCGCCAAGACGTTTATTCCCCCACTGTTTGGTTCCATAAAATGTCACTCAAATACACTATTTCTCGGTCAATTTCAGCACGATAAGAAATACTCCATTTTCACACAAAAACCTTTCAAACGAGGAATTGTGTTTCTTTCATATCTGTGTTTTTTTCGCACTTGCACAAAAGAAATTGGAACTCCTGATGATCGGGATAGGTTAGAAGAAAGCACTGGACTATCGTGCATTGGAACAGTTTCCTTCAAGAAAGGAATTTGGGTTAGGTTTCTTTTTTCTAGTTTTTTTCCTGTTCCCCAAAATACCACGGATGCTTGGTAGCTGATAAAATTCCTTTGATACTTGACAGAATCCCTTTACTTGTACACTTTGTCTGATTTTGGCGGACACTGTCGGTTTAGATTTCTTGACTTTTCAGTGTTATGGTATTTGGACACTTTCCAAGGAATTCTACAAGGGCCTTCGTTTAGATTGGATGAAAAAAAAGTTGTAACTATCCTGAATCAAGCTTGTCTCATTCTATTGTTTGATAGTTTTATCAGAAGACTCGTAAAATTTAATGAAAAACATTGAAAAAAAATCCCAAAGAATTGGAAAAGTCAATAATTTATTTTTATATCAAATGTACTGACGGCAATATGGTAAAATGTAAAAATGCACTTGAAATAGCAAATTCAATTTATGAATGAATAATTAGTGAAAGATATTTAATTTTAACCATTTTCTCATATTTTACTATAGTATAAATTATTTCATCTGTATTTAAACATAAGACACATGAAATAATTTATACTATGATATCAGAAAATAATTTCTAAATAAATAATTATTCATTAAATAAAAAATCTTCACATATAACACTGAGAATCATGGAACTAAAATTTTGTTTAATCTTTTAACTGTCTAAATTTTTAATTGAAAAAAATAAAAAAGTAGCAATTATTTAAAAATATTAATAATTTATAAGTCTAGAATTCTAATGCCGTTACAAAACTTGATTAATGTGAATCATATATATGTGAATTATACATATATATGAAGAATTTTATTTTAAAACTTATTATTAATCTAATATATATGAAAAATAAACTATACACTTTACTGAGTAGCCGAGTAATTATTTTTAATCTGAAATAAATTTCTTTATCATATCTTCATCAACAAAAATTTACAAGAACATTTTTTTGTTCAGTAATATTTAATAATTTTTATGTTCAGATCTATAATTATTTATATAACCAACTTACCACGGATACATTTATAAGAACATTTTCTTTATTCAGTAATATTTATTTATTTTTTATTTATTATTTTTACAATGAATTTTGTAACAATGAAGTCTTCTTTCAGATGCATTTGTAAAAATAATTTTTTTTTAGTCAGTGTATTTCAAAATGTTGTAATGAAACATGAAAGAAATCTTTTATGAAAACTCTTTGTTTTTTTCTATTAAATAGCCTCATTCATCTCCCAATATAAATTCGAGACGAAAACAAATAATTAAGTAGAAGAAAAATGTCTGCAAAATAAATTGCTTGCTTTATTGCTTACCAGCACGCGAGAATGAAACTCATCGAGACAGAAAATTACATTTTTTTGTGCCAATTACCTCAAAAGATTACGTCTTCAAGAATTTTTTCCCCCCCCCTCTCTTTGGTTCCATAAAAGGTCGCTCAAATATACTATTTCTCGGTCAATTTCAGAACGATAACAAATACTCCATTTTCACACAAAAGTCTTTCAAACGAGGAACTGTGTTTCTTTTATGTCTATGTTTTTCTTCGCACTTGCACAAAAGAAATTGGAACTCCTGATGATCAGGTTAGTATAGTATAAAGCACGTGCATTGGAACAGATTCCTTCAAGCATAGGAGAAAATGGAAAGGGATTTGGGTTAGGTTCCTTTTTTCCAGTTTTTTTTCCTGTTCCCCTAAATGCCACGGATGCTTGGCACCCGATAAAATTCCTTTGATACTTGACAGAATCCCTTTACTTGTACACTTTGTCTGATTTTGGCGGCCACGGTCGGATTAGATTTCTTGACTTTTCAGTGTTATGGTATTTGGACCCTTTCCAAGGAATTCTACAAGAGCCTCTGTTTAGATTTGGCGAAAAAAAATGTTGTAACTATCACAAATGAAGCTTGTCTCATTCTATTGTTGGATAGTTTTATCACAAGACTCGTGAAGATTTAATGATAAACATTGAAAGAAATCTCAAAGAATTGAAAAAATAATTTTTTTTTTTATCAAATGTACTTGAAAGTTAAATTTAAAAATGCACTTGAAGTAGCAATCTGTCAATTTATAAATACTTTTATGTATTTATATGTGTATATTCCAGGAAAATTTTAAAACTACCACCGACGTTGACAAATGACGTAAGTGCTTTAGTTAATAAGTATTTTTTATTTATTTTGAGATATAATTTGGAAATTAAAATGAAAAATTTGTAATTGTGCTTTTTTTTTAAATTTTCTTCTTCAAATGTACTACTATATAAATTTGACATTTATTTTTTGATATTTTAATTCATTTAATTTATGCAATGATTTATATTAATTTATCGATTACAATTTTACAAACAATAAATAATATTTAATTCTTTTTCAGATATTTCACAATCAAAAATAATATTGATTTTCGAGCGATGCCTTTGTAGTTTTAATCTATATTATTTCTAAAAGAATTTCTTAAGTTAATTAAAATTATAATATAAAAATTGCTTTAAATTTAGAATTATCATGATTTGTGATAATATATCTAAATGTATAATTTCATATATTATAAATATGTAGAATTTTATTTTAAAGCTTATTAATAATGTATGCAAAATATACTATACACTTAACTGAGTATTCGAGTATATATTTTTCCTCTGAAATAAATTTACGTAGTATATCTCTCACAGAAACATTTACAAGAACAATCGTTTATTAAGTAATATTTAATAGTTTTTTTGTTCAGAGCAATACATTAATATAACATACCTACCATGAATGCATTTATAATATTTTTTTTATTCAGTTTTATTTATTAATTTATTGTAATGTTTATATTTATTTATCTCTTGCAGAACAATGAATTTACATATCAAGTCGTCCACAGAGGCATTTGTAAGAAACATTTTTTTTTTTGGTCAGTGTATTTTAAAATGGTGTAATGAAACAATAAAGAATCCTTTTACCCACACACTTTGTTTTTTTTCATTAAACAGCCTCATTCATCTCCCAATATAAATTCCAGAGACGAAAACAATTAATTAAGTAGAAGAAAAATGTTTGCAAAATAAATGGCCTGCTTTATTTCTTACCAGCACGAGAGAATGAAACTCTTCAACAGACAGAAAATTCCAATTTTTTTGTCCCCATTACCTCAAAAGATTACGTACAAAGATTTACCCCCTCTCTTTGGTTCCATAAAAGGTCACTCAAATACACTATTTCTCGGTCAATTTCAGCACAAGAAATACTCCATTTTCACACAAAATCCTTTCAAACGAGGAATTGTGTTTCTTTTATATCTGTGTTTTTCTTCGCACTTGCACAAAAGAAATTGGAACTCCTGATGATCAGGATAGCATAGTAGTAGAAAGCACTGGACTATCGTGCATTGGAACAGTTTCCCTCAAGCACGGAAGATCTGGAAAGGAATTTGGGTTAGGTTTTTTTACCATTTTTTTTCCTGTTTCCCTAAATACCACGGATACTTGGTAGCTGATAAAATTCCTTTGATACTTGACAGAATCCCTTTACTTGTACACTTTGTCTGATTTCGGTGGTCCCGGTCGAATTACATTTCTTGACTTTTCAGTGTTATGGTATTTGGACATTTTCCAAGGAATTCTACAAGGGCCTTTGTTTAGATTGGGTGAAAAAAAAGTTGTAACTATCACAAATCAAGCTTGTCTCATGCGAGTGTTTTATAGTTTTATCAGAAGACTTGTAATAATCTAATGAAAAACACTAAAAGAAATTCGCAAGAATTGGAAAAATCAATTTTGTTTTTGTATCAAATGTACTTGAAAGCAAAAATGTAAAAATGCACTTGAAATAGCAGTCTATCAATTTATAAAAACTTTTATGTATGTATGCGTGTATATTCCAGTAAATCTTTTAAACTAGTACTTAAAAGTTCATTTTTTTTCTGATACGTTGCCAAAAATTACGGAATATTTTCCTCAATTATTTTTTAAATAGATAAAACAAAATTTATCATTAACTTGAATTTATTTATAGTACATGTAACCATCTAGCATGATTTCTTGGCTTTGACAAATGGCATAATGGCTTTTTTTATAAGCATTTTTTATTTATTTTCGGATATTATTTTGAAATTAAATTGTCAAACTTATAACTGTCATCATTTTTTAATTTTGTTTGATTAAAACGTACTACTATACAAATTTAAATTTTTTTTTTTAATTTTAATTTCTTCTATTTATACAATGACTTATATTAATTTTTCAATTACAATTTTGCAAACGATAATATTTTATCTCTGTCAGATATTTCACCATCAAAATTGATATTTATTTTCCAGGGACTCCTGTGTAGATTTCATGAATATTATTTTCCAGTAAAAGTTGCCAAGTCCAAAAATATTTTATTTTGTTTAACGGGGCAACACCGGGGCACATCAGGTAATAGAAAAATAAAAATTATAATATAAAAATAACTATAAACTTATATAAATTATCATTTCTGAAAATGATATTGTTACTGGTATAAGGTTTTATATATGCAAAAGAAATTGACAAAAAGAAAAAAATTAATATTTTAAATTAAATATGCATTAATTCATTTGTACTCCACGCAATTACAGCATAGAGATTAAAAAATTAATATTGAGATAAATGCGCATATTATATTGTATGGGTATTTATCTGAATATGGTTTTTGTAAGAACAGAATGATTATAATTATATGCTGTAATTATATGTATGTTATTCTGAAATATATGCTGTAATATTAAAAGGTAAAAATATATAGGGTGATTATAATTAAAGTCCCACTTACAAAATGCTGTAAAAAAAACACACTGTCACAATGAGTTCAAATTTAATTTGAAGAAAGGGGAATCGGTATGGCATCAAGAAAAAAAAAATCCAAAAGAAGTTCCACCGATTTTTTCCCATCCAACATTATATGACCTTGCCGTGGTGGATGGGCTTTCCACTAACAGTGCCACAACTGTTGAATGACTTGGATATCATTTTTTCTGTCAAAAACCGAAACAATCAAGCACACTGAACAATTCAGTTGGTTTAATGTGCAACTCATGTCATATAAGTTACAATTTCGATTCAAATATCACTGACAGACGAATTCCCTTTATGTCATTTACAGAACCATCTATTAATACACTTTGGTACTTTTTCGATGCCGTACCGTTTCTCCCTTCTTCAAGTATCTACAGTTCAAATTTGAACTCATTGTGGCGAGTGGTTCTTTTTTTACAGCATTGTGAAATTGGGACTTTAATTATAATCACCATGTACTTTTGAATTTTTTAAATTGCCAGTTGTAAATAATAAATCATGAAAATAAATGTATAAAATTCGAAATAATATATAAATAAAATACATTTATTTTGAAATTTAAATAAAATTAATCCGATAATTTTTTACAAAACATACAAATTAAAATTTATTTTTATTTAAACCATCAAGTCTGTAATGTATCTAGCTATTCTCAACTTATTATTAAATACCGTACCATATGAATAATTATGTCATCCGCCTTTTTCTTGTAAAAGAAATTGTGCATAATAAACACTGAATTACAAACATCTGGATAATTATTTTAATAGTAGGTAAGGAATAACTATTAATGGTTCTTCCCGAAAAGTTTTAAAACTTTAAGTTTATCAAGGGTTAAATTCTTTATTCTTTAATGATCATATTTTTAAATACTTAGTTTGATCATAAATAAAGATAATAAAAAGCGCATCACGTAGTTTATCATTTTTGTTGGGAAACAAAATTCTGTGCTTCTTTTAAAATTCATCATCTCTTTAGATTGTGATTTATTTCCTTTCGTATTTTTTCTCCTAAATAATTTAGTAATTTTGAAACTATTTATTTTTGTAGAAGAAATTTATGGATTCAATTGATTTCCTTAACTTAAAAAAAAACATAGATAATTTGCATTGTTTTTACTATTTTCTTTAATACTGTGTTTTATATTTATATAAGTTCATATTTTGATGTTTTGCAACAAAAAAACTATTTAAGGCAAAAAATGTACATCTAATAATTGTAATGTGTTATGTAATACATTAAATGCCAAAGTCATATGAAGTTGACTCTTTGATAAAAAAAATGTGTGGTGATTTCGAAGAAAAATTATCAAAATAAAATTGTAAAACTCCAACAGAAATGGCTCAACATATTAGAAAATAAAACTTATAGTATGTTTTATCATTTAATATGTTGTTCATTTCAATATAGTTATATGATTGGTTAAGTTACCGTTAATTTTAACGAAATTTGAAATATTTTTAGAAACGAAATATTTAACTTTTCTGCAACTAAACCCTATTCTTTTAAAGCTGATAAATAGCTGTAATATTATCATATTAAGCTAAAATCAAAATTAAAAGTCGCATATATATTGGTTGATTTCTATTATTTTTGAATCAAATGGTGATTAAATCAATTAAAATATATATTTTTCGACCATGCATTTAAGTTTAATTTTTTCCCCAATTATTTCAAAATATTTTTTATGCAATAATTTTTCGAATCTTAAAGAATAAAGCTCTTTAAAATGGAAGTAAATGTAAATAGTTTATTTGCTTTATATGAAAAATATTAAATGTATTTATTTTATGTTTATTACATTTATTAAGCTATCAGTTATGAAGATTTCAATTGTGAACAATCAGACTCAATAACATTAATTTATATTAAAGAGTGAACGTGTTTTATTATTCAAACCACAAAAGTTGAATAGCATTTTTGTTAAAAAATACCACATATAAAAGTCGATAGTTAATTTATTAAAATTATTGTTTCATAAATTTTATATCTCTTTTCATATTTAAACGGGAAGTAATCTTTACAACTTTGGTAGTTATTTTCAGTAATGAAATGTTTGCAGTTATAATTTAAAACGCATTTCTTAAAATAGAGAGGAAAGATTTTGTAAGGAATGAATGGATACTGAATGGATACCGAATACTTTCGCTTCTACGAATATCTACTATGCCAGAGCAAACTTTCCCATGTATAATAGCCCTCTAACTGAGATTCTAATTACGGATCATCTAACTGGAATCTATTTTCTCTAATAGGCGTTAAACAAATTTCCAAATTATATCTTTCGCATCATGTCACAAATCCGGCCTTCAATCTCATTCGCAGCTGTGTATCAGAAATCCGAAGGGATGTCAATTCTGATTCATTGCAATTGGCATTTCGAAATGTTTAAGTAATGATTTGCGATTTATATATTTATAAAGTGAATGAGATTGTCGAGTAAGGTGTTTCATATATGTATGCGCTATTTAACTGTCTTTAAGGGCATTAGCTAAACCAGTCGTTGTTTTATGTATTCGTTCATATTTCGTTAAGCTTGTTTGTAATACTACTGTGTCCAAAAAGTAAGACCAATTTTCACTTTAAAATTTCCGATGCTTAAGGAATTTCAATTTTGTTTTATTTTTTACGTTATTGGCGCTGTCCTTGACATCTGCGGGAAATTTGACTTCAAAATATTCATTAGTTTTTGAGTTAGGCTTGGCTTTGTGAGACGCTAAAACTGATTCCGGCGATTTGTCCGGCGTGGTGTCTCAATGAATGGAGCAAACGGTTAACACTCCTATATCGGAAAGAAATGTTTAGAAGTGGTGAAAACAGTTCAAAACAGGCAGAGAACGCGTTGAAGATGAAGAGCCCCCCACTAGTCGACCATCAACCTCAACCGACGAAGCTCACATCCAAAACATTAAAGATTTGATGCTTGCAAACCGTCGATTTGCAATTAAAGACCTTGCTGAGGATGTTGGAATTTCAAAAGGATCGGCCAATTCTCTTTTTGGACCACAAAAGTGTCAGATCTCGATTGGTACCGAAAACACTGAATGCTCCAGCTCAATGCGCCAAAAATGAAACCCATATCGTTCCACTATCACCGTATTCACAGCGTACGACTTCTGGTTATTCCCTAAACTCCAAGACTCAAAACACCGTTTTGAGTCAAAGAGATTCAACGTGAATAGGCGCGCTTGTTCAAGATCATCCCTGTCGATGACTTTTTAACATGCATTGAGGATTGGAAAAAAAAGTTGGCATAAATGCAGTGTGTGCGGAGGGGATTACTTTGTAGGCAGTGAAATAAATTTGGAAGAAAAAAAAATATCGGTCTTACTTTTTGGTCACAGTAGTATACGTTGTATACGCAACATTCAGTTTTGGACAAAATATCTGTTTTCATTTGAATAGAATTTCGTGATACCATATTATTATAAAAAACGCAACACGATAAGCTTAAAATAAAAATGGTATAGGAATTTTAAAGTTTTCTGGTGAAAACAATATATGCATTGCATGCTCACCATTCACTTGTGTGAAAAATTATTTGCTGTTATTTGAATAGCCTTGCAGCATTCATTTGTGGACAAAATATCTGTTGTTATTTGAATAGCCTTCCGTAATAGCATATTGTTATAAAAAAGCATAACCCAATAAGCTCTAAAATAAAAATTGTAGAGGGATTTTAAACTTTTCTGTTAAAATCAATACATACCTTGCATACACAACATTCATTTGTAAGGCAAAATATATGCTGTTATTTAAATAGCCTTCTGGAATACCACATTATTATAAAAAAATCACTACACGATGAGCTTAAAATAAAAATAAATTTACTATTTATAAAAATGAATTACAGGAATTATTTTTTTTTTGTTGGAAACATTATATACTTTATATATGCAATATCCGTTTGTAAAAATAAAAATTTCCTCTTATGATATCCTTCAGTAGTTGCACTTTACTGTAAAAATATCCAACGAGATACTTTTACAATAATAATGGTACCAGATTTTTTTTCGGAAAAAATATTTATTATCAGCTATAATAAACAAAAATAATAGTTAATAACTAACAATGATATATGAACAGTCACAAAATTTAAATATGCAAATCGCTTTATTTATATAAACTTCTTATTTAAAATGCATATATATTACTTGAAAAAGAAATATTGACAAAAAACAAATTGTTTGATGTATAAGATTTCTCGATTATTTTCTGAGACAAAAAATATTTTCAATCAAAGGAGTTTCATCATAATGTCATCGAAAAAGTTTCTCTTGTGATGAATTACTTTCAATAAAGTGATTCATCTACTTGCATGAAATTCTTAATTTTTAGGAAGTTGCAAAAGAAAAAAAATTTGCCTAGTTTGACACAAAGTTTTTTAATAAAAGAAATATGCCAAAATTGATGCTTTCTGTATGCATTTTTTTCTGATGCTCAACAAAAGAATCTACATGCATGGTTCTAGAAAATTCTTAGACAGTGCAGTTTCCTTATTGAAAGAAAAAATTCGTTTTGGTAAAGGATTTTATCGAATTCCTTTTTTAGTAAGTTTAGAAAAAATAGTTTTCAGGTACTTTATTCATCCATAGTATAAAAAAATCTGAATAAAAATTCAATCAAGATTTCCAAACTTTATTTATGTCTCAGTAGGAGACAGTAGAAGTTTTTTTCGTGACTGATATAAATACTTCCTTTTATAAAAAAATAGTATTACTTTGAAAAAAACCTATTTTCAGCTAATAATTAAAATTCCAACATATAAAGTCTTGTATTTAATAGAGGCATAGAGATATTCATTTCAGGTTCTTATAAATTATAATTAAAAACGTTTCCTAAAATTTAGTTCTGGATACTTCAGAAAAAAATATTCCTTAATTGGTTTAATAAATAAATATTTCCATAAATGTTTTCATAAATATTTCCAATAAATATTCAAAATATTATATTAATCTCATGAAAATCAAGTAAATATTTTAATAATAATAAACACTAATTTTGGTTTTAAATAAAGACTAACTTGGTAAAACCTTTCAATCTTGTACTTTATATGCTAAATGCATGGCCAGGATGCCAAGTCGCCAAGCAAAAATAATAATAAATGTCGCAGTTAATTACAGTTGCTAAATACATTATTACTAATTAAGCATTGTAACCCTAAAAAATTTCGGGGCATGTTCCTTTCAATGTAAGGAACATTGGCGAAATAATCCGGGTTGCTAGATTGGCGACTTTTTCAGGTGTTACTGCATGCTGAATTTCAACCGCAAACTTTATTCATACAATAATAATATGCATTTTAACATATCCTTTACTTATTAAATTAAATTAATATATTGTTTTAAATGTCTTATTACAAAAATGAAAAAAAAATTATAAAAAAGAATATTATTTTATAATAACATCAAATAAATTAAATTCACACAAATTTAAATATAAAAAATGCAAGTAAATGAAAATTCAAGAAGACAGATTACTAAATTTGTGTAAAAATATATATCTATGGGATATTTTTTAAACTGAATTTAATTCTAATTAGTTTGTACATAATAATTTTCTAAGTGTATAGTGCTACAATTAAAAATATTTGTTATAATTGTAGTCACTGCTTAAAACTTAATCCATAATTACAATTATTATTTTGATAATATTTTTTACTTGACTAAAAAATTTAAAAAAATAGCTGAAACAATTTTTATATCATTCTTAAAATATTTTGGAATTTTTTATTCTGTTTCAATCTAAATATTATTTTATAAATAATTCCTATATTAAAGAGATTTACTTAAATTGGCAACATTTTTAATTCATTTAAGACATATACAATTTTAGAATTTTTATTTATTCTTTATTTACATATCAAAAAATTTATACTTCAATTAAGGAAAGTATTATTAAATTATCTCTTTTTTGAATATTAATTTTAAAATGATTATATTAAATTTTGTTTTTTGCGATTTTTTTTACTGATTCCAAAAAGTAAAATAACTAAAAAATCACTTTAAATTAAACATTTTTCCTTGCTTTTATAATTCCTTTTTTATTTTTTAAATTCACCATAAATAAATAAATAAAATAAAACAAATAATATAAAAAAAAAAAAAAAATTTAAGTCAATTCCGACTTTTTTTTTACAATATTGCAGAAAGTCCTTTATAAATAATTTTCATTCATTTTTTTACGTTAGAAAAATTCTCTGTCTCAGTAATATATTACATGTTTCATTTTTCATTTTGTTCCTCCTGAACTCAGACTAGAACCCAGAATGAAAAAAGGATCTGAAAAATAAATTTCTTTCCAGCGATCTACACGCTTCGCCACTGACGGTATTAATTCCTAAATTTATATCCTGCTAAATATCTTATATAAGATAAATTTTTTTTTTCTTCCATATAAAACTAAAATAAATTAATTAATTTAATGAATGAATTAATATTTGAAAAACCTGCATTAGCATCAAGTGTCATCCACTACATGTTTCAAAAAATGTATATTAACTTGAGTGGACGAATAAAAAGTATTTTATTAACGATTGAAAATTTGAACAAGATATATATAGGGAGAGTGTGAATTAATAGTAGGAATTGAAAAATATCATTTAAAATTATTTTTCTCGTATTTACTTTTAATTCTTAGCGTATAATTCCTCCTATACAGTAATATATAAATATATTTTTTTTTAGATAAAATGTTGTTAAAACCTAAGAATTATCTATGATTTATTGAAATCTTGGAATAAAATTAAAATTAAATTATGGACTTTAAAAAAAAACCAGTTTTATTTAAATACAATGTGAGTTTATCGTAAAAGAATGCTTTTCAAATGTTATATGACATTTTTTGGAAAGGTTAATATAAGATATGCTATTTTAAAAAAAAATCTATGTCGCTATGATTTTTATATAATAAATATGGTGAGAATTTGAATCTCCTACCGAGTCTATCAAACTTAATATATTAAACTTTTTAAAATGTAGTATTTTCAGAATTAATGAATTAGCTTTACCATAAAAAATAAAAAAATGTTTAAAATGAAGAACTATAAAATTAAAAAAGGAATCAAACGTAAAAGAATTTATACAATTTAATTAATATTATAAAATTATTTATATTTATACTAATTTAATATTACAATGAATTACATTAATTAGTAGCATAAAAATGGAAAATAAAAAAAATATTGAGCTAAATCTGAAATCCCTGGGTCTTTAAAAATTACTAAGTTTTCAATTCAAAATTCGAAATGAATCATAAGGATTTTTTTTTTCAATTTCAGATAAGTCATGAAAGATAATAAACTTTAACCATATGTTTAAAGACACATCAAATAATTTATACTATGACATTAAATAATAGGCTCTGAATAAATAATTGTTCATTTCATAAATAATCTTCACGTATAACAGTGATATTCTTCGAACTAAAATTTTTTTTAATCATATTATGGTCCAAGATTTTTAATTAAAAAAACATAAAAATGAAGCAATTATTTAAAAATATTAATAGTTCATAATACGAGTCTAGAATTCTTATACCGTTACTAATCTTGATTTAAAAATCCATATATGTGACTGATTTTATTTTGAAACTTGTTAATAACTTTAAAACGTATGCAAATAAAATTATTCACTTCACTGAGTAATTATTTTTAATCCGAAATAAATTTCTATATTATATCTTCCACAAAAAAATAAAAATTTTTTTTTGTTCATTAATATTTAATAATTTTTATGTTCAGAGCTAGAAATTTCAGAGCATATATATTTAACTGATTTTAGTTTAAAATTTATTAATAATTTTAAAATGTATAAAAGAAAACTACACAGTTTACTGAGTAGTTGTGTAATTATTTTTTCCTCTGAAATAAATTTATATAGCATGTATACACAAAAACATTTACAAGAAAATTTTAGTTCACTTACATTATAATTTTTCTGTTCACAGCAATAAATGTTTATAATATATGCACTACAGATGCATTTATAAGAACATTTTCTTTATTTAGTAATATTTAATAATTCTTTTTGCAGAACGATGAATGTATATAGCATGTCTTTCACAGATACATTTGTAAGAAACAATTTTTTTGGGTCAGTATATTTCAAAATGCTGTAATGAAACATGAAAGAAATCTTTTATGTACACCTTTTGTTTTTTCTATTCAATAGCTCCATTCATAAAAAATACTTATTCCTGTAATAAATAATTTTCTCAAACACCAATTTTAAGAAATAATTTTTTATAACAGAGTCAATAATCATTTTACCGTTAAAAATTTTGAATAAAAAAACCATATATATTTGACTGATTTTAATTTAAAACTTGTTAATCATTTCAAAATTTATGCAAAGGAAACTATACACTTTACTGAGTAATTGAGTAATAATTTTTAATTCGAAATAATTTTCTATAGCCTATTTTCTGCAGAAACCTTTATAAAAACCATTTTTTGTTCTGTAGCAATAATTTTTTTTGTTCAGTTTAATAGCTGTTTTTACAATATATCTGCTACTAATGTATTTATAAAACAATTGTTATTTAGTATTATTTAATGTATAATAATAAATAATTTAATGGTTTAATATCTTTAATTAAAAAAATACATAATGATGAAGCAATTATTTGAAATTATTGTCATTTATAACACGAATCTATATATTTATTCCGTTCCAATCTTGATTAATAAAATCATTAAAAACAATTGTTTGTTCAGTAATATTTATTAATTTTTCTGTTCAGAGCAATAAAGCAATATCAGAGCAATACATACCTTCCATGGATGCATTTATAGGAACATTTTCTTTATTCAGTAATATTTATTTATTTTTTTTTTTATTTATTACTATCATTATTATTTTTTTTTTTTTTTTTTGCGGAACAATGAATTTATATAGCAAGTCTTCCACAGATGCATTTGTACGAATAATGTTTTGTGGGTCTGTGTATTTCAAAATGGTGTAAAGAAACAGGAAAGAAAACTTATATGCACACCCTTTGTTTTTTTCTATTAAATACCCTCATTCATCTCCCAATATAAATTCCAGAGACGAAAACAATTAATTAAGTAGAAGAAAAATGTCTGCAAAATAAATTGCTTGCTTTATTGCTTACCAGCAGGAGAGAATGAAACTCTTCAACAGACAGAAAATTACCCTTTTTTCATGCCAATTACCTCAAAAGATTACGCCGCGGAGATTTTTTCCCCCACCCTTTGGTTCCATAAAAAGGTCACTCAAATATACTATTTCTCGGTCAATTTCTGCACGATAAGAAACACTCCATTTTCACACAAAAAACTTTCAAACGAGGAATTGTGTTTCTTTTATATCTGTGTTTTGCATTGCACTTGCACAAAAGAAATTGGAACTCCTGATGATCGGGATAGGATAGTAGAAAGCACTGGACTATCTTGCATTGAAGCAGTCTCCTTCAAGCATTGAAAAAACTGGAAAGGAATTTGGGTTAGGATTCTTTTTCCAGTATTTTTCCTGTTCCCCTAAATGCCACGGATGCTTGGTAGCTGATAAAATTCCTTTGATACTTGACAGAATCCTTGTACTTGTACACTTTTTTTGATTTTGGAGCCCACGGTCGAATTCCATTTCTTGACTTTTCAGTGTTATGGTATTTGGACACTTTCCAATGAATTCTACAAGGACCTTTGTTTAGATTTGGTCAAAAGAATGTTGTAATTATCACAAACCAAGCTTGTCTCATTCTATTGTTCGATAGTTTTATCAGAAGGCTCGTAAAGATTTAAGGAAAAACATCGAAAGAAATCCCAATGAATTGGAAAAATCAATAACTTATTTTTATTTCAAATATCCTTAAGGTAAAGATGAACTTGTAGTATAAATCTATCAATTTATAAAAACTTTTACTTATTTATGCGTGTAAATTCCAGAAAACCTTAAAACTAGTACATAAAAATTTTCCATTAATTAAATAAAATTTTTTTTATTGTTATGTTGAATTCCTCTGGAGTGCATGAAGGCATCTAGAATGATTTCTTACCGTTGACAATTGTTGTAATGGCTTTAATTTATTAATTATTTTAAGTATTTTTTAGTTATTTTCAGATATTATTTTGAAAATAAAATGAAAAATTGTAATTGTGCTTTTTCAAAATTTCGTTTGTTTCAAATGTACTCTATATAAATTTAACATTTATTCAATTTATATTTTAAATCCTTTTATTTAAACAATGATTTGTAGTAATGTTTCAATTACAATTTTACAAATGATAATATTTAATCTTTGTCAGATATTTCCAAACCAAAATTCATATTTCTTTTTGAGCGATTACTTTATAGTGTTCATCAATATTATTTTCTAATAAAATTTGCATTTGCTGAAGTCCAAAAATATATTTTTTTCTTTAACAGGGCAATACCGCGTCACATCTGCTAATAGTGCAATAAAAAGTTTATTATAAAAAAAGGTTTTAAATTAGATATGTTATCATTTGTGATATTATATTTAAGTGTAAAAATTCTTATATTATAAATTTGAGGAATTTTATTTTAAAACTTATAAATAATGTATGCAAAATAAACTTTACACTTAAATGAGTAGTCCAGTTATTATTTTTCCTCTGAAATTAATTTATATAGCATATCTTCCACAACAGAAATTTACAAGAGAATTTTTTTTTTGTTCAGCAATATTTAAAATTTTTTATGTTCAGAGCTATAATTATAAATAAAATATCTACTACGGATGCATTTATAAGAACATTTCCTTCTTTTAATAATATTTAATATACTATATTTATGAATTTTTTTGCAGAACAGTGCATTTATATAGCATGTCTTCCACAAATGCATTTGTAAGAAACAATTTTTTTTCATTCGGTATATTTCAAAATGGTGCAATGAAACATGAAAGAAACCGTTTATGCATCCCATTGTTTTTTCAATTAAACAGCCTCATTCATCTCCCAATATAAATTCCTGAGAACGAAAACAATTAATTAAGTAGAAGAAAAATGCCTGTAAAATAAATTACTCGATTTATTGCTTACCAGCACGAGAGAATAAAACCCTTCAAGAGACAGAAAATTACCCTTTTTTGCGCCAATTACCACAAAAGATTACGTCGCCAAGAATTTTTCCCTCTTATTCTTTGGTTCCCTAAAAGGTCCGAAATATACTATTTCTCGGTCAGTTTCAGAACGATAAGAAATACTCCATTTTCACACAAAATCCTTTCAAACGAGGAATTGTGTTTCTTTTATATCTTTGTTTTTTTTTTTGCACTTTCGCAAAAGAAATTGGAACTCCTGATGATCAGGATAGGATAGTAGAAAGCACTGGACTATCATGCGTTGGAACAGTTTCCTTCAAGCACCGAAGATCTGGAAAGGAATTTGGGTTAGGTTTTTTTTTTCTTTTTTTTTTCCTGTTCCCCTAAATGCCACGGATTCTTGGTAGCTGATAAAATTCCTTTGAACTTGACAGAATCTCTTTACTTGTGCACTTTGTCTGATTTCGGCGTCTACGGTCGAATTACATTTCTTGACTTTTCTGTGTTATGGTATTTGGACACTTTCCAAGGAATTCTACAAGGGCCTTTGTTTAGACTGACTAGACTTTGGCCAGAAAAAAAAGTTGTGACTATCACAAATCACGCTTGTCTCATTCTATTGTTCGACAATTTTATAAGAAGACTCGTAAAGATTTAATGAAAAACATTAAAAGAAATCCTCATTTATTGGAAAAATCAATAATTTATTTTTATATCAAACTACCACTAGACTTGTTTTTCTGAAGTGTTGCCAAAAATCACGAAATGTTTTTCGTTGGTTATTTTTTAATTAAATAAACAAAAATTTTATTATTATGAAATTGAATATATCTAGAGTACTTGAAGACATCTAACGCGATTGCTTGTCGTTGACAAATCGCTTTAATTTATAAGTATTTTTTTATTTATTTTCAGATATTATTTTGAAATTAAATTGAAAAACTTTAATTGTGCTCTTTTTTTAAAAATACTTCTTTTTCAAATGTACTTCTATATAAATTCAATTTTTTTTTAATTTAATATTTTACCGTTTACCCGGTTTCGGTTAATTTTTAAATTACGCCGCGCGGTAGATAATTTTTTGCATACCGTACGTTAGTTACCGTATGACGTCCTTTACCTTTTTCTCCCTAGCGCGCATCCTCATAGGAAACTGATCATGTGTATCTGTAATAATGTTTCCTATGAGCATGCGCGCTAGGGAGAAAAAGCTAACAGACATCCTACGGTAACTAACGTACGGTATGCAAAAACTCTCTATTAGCTGTTACTTATCCGCTAATTTTAAGGATATTTGAAATATTTTTACAAACAAAATATTTGACTTCTCTACAAATAAATCCTATCCTTTTAAAGCCGATATATAATTATAACATTATCATATTAAGCTAAATTCAAAATTAAAAGTCGCATATATATATTGGTTGAATTCTATTGATCGCTGAATCAAATGGTGATGGAATCTATTACAACACCATGTATTTAATTTTAATTTTTTCCCCAATTATTTCAAAATATTTTTTATACAATAATTGTTCGAATCTTAAAGAATAAAGCTCTTTAAAATGGAAGAGAATGCAAATAATATATTTACTTAATTTAAATTTTTTTAAAGTATTTACCTTATGTTTATTACATTTATTGCGTTATCAGTTTTGATGATTTCAATCATTAGTAAGCAGACAATAAATTTAATTTATATGAAAGATTGAAATTGTTTAATTATTCAAACCACAAAATTTTTATGGCATTTTTGTCAAAAAATACCACATGGAAAAGTCGATATTTAATTGATTAAAATTATTGTTAAAAATATTTGTTGTAGTTTTTTTCAGTAATGAAATTTTCCCAGTTATAATTTATAACACTTCACTTTAATTTCATACGAAAGATTTTGTAAGGAATAGACGGATACCGAATACTTTCGCTTATACGAATATCTATACCAGAGCTAACTTTCATATGTATAATAACCCTTTAACTGAGATTCTAATTACGGATCATCTAATTGCAATTCATTTTCTCTAATAGGCGTTAAACTAACATCAGGTTATATCTTTCGCATGACCTCACAAACCGGCCCTCAATCTCATTTGCAAATGAGTATCATGCGAAGGGATGTCAATTCTGTTTCATTGCAACTATCATTTTGAAATGTTTAATTAATGATTTGTAATTTATATATTTATAAAGTGAATGAGTGCTGAATAGGGTGTTGCATACATGTATGCGCAACTTATCTGTATTTAAGGATATTAGCTAAATCAGCCGTAGTTCTGTGTATTTGTTCATAGTTCGCCCGAGTATATTTGTAGTAAGTACAATTTCGCAGAATGTTTTATCAAATGTTGAGCTATTTCATTATCATAGATATGGTATTCTCCATATAAGGAAGATTATTAGACGTATACTTATAGTGAACGTGTGATTTTATGATATAGATTCAAATTTAGATTTTACGATTTAAAAAAAAACACATAACCATAACCAATATCCAATTTATTTCAAAATGCTCATAATTATTTGTAATTATACGAATCGTTTATTTTTCCAGAATTTATCGCCCTAGAACAAAACGGAAATAATGAGTTGTGCATCTAATGGAAGCACTGTTTACTTAGAAGACGAAATGTGTACAAACTTTATAGTAGACTCATAGAAGGAATGCTATGAATTATTATGTTTGTATTTCAATGTATGCAATTACAATGTTACGTATATTTATATAATATTTATATTTATTAAAAAATCTTGTGATGTCCAAGGCCTAATCCGTGTTAGTTTGTGTTGTTGTCTATAACATTTTAATTCTGTCTATCCGTTTTTTCACGATACCCTGCTATCAGCGTTATTTCAGCTCAGTAGTTTAGCTCGCTACTGGATTCCTCATATTCGATAACAATGCAGCTTCTTATATTTTTATCCTGTTTTTTTGGCTCAGACTACATTTAAAGCCTTTGATTTACTTTTTTTTATAGTAAGTATGCATTTCTTGGAGACACTTACGGAAATGTAATCTTAGGAAGAAAGAACTTACGGAAGAAAACTTGTGAACAAGTATCTTCACTTTGATCCTCATACTAACAAAAATCAACAAAGGATTCAAACCTAGTTCTAGTTTATGTCCTAAGTATGCATGTTGCTACTAGACCACAAACATAGCTTTCGTTTTGTTAATCACAAAACTTTACAATAACCCTAATATTATTATTGGAAATAATTATTAGATGTATATTTTTGTCTTACAAAGATTTTCTGTTGCAAGAATCAAAATCTGAACTTATGTTTAAAAACACAAGATTGAAGAAAATAAAAAAAAATAAAAAAACAATGCAACTTACTTACGATTTTTTTAATTTAATGAAATCAATTGACTCCATAAGTTGTTTTTGCAAAAATAAATAGTTTCAAAATTATTATAATTTAAAATTAATTAAGGTTGCTTAGGGAAAAAAACCAAAGGAAATAAATCACAGTCTAAAGAGATGATATATTTTTAAAGAAACGCCGAATTTTGTTTCCAACAGAAATGATAAACTACATGATGCGTTTTTTATTATCATTATTTATGATCAAACTAAGTTTTTAAAAATAGGATCATTAAATAAAGAATTTTACCCTTTGGTAATATTTAAAGTTTTAAAACTTTTCGGGAAGATTCATTAATCATTTATCTTACCTAATATTAAAATAATTATCCAGATGTCTGTAATTCAGTGTTCATTATGCACAAATTCTTTTACAAGAAAAAGGCGGATGACATAATTATTCATATGGTACGGTATTTAATAATGAGTTGAGAATAACTAGGTATATTACAGATATGATATTTTAAATAAAAATAAAAGTTAATTTGTATGTTTTGTATAAAATAATGGGATTAATATTTAAAATTCAAAATAAACATTCTGTATTTACGTAGTATTTCATATTTTGTAAATTAATTTTTATGATTTATTGTTTACAGCTTGCCATAAAAAATTCACAAGTATATCAAAATGATATGGAGATTTTAGCCACATTATTATGTAAATTTATTATCCATATTATTATGTTCATTATATTTGGGCATTTATCCATTATAATGCTGATTTCTAAATTTTTATGATATAATTGCCTGAAGTACTGAAAAATTTAATAAATAACTAACTTAACAGATTTTTTTTCTTTTTGTCAATTACGCTCTTTTGCGTGTATAGCTCCCATACCAGTAAATATACTGCTTTACACTCAGATGTATTATCTCAAATGATATTATATCTAAGTTTAAAGTTATTTTTATAATATATAATTTTTAATTTACTAGTAGCAAATGTGACAAGGTATTGTCCCAATACAGAAATAAAATATTTTTGGACACGGCAAATTTTATTAGAAAATAATATTCATGAAACTACATAGGAATCGCAAAAAAATAAATATTAATTTAGGTTGTGACATATCTGGCAAAGATCAAAAACTCTCATTTGAAAAATTGTAATTGAAAAGTTAATATAAATCATTGTATAAAAGAAAAGAAATCAAAATATAAAAAAAATAAACGTTAAATTTATATAATAGTAAGTTAAAAACAAACAAAATTTAAAAGCACAATTCCAATATTTCATTTTAATTTCAAAATAATTAAAATATACTTATATTACAGTCATTAGATCATTCGTCAATCCAAGCAATCACGCGAGATAGTTTCATGTGCTCCAGAATAATTAAATTTAATAATATATTTTTTATTAAATTAAAAAATAAATAATGAAAAATATTTCGTGTTTTTTGGCAACACAAAAAAGAAAAAAAATATAGGGATAGTTTTAAAGTTTTCCTGGAATATACATACATAAATACATAAAAGTATTTATAAGTTGAAAGATTGATATAAAAATAAATTATTGAGTTTTCCAATTCTTTGGGATTTTTTTCAATGTTGTTCATTAAATCTTTACGAGTTTTCTGATAAAACTAACGAACAATAGAATGAGACAAGCTTGATTTGTGATAGTTACAAATTTTTTTCGCCAAATCTAAACAAAGGCCCTTGTAGAATTCCTTGGAAAGTGTCCAAATACCATAACACTGAAAAGTCAAGAAATGTAATTCGACCGTGGCCGCCAAAATCAGACAAAGTGTACAAGTAAAGGGATTCTGTCAAATATCAAAGGAATCTTATCAGCTTCCAAGCATCCGCAGCATTTAGGGGAACAGGATAAAAAACTGGAAAAAAAAACATAACTCAAATTCCTTTCCAGTTTCTTCAATGCTTGAAAGAAACTGTTCCAATGCACGATAATCTAGTCCTTTCTACTATCCTATCCTGATCATCAGGAGTTCCAATTTCTTTTGTGCAAGTTCGAGGAAAAACACAGATATAAAAGAAACACAATTCTTAGTTTGAAAGATTTTTCTGGAAAAATGGAGTACTTTTTATCGTGCTGAAATTGACCGAGAAATAGTGTATTTGAGGGACCTTTTATAGAACCAAAGAGTGTGTGGGAGGGGGGAGTCTTGGAACCGTAATCTTTTGATGTAATTGGCACAAAAAAAGTGTAATTTTCTGTCTGTTGAAGAGTTTCATTCTATCGTGCTGGTAAGCAATGAAGATAGCAATTTATTTTGCAGACATTTTTCTTCAACTTAATTAATTGTTTTCGCCTTTGGCATTTATATTGGGAGATGAATGAGGCTATTTAATAGAAAAAAACAAAGGGTGTGCATAAAAGATTTATTTCATGTTTAATTACACCATTTTGAAACACACTGACCAAAAAAAAATGTTTCTTACAAATGCATCTGTGGAATATTTGCTATATAAATTCCTTTATCTGCAAAAAAAAAAAAATTAAATATTACTTAATAAAGAAAATGTTCGTATGCATACGTCCATGCTAGATATTTTCTAAGAAATTATTACTCTGAACAAAGAAATTATTAAATGTTACTGAACAAAAAAATTGTTCTTGCAAATATTTCTGTGAAAGATATGCTGTAGAAATTTATTTCAGACTAAAAATAATTACTCAGTAAAGTGTATAGTTTTCATTGCATACATTTTAAAATTATTAATAAGTTTTAAACTAAAATCAGGCACATATGTATGATTCAATTAAGTAAAATTGGTTACGGCATAAGAATTATAGACTAATGTTATAAAAAGTCTTATAAATTAAAGCTATTACATAGTTTGCAACTCTGCGCAATCACGCTAGATGGCTTCATGAACTCTAGATAAAAATCTATTTAATAATATATATATATATATATATTTATTTAATTAAAAAATAACTAATGAAAAGTATTTCGTAATTTTTCGCAACGCTTCAGAAAAAAAAATGCTAGTTTTAAAAATTTTCTGGAATATACACACATAAATACATGAAACTATTTATAAATTGACAGATTCCTACTTGAAGTGCATTTTTACATTTTACCTTCAAGTTGCTCCATTTTCATACAAAGACCTTTCAAACGGGGAATTATGTTTCTTCTATATCTACGTTTTTATTTGCACTTGCAGAAAAGAAATTGGAACTCCTGATGATCAGGATAGGATAGTAGAAAGCACTGGACTATCGTGCGTTGGAACAGTTTCCTTCAAGCACGGAAGATCTGGAAAGGAATTTGGGTTAGGTTTTTTTTCCATTTTTTTTCCTGTTCCACTAAATGCCACGGATTCTCGGTAGCTGATAAAATTCCTGTGATACTTGACAGAATCCCTTTACTTGTACACTTTGTCTGATTTTGGCGGCCACGGTTGAATTACATTTCTTGACTTTTCAGTGTTGTGGTATTTGGACACTTTCTAAGGAATTCTACAAGGGCCTTTGTTTTGATTTGGCAAAAAAAAAAAAAGTTGTAACTATCACAAATGAAGCTTGTCTCATTCTATTGTTCGGTAGTTTTATCAGAAGACTCGTATATTTAATGAAAAACATTAAAACAAGTCCCAGAGATTTGGAAAAATGAATAATTTATTTTTATAGCAAATGTACTTTAAGGTAAAACGTAAAAATGCACTTGAAGTAGTAATCTGTCAATTTATAAATACTTTTATGTATTTATGTGTGTATATTTCAGGAAAACTTAAAAACTTCCACAAGAATTGTTTTTCTGATGTTTTGAAAAAAATCACAAAACATTTTTCAATAGATACTTTTTAATTAAATAAACAAATATTTTATTATTAAGTATTTTTTTATTCATTTTTGGATAGTATATTGAAATTCAAATGGAAAACTTTAATTGTGCTCTTTTTTAAAAATATATTTGTTTCATATGCTCTACTATATAAATTTAACAATTTTTTTTAAATTTTAAAATTTTTTTATTTATACAGTGATGTATATTAATTTTTCAATTACAATTTTGCTAACGATATTTAAACTTTTTCACATATTTCACAATCAAATGGAAATTAGAACTGCAAATGGAAAACTTTAATTACGCTCTTTTTAAAAAATATTTTTGTTTCATGTGCACTACTATATAAATTTAATTTTTTTTTTTATATTTTAATATTTCTTTTATTTATACAGTGAGTTATATTAATTTTTCATTTACAATTTTGCAAAATACCAATAATATTTAAATTTTGTCAGTTATTCCACAATCAAAACTGATATTTATTTTTTAGCGATTCCTGTCTGGTTTCACCAATATTATTTTCTAATAAAATTTGCTAAATCCAAAAATATTTTACTTTCTTTAACGGGGAAATACCGTGTCACATCTACTAATAGAAAAATAAAAATTATAATATAAAAACAGCTTTAAACTCAGCTATATTATCGTTTGTGATAATATACCTAAGTGTATAATTACTTATTTTATAAATATGTGAATTTTAATTTAAAACTTTTTAATAATTTATGCAAAATAAACTAAACACTTAACTGAGTAGTCGAGTAATTATTTGTCCTCTGAAATAAATTTATCCACAGAAACATTTACAAGAATATAATGGAATATATTATATTAGAATATATTCGAATATAATATATTAGCACGGAAGATCTGGAAAGGAATTTGGGTTAGGCTTTTTTTTTCCATTTTTTTTCCTGTTCCCCTAAATGCCACGGATTCTCGGTAGCTGATAAAATTCCTGTGATACTTGACAGAATCCCTTTACTTGTACACTTTGTCTGATTTTGGCGGCCACGGTCGAATTCCATTTCTTGAATTTTCAGTGTTATGGTATTTGGACACTTTCCAAGGAATTCTACAAGGGCTTTTGCTTACATGGGGCGAGAAAAAAGTTGTAACTATCACAAATGAAGCTTTTCTCATGCTATTGTCCAATAGTTTTATCAGAAGGCTTGTAAAGATTTAATGAAAAACATCGAAAGAATCCCAATGAATTGGAAAAATCAATAACGTATTTTTATTTCTAACATCCTTAAGGTAGAGATGAATTTGAAGTATCAATCTATAAATTTATAAAAATTTTAACACATTTATGCGTGTAAATTCTAGAAAACCTTAAAACTAGTACATAAAAATTTTCGATTAATTAAATAAAAAATTTTTTATTGTTAAATTGAATTCCTCTGGAGTGCATGAACCTATCTAGAATGATTTCTTGACGTTGAAAATTGGGGTAATGGCTTTAATTTATTAATTATTTTATGTATTTTTTACTTATTTTCAGATATTATTTTGAAATTAAAATGAAAAATTGTAATTGTGCTTTATCAAAATTTTGTCTCTTTGAAATGCACTCTATATAAATTTAACAATTATTCAATATATATTTTAATTCATTTTATTTAAACAATGATTTGTAGTAATTTTTCAATTATAATTTTACAAATTATAATATTTAATCTTTTTCAGATATTTCACAACCAAAATTCATACTTGTTTTCGAGCGACTCCTTTATAGTTTTCATCAATATTATTTTATGATAAAATTTGCGAAGTCCAAAGATATTTTTTTTTCTTCAACGGGGCAACACCGTGTCACATCTGCTAATAGGAAAATTAAATTCATAATATAAAATTTAAATTAAACTTAGATATATTATCATTTGCGATATATATAATGTATAATTTCATATATTATAAATCTTATTAATAATATATGCAAAATAAACTTTACACTTAAATGAGTAGTCCAGTGATTATTTTTTCTCTGAAGCTAATTTTTTTTTTTGTTGAGCAATATTTAAAAAATTTTATGTTCAGAGCTATAATTGTATATAAAATATCTACTACGGATGCATTTAAAAGAACATTTCCTTCTTTTAGTAATGTTTAATATATAATATTTATTAATTTTTTTCCAGAACAGTGAATTTATATAGCATGTCTTCCACAGATGCATTTGTAAGAAACAATTATTTTTCAGTCGGTATATTTCAAAATGGTGTAATGAAACATGAAATAAATCTTTTATGCATCCCATTGTTTTTTCTAGATTAGTAGCCTCATTCATCTCCCACTATAAATTCCTGAGAACGAAAACAATTAATTAAGTAGAAGAAAAATGTCTTCAAAATAATTTATTCGTTTTATCGCTTACCAGCACGAGAGAATGAAACCCTTCAATAGACAGAAAATTACCCTTTTTTTGTGCCAATTACCACAAAAGATTACGTCGCCAAGAATTTTTTCCTCTCTTTCTTTGGTTCCATAAAAATTCCGAAATGCACTATTTCTCGGTCAATTTCAGCACGATAAGAAATACTCAATTTTCACACAAAAACTTTTCAAACGAGGAATTGTGTTTCTTTTATATCTGTCTTTTTCTTCGCACTTGCACAAAAGAAATTGGAACTCCTGATGATCAGGATAGGATAGAAGAAAGCACTGAACTATCGTGCATTGGAACAGTTTTCTTCAAACATAGGAGAAACTGGAAAGGAATTTGGGTTAGGTTTCTCTTTCCAGTTTTTTTTCCTGTCCCCCTAAATGCCACGCATGCTTGGTAGCTAATAAAATTCTTTTGATACTTGACAGAATCCCTTTACTTGTACACTTTGTCTGATTTTGTTCGACTACGGTCGAATTACATTTCTTAACTTTTCAGTGTTATGGTATTTGGACACTTTCCAAGGAATTCTACAAGGGCCTTTGTTTACATTGGGCGAGAAAAAAGTTGTAACTATCACAAATGAAGCGTTTCTCATGCTATTGTCCAATAGTTTTATCAGAAGGCTTGTAAAGATTTAATGAAAAACATCGAAAGAAATCCCAATGAATTGGAAAAATCATAACGTATTTTTATGTCAAATATATTTAAGGTAAAGATGAACTTGAAGTATCAATCTATCAATTTATAAAAACTTTCACTTATTTATGACTGACAATTCCAGAAAACCTTAAAACATACAAATTTTCCATTAATTAAATAAACAAATTTTTATTGTTAAATTGAATTCCTCTGGAGTGCATGAAGCCATCTAGAATGATTTCTCGACGTTGACAATTGGGGTAATGGTTTTAATTTATTAATTATTTTAAGTATTTTTTACTTGTTTTTAGATATTATTTTGAACTTAAAATGAAAAATTGTAATTGTGCTTCTTTCAAAATTGTGTTTGTTTCAAATGTACTCTACATAAATTTAACAATTATTCAATTTATATTTTAATTCCTTTTATTTAAACAATAATTTGCACTAATTTTTCACTTTCAAATTTACAAATGATAATATTTAATCTTTGTCAGATATTTCACAACCAAAATTCATATTTGTTTTCGAAGGATTCCTTTATAGTGTTCATCAATATTATTTTCTGATAAAAATCCCATAATAATTTTCTCCAAAAATATTTTATTTTCTTTAACGGGGCACCACCGTGTCACATCTTCTAATAGGAAAATAAAAATTATAATATAAAATAGCTTTAAATTTATATTTATTATTTGTGATAATATATCTAAATGTATAATTTCATGTATTATAGATATGTGGAATTTATTTTAAATCTTATTAATAATGTGTGCAAAATAAACTTTACACTTAAATGAGTAGTCCAGTGATTATTTTTTCTCTGAAGTTAATTTATATAGCATATCTTCCACAACAAAAATTTAAAAAACATTTTTTTTTTTTGAGCAATATTTAAAAATTTTTATGTTCAGAGCTATAATTATATATAAAATATCTACTACGGATGCATTTATAAGAACATTTCCTTCTTTTAGTAATATTTAATATATAATATTTATTAATTTTTTTGCAGAACAGTGAATTTATATAGTATGTCTTCCACAGATGCATTTGTAAAAAACATTTTTTTTCAGTCGGTATATTTCAAAATGGTGTAATGAAACATGAAATAAATCTTTTATGCATCCCATTGTTTTTTCTATATAAATAGCCTCATTCATCTCCCACTATAAATTCCTGAGAGCGAAAACAATTAATTAAGTAGAAGAAAAATGTCTCAAAATAAATTACTCGCTTTATTGCTTACCAGCACGAGAGAATGACAGCCTTCAAGAGACAGAAAATTACCCTTTTTTGCTGTTTTAATTACCTCAAAAGATTACGTCGCCAAGAATTATTTAATCTCTTTCTTTGGTTCCATAAAAGGTCCGAAATATACTATTTCTTGGTAAATTTCAGCACGATAAGAAATACTCCATTTTCACACAAAATCTTTTCAAACGAGAAATTGTGTTTCTTTTATATCTGTGTTTTTCTTCGCACTTGCACAAAAGAAACTGGAACTCCTGATAATCGGGATAGGATAGTAGAAAGCACTGGACTATCGTGTGTTGGAACAGTTTCCTTCAAGCACGGAAGATCTGGAAAGGAATTTGGGTTAGGTTTTTTTTCCATTTTTTTTGCTGTTCCCCTAAATGCCACGGATGCTTGGTAGCTGATAAAAGTCCTTTGATACTTGACAGAATCCCTTTACTTGTACACTTTGTCTGATTTCGGAGGCAACGGTCGAATTACATTTCTTTATATTTCAGTGTTATGTTATTTGGAAACTTTCCAAGGAATTCTACAAGGGCCTTTGTTCAGATTTGGCCAGAAAAAAAAGTTGTAACTATTACAAATCAAGCTTGTCTCATTCTATTTTTCGACAGTTTTATAAGAAGACTTGGAAAGATTTAATGAAAAACACTAAAAGAAATCCTCAAGTATTGGAAAAATCAATAATTTATTTTTATATCAAACTACCACTAGACTTGTTTTTCTGATGTGTTGCCAAAAATTACGAAATGTTTTTCGTTGGTTATTTTTTAATTAAATAAACAAAAATTTTATTATTAAATTGAATTTATCTAGAGTACTTGAAGACATCTAACGTGATTGCTTGTCGTTGACAAATCGCTTTAATTTATATGTATTTTTTTATTTATTTTCTGATATTATTTTGAAATTAAATTGAAAAACTTTAATTGTGCTCTTTTTTAAAAATACTTCTGTTTCAAATGTACTACTATATAAATTAAAATTTTTTTTAATTTAATATTTTATCGTTTACCCGGTTTCGGTTAAATATTAAATTACGCCGCGCGGTTATTAGAGAGTTTTTGCATACCGTACGTTAGTTACCGTAGGATGTCTGTTAGCTTTTTCTCCCTAGCGCGCATGCTCATAGGAAACATTATTGCAGATACGCATGCACGCTAGGGAGAAAAGGCTAACGGACATCCTACGGTAACTAACGTACGGTATGCAAAAACTCTTTATTATCTGTTATGTATCCTCTAATTTTAAGGAAATTTGAAATATTTTTACAAACAAAATATTTGACTTTTCTACAAATAAAAAATATCCTTTTAAAGCTGATATATAATTATAACATTATCATATTAAGCTAAAATCAAAATTAAAAGTCGCATATATGTATATATTGGTTGAATTCTATTGATAGCTGAATCAAATGGTGATTGAATCTATTAAAACACCATGTATTTAATTTTAATTTTTTCCCCAATTATTTCAAAATATTTTTTATACAATAATTGTTTGAATCTTAAAGAATAAAGCTCTTTAAAATGGAAGTGAATGCAAATAATATATTTACTTTATTTAAATTTTTTTGAAGTATTTACCTTCTGTTTTTTATATTTATTGAGTTATCAGTTTTGATGATATTAATCATTAGCAAGCGGACAATAAGTTTAATTTATATGAAAGATTGAAATTGTTTAATTATTCAAACTACAAAATTTTTATAGCATTTTTGTTAAAAAATACCACATGGAAAAGTCGATATTTAATTGATTAAAATTATTGTTAAAAATATTTGTTGTAGTTTTTTTCAGTAATGAAATTTTCCCAGTTATAATTTACAACACTTCACTTTAATTTCATACGAAAGAATTTGTAAGGAATAGATAGATACCGAATGAATACCGAATACTTCCGCTTATACGAATATCTATACCAGAGCTAACTTTCACATGTATAATAGCCCTCTAACTCTATTCTAATTACGGATCATCTAACTGGAATCCATTTTCTCTAATAAGCGTTAAACTAACATCAGATTATATCTTTCGCATCATTTCACAAAACCGGCCTTCAATCTCATTCGCAGCTGTTTATCAGAAATCCGAAGGGATGCCAATTATTAATTCATTGTAATTAACATTTTGAAATGTTTAAGTAATGATTTGTAATTTATATATTTATAAAGTGAATGAGTGCTGGAATAGGGTGTTGCATACATGTCTGCGCAACTTATCTGTATTTAAGGATATTAGCTAAACCAGCCGTAGTTCTGTGTATTTGTTCATATTTCTCCCGAGTATGTTTGTAGTAAGTACAATTTCGCAGAATGTTTTATCAAATGTTGAGCTATTTCATTATCATAGATATGGTATTCTCCATATAAGGAAGATTATTAGACGTATACTTATAGTGAACGTATGATTTTATAATATAGATTCAAATTTAGATTTTACGATTTAAAAAAACACATAACCATAACCAATATCCAATTTATTTCAAAATGCTCATAATTATTTGTAATTATGCGAATCGTTTATTTTTCCAGAATTTATCGCCCTAGAGCAAAACGGAAATAATGAGTTGTGCATCTAATGGAAGCACTGTTTACTTAGAAGACGAAAAGAGTACAAACTTTATAGTAGACTCATAGAAGGAATGCTATGAATTATTATGTTTGTATTTCAATGTACGCAATTACAATGTTACGTATATTTATATAATATTTATATTAATTAAAAAATCTTGTGATGTCCAAGGCCTAATCCGTGTTAGTTTGTGTTGTTGTCTATAACATTTTAATTCGTCTATCCGTTTTTTCACGATACCCTGCTATCAGCGTTATTTCAGCTCAGTTGTTTAGCTCGCTACTGGATTCCTCATATTCGATAACAATGCAGTTTCTTATATTTTTATCCTGTTTTTTTGGCTCAAAATATCTTTAGTATGAACTCCAGTTAATGGAAGGTATATTAAGATACATTTAAAGCCTTTGATTTCTTTTTTACAGTAAGTATGCATTTCTTGAAGACACTTACGGAAATGTAATCTTAGGAAAATGAACTTACGGAAGAAAACTTGTGATCAAGTATCTTTACTTGGATCCTCATACTAACAAAAATCAACAAAGGATTCAAACCTATTTCTAGTTTATGTCCTAAGTATGCATATTGCTACTAGACCACAAAGAGTCACACACAAAGACCACAAAGACCACTAGACCACATAATCACAAAACTTTACAATAACCCTAATATTATTATCGGAAATAATTATTAGATGTATATTTTTGTCTTACGCAGATTTTCTGTCGCAAGACATCAAAATCTGAATTTATGTTTAAAAACACAAGATTGAAGAAAATATAAAAAAAACAATGCTACTTACTTACGGTTTTTTTAATTTAATGAAATCAATTGACTCCATAAGTTGTTTTTGCAAAAATAAATAGTTTCAAAATTATTATAATTAAAAATTAATTAAGGTTGCTTAGGGAAAAAAACGAAAGGAAATAAATCACAGTCTAAAGAGATGATATATTTTTAAAGAAACACCGAATTTTGTTTCCAACAGAAATGATAAACTACATGATGCGTTTTTTATTATCATTATTTATGATCAAACTAAGTTTTTAAAAATAGGATCATTAAATAAAGAATTTTACCCTTTGGTAATATTTTAAGTTTTAAAACTTTTCGGGAAGATTCATTAATCATTTATCTTACCTAATATTAAAATAATTATCCAGATGTCTGTAATTCAGTGTTCATTATGCACAAATTCTTTTACAAGAAAAAGGCGGATGACATAATTATTCATATGGTACGGTATTTAATAATAAGTTGAGAATAACTAGGTATATTACAGATACGATAATTTAAAGAAAAATTTATTTGTATGTTTTGTATAAAATAATGGGATTAATATTTAAAATTCAAAATAAACATATTGTATTTACGTAGTATTTCAAATTTTGTAAATTAATTTTTATGATTTATTGTTTACAGCTCGCCATAAAAATTGACTAGTATATCAAAATAATATGGCCATTTATCCCATGTTATTATGCTGATTTATTTTCCATATTATTATGTTGATTATATATGAGGCAGTTATCCATATTATATGCTGATTTATTATCCATATTATTGTTGATTATATATGAGGCAGTTATCCATATTATATGCTGATTTATTATCCACATTAGTATGCTGTTTCATTATCCATTTTATTATGTTGATTATATATGGGCATTTTTCACATTATTATGCTGATTTATTATCCATATTATTATGTTGATTATATATGGGCATTTATCCATTATAATGCTGATTTCTAAATCTTTATGCTATAATTGCCTGAAGTATTAAAAATAATTAAAAATAATTAAATTAACACATTTTTTTTTATTTTTGTCAATTACACTCTTTTACATGTATAAAATCCCATAATAGTAAAAATACAGCTTTACATTTATATATATTATCTCAAATGATAATATATCAAAGTTTAAAGTTTTTTTATATTAAAATATTTATTTTCCTATTAGCAGACGTGACACGGTATTGCCCCATACAGAAAATAAAATATTTTTGGATATATTAGAAAATAATATTGATAAAAACTACAAAAAAATCTTTAGAAAATATAAATTTTGATTTTGAAATATATGGCATTAAAAATTATCGTTTGGAAAATTGTAAATGAAAAATTATTTTGTATAATTGTATAAATGAAAGCAATTAAATTATAAAAAGAAATAATTGTTAAATTTATATTATAGCACGTTTGAAACAAATAATAAAAAAATTTAAATTAAAAAGTAACCATTATAAAATAGTTCGTAATTTTTATAGCACACCATTACAAAAAATGTTTTTCATTTTAATTTCAAAATATCATTTTTATAAATTGACAGATTGCTATTTCAAATGCATTTTTACATTTTTACCTTCAAGTATATTTGATATAAAAATAAATTAACGATTTTTAAAATTCTTTAGGATTTCTTTCAATGTTTTTCATTAAATCTTTACGAGTCTTCTGATAAAACTGTCGAACAATGGAATGAGACAAGCTTGATTTGTGATAGTTACAACTTTTTTTTCGCCAAACCTAAACAAAGGCCCTGTCCTTGGAAAGTGTCCAAATACCACACTCCCTAAAAAGTCAAGAAATGTAATTCGAGCGTGGCAGCCGAAATCAGACAAAGTGTACAAGTAAAGGGATTCTGTCAAGTATCAAAGGAATTTTATCAGCTACCAAGCATCCGTGGCATTTAGGAGGACAGGAAAAAAAAAACTGGAAAAAGAAACCTAACCCAAATTCCTTTCCAGTTTCTTCTATGCTTAAAGGAAACTGTTCCAATGCACGATAGTCCAGTGCTTTCTAACATCCTATCCTGATCATCAGGAGTTCCAATTTCCTTTGTGCAAGTGCGAAGAAAAACACAGATATAAAAGAAACACAATTCCTCATTTGAAAGGTTTTTGTGTGAAAACGGAGTATTTCTTATCGTGCTGAAATTGACCGATAAATAGTGTATTTGAGTGACCTTTTTATGGAACCAAAGAGAGGGAGAAAAAGCGTCTTGGCGACGTAATCTTTTGAGATAATTGGCACAAAAAAGGATAATTTTCTGTCCGTTGAAGAGTTTCATTCTTTCGTGCTAGTAAGCAATAAAACAAACAATTACTTTTGCAGACCTTTTTCTTCAACTTAAGCACTTGTTTTCGTCTCTGGAATTTATATTGGGGATGAATGAGGCAATTTAATAGAAAAAAAAGTCTGTGCATAAAAGGTTTCTTTCATGTTCATTAAACCATTTTGCAATACAGGGGTCCCCCAAAAATTGTTTCTTACTAATGCATCTGTGGAAGACATGCTATATAAATTCATTGTTCTGAGAAAAAATTATTTAATTTACTGAATAAAGATAATGTTCTTTTAAATGCATCCGTAGTAGATATATTATATAAATTTATTGGTCTGAAGAGAAAAATTATTAAATATTACTGCACAAAAATCGTTCTTGTAAGTGTTTCTATGGGAGATATACTACATAAATTTATTTCTGAGGAAAAATAATTACTCGACTAATCAGTTAAGTATAAAGTTTATACTGCATACATTATTAATAAGTTTTGAAATAAAATTCTAGATATTTATAGTATATATATGAATTGATATTGTTATATATATTATCACAAATGATAATATATCTAAGCTTAAAGCAATTATTATATTATAATTTTAATTTTTCTATTAGTAGATGTGACACGGTGTTGCCCGTTAGAGAAAATGAAATGTGTTTGGTTTTAGCAAATTTTATTAAAAAATAATATTGATGAAAGCTACAAAGGAATCGCTGGAAAATAAATATCAATTTTGGTTGTAAAATATCTAACAAAAACTAAATATTTTCGTTTGGAAAATTATGAATAAAATTGTATAAATGAAAGGAATTAAAATATAAAAGTATAATTGTTAAATTTATGTAGTAATACGTTTAAAACAAACAAAATTTAAAAAAGAACACAATTACAGCTTTTCATTTTAATTTCAAAATAATATCTAAAAATAAACTAGAATTGCTTATATGTTAAAGCTAACATCTAAGCTAAAGCTAAGCTTATATGTCAATGCTAAGCAATCAGTTTAGATGGCTTCATGTACTCTAGAGGAAATAAATTTAAGTTTAAAGATATTTTTATATTATAATTTTTATTTTCCTACTAGCAAATGTGACAGGGTATTGCCACATTAATGAAATTAAAATATTTTTGACTTAGCAAATTTTATTAGAAAATAATATTGATGAAGACTACAAAGGAATCGCCAGAAAAATGTGAAATATTGCTAAAGAGTAATTGAAAAATTAATATAAATCATTGTATAAATGAAAGGAACTAAAATATTAAAAAAATATATATATTAATTTATATAGTAGCACATTTGAAACAAAAAAATAAATAAATAAACAAAAAGAGAGCAAAATTACAAGTTTTTCATTTTTATTTTAAAATATTATTTGAAAATAAATTAAAAAACATATAAATTAAAGCCATTACGTCATTTGTCAACGCCAAGCAATCACATTAGAAGCCTTTATGAAAAAAAAAAAAAAAAAAATTAAAGAACACAATTTCAAGTTTTTCATTTTAATTTCAAACTAATATCTGAAAATAAATAAAAAATACTTACAAATTAAAGCCATTACACCGTTTGTCAACGCTAAGAAATGACGCTTGATAGCTTCATGTACTCTAGATAAAAGGAAATTTAATAATAAAAAGTGACTTTCATTTAATTAAAAAATAAATAATGAAAAATATTTTGTATTTTTTGGCAACGCCTCAAAAACAAAAATTGAACTTCTAAGTAAATAGTTTTAATTATTTTTCTGGAATCTACACTCATAAATACATAGAAGTTTTTTATAAATTGATAGATTGCTACTTCAAGTGCATTTTTACATTTCACCTTCAAGTACATTTGATGCAAATATCAATTATTGATTTTTCCAATTCTTGAGGATTTCTTTTAATGTTTTTCATTAAAACTTTACCAGTCTTCTGTTAAAACTATCAAACAATAGAATGAGTCAAGCTTGATTTGTGATAGTTACACCGTTTTTTTCGCCAAATCTAAACAAAGGTCCTTGTAGAATTCCTTGGAAAGTGTCCAAATACCATAACACTGAAAAGTCAAGAAATGTAATTCGACCGTGGCCGCCAAAATCAGACAAAGCGTACAAGTACAGGGATTCTGTCAAATATCAAAGGAATTTTATTAGCTACCAAGCATCCGTGGCATTCTGGGAAAAAAAATTGGAAAAAGAAACCTAATCCAAATTCCTTACGAGATCTTCTATGCTTGAAGGAAACTGTTCCAATGCACGATAGTCCAGTGCTTTCTATCCTACTATCCTGATCATCAGGAGTTATTTCTTTTGTGCAAGTGCGAAGAAAAACACAGATATAAAATAAACACAATTCCTCGTTTGATAGGTTTTTGTGTGAAAATGGAGTAATTCTTATACTGCTGAAATTGACCGAGAAATAGTGTATTTGAGTGACCTTTTATTAAACCAAAGAAAGTGAGTAAAAAGTCTTGGTGACGTAATCTTTTGAGGTAATTGGCTCAAAAAAAGGGTAATTTTCTGTTTGTTGAAGAGTTTTATTCTCTCGTTCTGGTAAGCAATAACGAAAGCAATTTATTTTGCAGACATTTTTCTTCTACTTAATTAATTGTTTCCGTCTCTGGAATTTGTATTGGGAGATGAATGAGGCTATTTAATAGAAAAAAGAAACCAATTTGATGCCCAAAATGTTTTTTCATGTTTTATTACACCATTTTGAAATACACTTACCAAAAAAAAAGTTTTTACAAATGTATCTGTGAAAGACATGCTAAATAAATCCATTGTTCTGCAAAAAATATATTAAATATCACCGAATAAAGAATAAATGCATGTGTTGTATATACGTTATAAAAATATATTTCTCTGAAAAAGAAAAATAATTAAATATTACGGAACAAATATGGTTTTTGTAAATGTTTCTTGGAAGATATGGTAAATAAATTTATTTCAGCGGAGAAATTACTAGACTACTAAGTATATAGTTTTCTTTGCATACATTTTAAAAATATCAATACGTTTTAAATTAAAATCAGTTACATACTATATATATGATTTTATTAACCAATTTGGATAATGGTATAAGAATTATAATTTCATGTTATGAACAATTATAATATAAAATAATTTCTTCATCGTTATGAATTTTCTAGCTGCAAATTTTAGACCATTAAATGATTAAATATTACATATTAAATATTGCTAAATAAAAAAAAAGTTCTTATAATTGCATCTGTAAAAGATATGTTGTATAAAGTTATGGCTCAGAACAGAAAAATTATTAAATATTACTGAACAAACAATTGTTCTTGAAAATGTTTCAGTTGGAGATATACTATATAAATTTATTTCAGAAGAATTAATACTCAGTTAAGTGTATAGTTTATTTGCCATGCATTATTAATAAGTTCCATAATAAAATTCCACATATTTGTAATATCTGAATTAATACACTTAAATATATTATCACAATTGATAATATCGTAAGTTTAAAGCTATTTTTATATTATAACTTTCCTTTTCCTATTTATAGATGTGACACGTACTGCCACGTTAAAGAAAATTATTATTCAGAACTTATTTTTTACTATCACAATATAAATTATTTGATGTGACTTTAAACATACGATTAAAATTGAATAACTTGAATAAATTGATAAAATTGAATAATTGAATAATTCAATTTATGCATTTAAAAATTGATTGATTGCTACTTTAAGCGCAGTTTTACATTTTACCGTATTGCCGTAAGTACATTTGATATAAAAAGAAATTATTGACTTTTCCAATTCTTAAGGATTTCTTTCAATGTTTTTCATTAAATCTTTACGAGCCTTCTGATAAAACTATCGAACAATAGAATGAGACAAGCTTAATTTGAGATAGTTACAACTTTTTTTTCACCCAATCTAAACAAAGTCCCTTGTAGAATTCCTTGGAAAATGTCCAAATACCATAACACTAAAAGGTCAAGAAATATAATTCGACTTTAGCCACCAAAATCAGACAGAGTGTACAAGTACAGGGATTCTGTCAAGTAACAAAGACATTTTATCAGCTACCAAGCATCTGTGGCATTCAGGGAAACAGGAAAAATCTGGAAAAAGAAACGTAACCCAAATTCATTTCCAGTTTCTCATATGCTGGAAGGAAACTGTTGCAATGTACGGTAATCCAGTGCATTCTACTACCCTATCCTGATCATCAGGAGTTCCAATTTCTTTTGTGCAAATGCGAAGAAAAAGAAGATATAAAAGAAACACAATTCCTCGTTTGAAAGGTTTTTGTGTGAAAATGGAGTATTTCTTATCGTGCTGAAATTGACCGAGAAATAGTGTAGTTCGGCCTTTTTATGGATCCAAAGAGTAAGGGAAAAAAGTATTGGTGACTTAATCTTTTGAGGTAATTGGCACAAAAAAAGGGGTAATTTTCTGTCTGTTGAAGAGTTTCATTCTCTCGTGTTGGTAAGAAATAAAGCAAGCAATTTATTTTGCAGACATTTTTCATGTACTTAATTAATTGTTTTCTTCTCTCGAATTTATATTGAGAGATGAATGAGGCTATTTAAAATAAGAAAAAAAAAAACAAAGGGTGTGCATAAAAGGTTTCATTGCACTATTTTAAAATACACTGATCAAAAAATGTTTCTTACAAATGCATCTATGGAAGAATTGCTATATAAATTCATTGTTCTGCAAAAAAATTATTAAATAATATATATTAAATATTACTAAAATAATGAAATGTTCTTATAAATGCATCCGTGGTAGATATGTTATAAATAATTATAGCTCTGAACTTAAAATTATTAAATAGTACTGAACAAAAAAATTGTTCTTGTAAATTTTTGTTGTGGAATATATGATATAGAAAGTTACTTCCGATTAAAAATAATTACTCGATCGCCCAGAAAGGTGTATAGTTTCCTTCGTATATATATTTTAAACTAATAATAAGTTTTAAAATAAAATTCCACTTCTATATATATATATATTTTATATAAGAATTCCAAACTCATGTTATAAACACATATAATTTAAAATAGTTGTTACATTTTTATGTTTTTTTTATTTAAAAATTTAAACCATTAAAGGATTAAACAAAACTTTAGTTCAAAGGATCTCAGTGTTATATGTGAAATTTATTTATTAAACGGATAATTATTTCTTCAGAACCTATATTTTAATATCATAATATAATTTATACTACGATAAAATATGACGTATCGTTAAAATTAAATAACTTTCAGGAATTATTGATTTATAAATTAATAGATTGCTATTTCAAGTGCATTTTTACATTTTATCGTATTGCCGTGAGTACATTTGATATAAAAAATAAATTATTGACTTTTCCAATTCTTGAGGATTTCTTTTAATCTTTTTCGTTAAATCCTCACGTGTTTTCTGATAAAACTATCGAACAATAGAATGCGACAAGCTAGATTTGTGATAGTTACAACATTTTTTTTCACCAAATCTAAACAAAGGCCCTTGTAGATTTCCATGGAAAGTGTCCAAATACCAAACCAATGAAAAGTCAAGAAATGTAATCCGACCGTAGCCGTCAAATTCAGACAAAGTGTACAAGTAAAGGGATTCTGTCAAGTATCAAAGGAATTTTATCAGCTACCTAGCATCCGAGGCATTTAGAGGAAAAGGAAAAAAAACTGGAAAAAAGAAACCTAACCCAAATTCCTTTCCAGTTTCTTCTATGCTTGAAGGAAACTGTTCCAATGCACGATAGTCCAGTGCTTTCTACTATCCTATCCCGATCATCAGGAGTTCCAATTTCTTTTTGCAAGTGCGAAGTAAACCCCAGATATAAAAGAAACACAATTTCTCGTTTGAAATGTTTTTTTGGGGAAAATGGAGTATTTCTTATCGTGCTGCAACTGACTGAGAAATAGTGTATTTGAGAGACCTTTTACGGAACCAAAGAAGGGCGGAGGGGGGAAAAGAATCTTGGCGACGTAATCTTTTGAGGTAATTGACACAAAAAAACGGTAATTTTGTGTCTGTTGAGGAGTTTCGTTCTCTCGTACTAGTAAGCAATAAAGCAGGCAATTTATTTTACAGGCATTTTTCTTCTACTTAATTAATTGTTTTCGTCTCTGGAATTTATATAGGGAGATGAATGAGGCTATTTAATAGGAAAAAAACAAAGGGGATGCATAAAAGGTTTATTCCATGTTTCATTACACCATTTTGAAATATACCGACCAAAAAAAAAATGTTTCTTTCAATTGCATCTGTGGAAGACGTGCTATTTAAATTCATTTTTCCGCAAAAAAAATAAATAATTATTACTGAAAAAAGAAAAAGTTCTTATAAATGCATCCGCGGTATATAAATTTATTGGTCTGAACAGAAAAAGTATTAAATATTACTGAACAAACTATTGTTCTTATAAATGTTTCTGTGGAAGATATACTACATAAATTTATTTCAGAGTGTCAGTAAATGTAAAGATTTTTTTGCATACATTATTAATAAGTTTTAAAATAAAATTCCACATATTTTTAATACATGAAATTATACACTTGCATGTAGTATCACAAATGTTGTAAATTTAAAGTCATTTTTATGTTACAATTTTTATTTTCGTATTAGCAGATGTGACACGATGTTGGCGTGTTAAATAAAATCAAACATTTTTGGGTTTATAAGAAAATAATATTGATTAACAAAAAAAAAAAAAAAAAAAAAAAAAAAAAAAAAAAACCTTTAGAAAATATCAATTTTGATTGTAAGATATGTGACAGTAAAAATATCGTTTGGTAATTGGAAATAAAAAATTATTATAAATCATTGCATACATGAAAGGAATTATAATATGAAAAAAAAATAATCGTTTAATTTACATAGTAGGGCGTGTGAAAGAAATTAAATTTAAAGAAGAGCACAATTACAAGTTTTCATTTTAATTTCAAAATAATAAATGAAAACAATTAAAAAAAAATATATAAATTAAAGCCATTACGGCATTTGTCAACGACAAGCAATCTCGCTAGAGGGCTTCGTGTACTCTAGATAAATTCAGTTTAATGATAATTTTTTTTATTTAATTAAAAAATAAATAATGAAAAACATTTTCCTAATTTTTGGCAACACATCAGAAAATAAATGACACTTTTAAAATTTTTCTGGTATATATATATCCAATTCTTGAGGATTTATTTCAATGTTTTTCCTTAATTCTTTACGAATCTTCTAATAAAACTATCGAGCAATAGAATGAGACAAGCTTAATTTGAGATAGTTACAACTTTTTTTTGGCCAAATCTAAACAAAGGCCCTTGTAGAATTCCTTGGAAAGTGTCCAAATACCATAACACTGAAAAGTCAAGAAATGTAATCCGACCGTGGCCGCCAAAATAAGACAAAGTATACAAGAAAAGGGATTCTGTCAAGTATCAAAGGAATTTTATCAGCTACCAAGCATCCGTGGCATTTAGGGGAACAGGAAAAAAAACTGGAAAAAGAAACCTAACCCAAATTCCTTTGCAGTTTCTACTATGCTTGAAGGAAACTGTTCCAATGCACGATAGTCGAGTGCCTTCTTCTATCTTATCCTGATCATCAGGAGTTCCAATTTCTTTTGTGCAAGTGCGAAGAAAAACACAGATAAAAAGAAACATAATTCCTCGTTTGAAAGGTTTTTGTGTGAAAACGGAGTATTTCTTATCGTGCTGAAATTGAACGAGAAATAGTGTATTTCGGACCTTTTATGGAACCAAATAGAGTCGGAAAAAAATCTTGGCGACGTAATCTTTTGAGGTAATTGGCACAAAAAAAGGGTAATTTTCTGCTTGTTGCAGAGTTTTATTCTCTCGTGCTGGTAAGCAATAAAGCAAAGCAATTTATTTTGCAGACATTTTTCTTCTACTTAATTAATTGTTTTCGTCTCTGGAATTTATATTGGGAGATGAATGAGGCTATTTAATGGAAAAAAAAAAAAGAGTGTGCATAAAATGTTTCTTTCATGGTCCATTAATCCATTTTGAAATACACTTACTCAAAAAAATGTTTCTTTCCAATACATCTATGGAAGACATGCTATATAAATACATTGTTCTGCGAAAAATTATTAAATATTATTGAACAAAAAATTTTTCTTCTAAATGTTTCTATATAAAAATATGCTATATAAATTTATTTCAGATTAAAAACATTTATTCAACTACTCAGTAAAGTGCATAGTTTTCTTTGCATACTTTTTATAATTATTATTATTTTTTAATTAAAAGCAGTCACATATATGTGATTTTATTAACCAATATTGATAATGGTATAAGAATTATAGAATTATGTTAAGAACAAGTATAATATAAAATAATTACTTCATTATTATGTATTTTTTAATTAAAACTTTTAGACAATTAAATGATCAAATATTATGCATTGAATATTATCGAATAAAAAAATGTTCTTATGAATGCATCAGTATTAGATGTGTTATAAAAATGTATTTCTCTGAACAGAAAAATTATTAAATATTTCTGCACAAAAATTGCTGTTGTAAATCTTTTTGTAGAAGGTATGTTATAGAAATTTATTTGAGATTAAAAGTAGTTACTCCATAAAGTGTATAGTTTTCTTTGCATAGAGATAATTAGATATGATTTTGTAATCAAGATTGGTAATGGTATAAAAATTCTAGATTTCTGTTATAAACTATTAATATTTTATAATAAGTGCTTCATTTTTATGTTTTTTAATTAAAAATTTAGACCATTAAATGAAACAACACCATTTTAGTTCAAAGGATCTCAGTGTTATAGGTGAAGATTATTTATTAAATGATAATTATTTATTCAGAACATATTTTTATATATCATGTTATAAATGATTTCATGTGTCTTATGTTTAAAGACACATGAAATAATTTATACTATGATAAAATATGCCACATGATTAAAATTAAATAAATGTTACGAATTATTCATTTATAAATTGATAGCTTGCTATTTGAAGTTCATTTTACCATATTGTCGTAAGCACATTTGCTATAAAAATAAATTATTGATATTTCAATTCTTGAGGAATTTCTTTACGAGTTTTTCATTAAAACTTTACTAGACTTCTGATAAAACTATCGAACACTAGAATGAGACAAGCTTGATTTGTGATAGTTACAAATTTCGTTTTACCAAATCTAAACAAACACCCTTGTAGAATTCCTTGGAAAGTGTCCAAATACCATAACACTGAAAAGTCAAGGAATGTAATTCGACCGTAGACGCCAAAATCAGACAAAGTGTATAAGTAAAGGGATTTTGTCAAGTATAAAAGGAATTTTATCAGCTACCAAGCATCCGCGGCATTTACGGGAACATGAAAAAAAAAAAAAAAAACTGGAAAAAAGAAACCTAACCCAAATTCCTTTCCAGTTTCTCCTATGCTTGAAGGAATCTGTTCCAATGCACGATAGTCCAGTGCTTTCTACTGTCCTATCCTGATCATCAGGAGTTCCAATTTCTTTGGTGCAAGTGCGAAGAAAAACACAGATGTGAAAGAAACACAATTCCTCGTTTGAAAGGTTTTTGTGTGAAAATGGAGTATTTCTTATCGTGCTGAAATTGACCGAGAAATAGTGTATTTGAGTGACCTTTTATGGAACCAAAGAGGGGGGGAAATTGAGGTAATTGGCACAAAAAAAGGGTAGTTTTCTGTCGGTTGAAGAGTTTCGTTCTCAGGTGCTGGTAAGCAATAAAGCAAAGCAATTTATTTTGCAGACATTTTTCTTCTACTTAATTAATTGCTTTCGTTTCTGGAATTTATAGCGTGAGATGAATGAGGCTATTTAATAGAAAAAAAGCATAGGGTTTGCATAAAAGGTTTCTTTCATGTTTCATTAAACCATTTTGAAATGCAGTGACTCCAAAAAATGTTTCTTACAAATGCATCTGTGGAAGACTTGCTATATAAATTAATTATTATGCAGAAATTTTTTTGTAAATAATACTGAATAAAGAAAATGTTCTTATAAATGCATCCTTGTTAGGTATGTTATATAAATTTATTGCTTTGAACAGAAAAAATAGTAAATATTACTGAACAGACAATTGTTCTTATGTTTCTGTGGGATATATACTACATAAGTGTATTTCAGACGAAAAGTAATTACTCGATTACTCATTTAAGTGTATAGTCAGTTTTGCAGATATTATTAATAAGATTTAAAATAAAATTCCACATATTTACAATATATGAGATTATACACTTAGATAAACTTAGATATATTATGACAAATGACAATATATCTAATTTTAAAGCTATTTTTAATTCTTATTTTCCTATTAGCAGATGTGACACGGTATTGCTCCTTCGAAGATAAAAAAAATATTCTTGGACTTACTTAGCCAAATGTATTAGAGAATAATATTGATGAAAACTATAAAGGTATCGCTCGAAAATAAATTTTGATTGTGAAATATCTGACAAAGATGAAATATTATCGTTTGTAAAATTGTAAATGAAAAATTATAAAAAATCAGTGTATAAATGAAATGAATTAAAATATAAAAAAAATAATTGTTTGAAACAAAGAAAATTTAAAAAAAGTTTTTCATTTTATTTTCAAAATAATATCTGAAAATAAATAAAAAATACTTATCAATTAAAGCCATTACGCCGTTTGTCAACGTCAAGCAATCACGTTAGATATCTCCATGTGTTCCAGATAAATTCAAATTAATAATTATTTTTCTATTTAATTAAAAAATAACTAATGAAAATTATTTCGTAATTTTTGGCAACACATCAGAAAAGAAAATGATAAGTGATAGTTTTAAAATTTTTCTGGAATACACACACATAAATACATAAAAGGCTTCATAAATTGTTAGATTGCTACTAGTGCATTTTTACATTTTACTTTCAAGTACATTTAAAATAAAAATAAATTATAGATTTTTTCCAATTCTTGAAGAATTTCTTCTAATGTTTTTCATTAAATCTTTACGAGTCTTCTGATAAAACTATCAGAAGTATCAGTATCAGTATTTGAGTGACCATTTATGGAACCAAAGAGAGAGGTGGAAAAATTCTTGGCGACGTAATTAGCACAAAAAAGGGTAATTTTCTGTCTGTTGAAGAGTTTCGTTCTCTCGTGCTGGTAAGCAATAAAGCAAGCAATTTATTTAGCAGACATTTTTCTTCCACTTAATTAATTGTTTTCGTCTCTAGAATTTATATTTTGAGATGAATGAAGCTATTTAATAGGAAAAAAAACAAAAACAAAGGGTGTGCATAAAAGGTTTCTTTCATGTTTTATTCCAGCAATTTTGAAATATATTGACCAAAAAAATTGTTTCTTGCAAATGCATCTGTGGAAAACATGCTATATAAATTAATTGTTCTGCGGAAAAATAACTAAATATTGCATATTATATATTACTGAATAAATGAAATATTCTTATAACTGCATCCGTGGAAGATATGTTTTAAAAATTTATTGCCTGAACAAAAAATTGTTATTGTAAACGTTTCTGTAGAAGATATGCTGTAGAAATTTATTTCAGAGTAAAAATTTATTACTCTGTAAAGTGCATAGTTTTCTTTGAATACCTTCTAAAAGTATTCATAATTTTAAATTAAAATCAGCCCCATATATACGATTCTATTAAACAAGATTTCTAATAGTATAAAAATTATACTGTTATTATAGACTCGTGTTATAAACAATTATAATTTAAAATAGCTATTTGAGATTATTGAATGATTAATTATTATATTAATAATTATTTATTATGAATGGGGCTATTTAATAAAAAAAAAACTTATGCATAAAAAGTGTTTGTCATGTTTCATTACATCCTTTTGAACTGATTTGAATAATTTTTTAATCAAGATTCGTAACGATATAAGAATTATAGTCTCATGTTATCAACAATTATAATTTAAAATAGGTATATGAGAAGATTATTATCACATAAACAATTATTTATTATGAATGAGACTATGTAATAACAAAAAGCAATGGAATGTATAAAGTTTGTTCATGTTCCATTACACATTTTGAAATATATTGACCCAAAGAAATTGATTCTTACAAATGCATCTGTGGAAGACACGCTATACAAATTCCTTGTTCTGCAAAAAACTATTAAATATCACTGAATAAAAAAATGTTCTTATAAATGCATCCATAGTAGATATGTTATATAAATTTATTGCTCTGAACAGAAAAATTATAATATTTTTCTTAACGAAAAAATTGTTTTTGTAAATGATTCTGTAGAAGATATGCTACATAAATTTATTTCAGAGAAAAAAAATACTTATGTACTTATTAAATTATATATCTTTGCATACATTTTAAAATTATTAATAAATATTAAAATAAATCCTTCACTTATTTTTATTAATCAAAATTGGCAACAATAAAAATTAAGGATTATTAGCATAAACGATTATAATTTAAAATAATTGCACTATCATTATGTATTTTTTTAATGAACCATTAAATGATTAAATATTATACATTACATAATAGTGAATAAAAAATGCTCTTATAAATACATTCGTAGCAGATATGTTATATAAAGTTATTGCTCTGAACAGAAAAATTATTAAATATTACTGAACAAAAAAAATTTTCTTGTAAATGTTTCTGTGCAAGATATGATACATAAATTTATTTCAGAATAAAAATAATTACTCAAAGTGTATAGTTTTCTTTGAATACATTTTAAAATTGTTAACAAGTTTTAAAATAAAATCAATGACATGCATGTGATTTTTAAATCAAGATTGGTAACGTTATAAGAATTCTATACTCATGTTATAAACTATTAAAATTTTAAAATAAGTGCTTCATTTTTGTATCTTTTTATTAAAAATTTTAAACCAATATATTATCAAGCAAAATTTTAGTCTGAAGTTTCTGAGTGTTATATGTGAAGATTATTTATTAAATGAAAAATTATTTATTCAGAGCCTATTTTTTTAATGTCATAGTATAAATTATTTGATGTGTCGTTAAGCATATGGTTAAAATTGAAAAAAAAAATATCTTATAATTAATTTTGAATTTTTGCAATGAAAACCTACTAATTTTTAAAGAAACTTATATATAGGAATTTCAAATTTACTTAAATAATTTTTTTAATTCCCTTTCCAATATTAATAATTAATGCAATACGTTGTATTAATAAATTAATGAAAAATTAATAATTTTATATTATTAATTAAATTCTTTTTTAATTTTATAATTCTTGATTTCACAATATTTATTATTAAACTATCGTATTTTTTAATGGTAGTGCTAATTAATTACTTTTGAACAGTCTTCATTTTATATACTTAATTCTTAGATTAAGGTTCAGTTTTAGATTTAAATTTAGTTCTTAGATTAGTTCTTGTTTTATTTTTTTTATTTATTTATTTTTTATTAAGTTTGATCTACTCGGTAAGAGATCCGTTTGACAATTGAGAATCATTCTAATACAGAAAACGCAATTTTTATTTAAACAAAAAATATTTATTTAAAACGCCCTGACTTAATTTTTATTTTATTCAAAAATGCAAATAAATCAGAAATAATTATGAGAGATTACAAATATTTTAATTAACAAGACCGTTATTGAAATTACACTTCATTGAATGAATTATACATAAAGAATTCGGAGAAAATTATTGCATACAAACAAATTAGAATTAAATCCCATTTAAAAGAATATTTCCAATACATATATATTTTTACCTAAATTTGGTAATACGTTTTTTTGATTCTTTTTTATTTGCATTTTTTTAGATCTAATTTATTAGATGTTATTATAAAAGAATATTCCTTTTTGTAAAATATTTTCATTTTCATTTCTTGATTTTTTGATACTTTTAAAACAATATAATAATTTAATTTAATAAGTAAAGAATATGTTAAAAGGCATATTATCACTGTATGAATATGTTATGGTTGAAATCTAGAATGCTGTACCCCTGAGGAATTATCCATTCTTGCAACCCAGAATATTTTGCCAATGTTCCGCTAATTGCTTTAGGGTTACAATGCTGTAATTAGAACTGTCATTGCAATTGTAATTAACTGCGACATTCATTATTATGCTTAATTGGCGACTTAGCATCCTGGAGAATGCATTTGGCATAGAGAGTACAGGATTTAAGAGTTTTACCAAGTTTGTCTTTATTTTAAATCAAAATTAGTATTTATTATTATTAAAATGACTTATTAAATTTACTTGATTTTCTTGAGATTAATGTAATATTTTGGATATTTATTGCAAATAATTATGAAAATATATTCATTAAATTAAACCAATTAATGAACATATTTTCTGAAGTGAACGGAAATAAATTTTAGGAATTTTTTAAAATTTTATTTCACAAGAATCCGAAATGAATGTCTCTATGCCTTTATTAAATATAGCACGCTATATGTTGGGATTTTAATTATGAGCTGAAGTTGGCTATTTTTCAAAATAATACCATTTTTTTTATAAAAGGAAGTATTTATATCAGCCATGTAAAAAAATTCCCACTGTCTTCTACTGAGACATAAATAAAGTTTGGGAGTCTTGATTGAATTTTTATTCATATTTTTTTTTATGCTGCGGATGAATATAGTACTTGAAAACTGTTTTTTCTAAACTTACTAAAAAAGGAATTTGATAAAATCCCTTACCAAAACGAATTTTTTCCTTCAGTAAGAAAACTGCACTATCTAAGAATTTTCGATGTAGATTCTTTTGTTGAACGTGAGAAAAAAAGGCACACAGAAAACATCAATTTTGGCATATTTCTTTTATTAAAAAACTTTGTATCAAAGTAGGCAAATTTTTCTTTTGGAACTTCCTAAAAATTAAGAATTTCATGCAAGTAGATGAATCACTTTATTGAAAGTAATTCATCACAAGAGAAACTTTTTCGACGACATTATGCTGAAACTCCTTTGATTGAGAATATTTTTTGTCTTAGAAAATAATCGAGAAATCCTATACATCAAACCTTTTGTTTTGAGTCAATATTTCTTTTTTCATGTAATATATTATTTTTCATGTAATATATATATGCATTTTTAAACAAGTTTATGTAAATAATGTGATTTGCATATTTAAAGTTTCTGACTGTTCATATTTTGTTCGTTTATCATTTTTATTCATTTATTTATATTTTTGTTTATTATAAATGATAGTACATAATTTTCCTGGTTTCATTAATATTTTAAAACAAAATTGCCGATTTCCCTGCAACTTTCTTAAAATACATTATTTAAAATAATATAGATCGTATTAATTGAAAAAATATTTCACTGGAATATTTTGAAATAAGTTTTCAAGGCATGAGTGTGGCAAATTAGATCTTTATATATTTATTTTGAAAAATTAGTTAAGTATTTTGTTAAAAAAGGTGGCACATTTTTATAGTTTGATTTTTTTTTGTATTCATATACCAGTATTCAAATACATTTTATTGTTGTAAAATTATTCGTGTATAAAATACATTTTCATGTTTAAAATTATTGTGTAAAATACATTTTATTATTGTAAAATTATTCGTGTGTGAAATACACTTTAATGTTGTAAAATTATTCGGGTGTAAAATGCTTTTTATTGTAGTGAAATTTTTTGTGTGTAAAATACACTTTATTGTAAAATTATTCGTGTGTAAAGTACACTTTACTTTTGTAAAAATATTCGTGTTAATTTAAAATGTTATTCCAAAATGTAAATAAAAATAAATACGTTTTTGTTTTACAAATTTAAAACAATGTTTATTTTATTAAAATATATTTTAATTTTTTTATTTTATACCAGTAAATATGACGCATGCGTGGTAGCATAAAAAACAACTTTTTAATTTTATATGTTTTGTTAGGAAATAATATTAGGGCTAAATAAAAGGTTTGAATTTGAAATAATTTGACTTAAATAATATGAACCGTTAAATAAAGCCACCATTCTTATACAAAAACTCATTACTATGAGTTCTTGGATAAGAATGGTGGCTTCTCTTATTATTTGATTATTTTTTAATTATATTATAGTGTTTGTCTGTAAAATAAATCGAAATCTATTACAGTCGGAGCAGTATGATATTTTATTTTATTTTTTGATGATAATTTAACTAATAGCGTCTTCCGTCATTTTTATAATGATTGGCGTGGTGTATGAATATCTAGAAAAAAAAAGATATTTTTATTGAATAACTAATAAGGTGATTACGTTACTTTGTGGCTGCCTACTAGATAAAAATATTGTGACTTGAAGACAAATTTGGGTGTCACATTTATTTACATTTCAGGGAAAACAGATAGAGATGAACATTTCTTCCTTTATATAGTATAAGGACACTATTATTATAATTAATTAAAATCTGTTTTAAATTTTAATAAATTCAATTTAGTTGATTGTTTTACAGTTATAAAATTCTATTCTAATTGCATTCAATAACAAAAACCTTGTATAAAACTAATAATTTAATTCAATTTTTATTAGTGTTATAAAAAGGCTATTTATTATTTATTTTTGGATTAATTTATTCAATTTATTTTTGGTTTCATAAATTATGATATCTAAACTTTTATTACATCATAGCACTGAAAGTAAATTTTAAAAGTACATAAATATTTCTTTTAAATAAACTAAACTTATTTGAATATAATATATTTAAATAATAAAAACGTTTTATACGTTAAGCAAAATTCATTACATTGTTAGAAAAAAAACCTTTCTTGCCTATGCAACAATGTATTTATGACTTCTAATAACAAGTAAAATAAAATGAAAATCAGGCGTAATCCATCACACAATCTTTTTTATATTAACGCCTTATATTTATTTTCCTTTAAAAATTCTTTCAGAGATTTGTCAAAGCCCTCACAAATTAATTAAAACTGGTTTTCTTGTGTGTGTGCAAAAAATGATGGACGAAAAACAAACAAAAGACTGTATTGGAAACCAATACTTTTCGTCATCAATTTTACTTCCACGTTTTTCAATCAGTTTTATTAGTTTTTCTGAAAATGGAGGGACAAACCATATTTAATTATATTCGATTCTGCAATTTTAATAAAGTATCCATTATTTGAAATTCGATTTGTAAGAAACATTCGAAGGAATTTCAGAATTAATCAAAACTGCATTTGTATGTAAATTGCTGATTATCTAATTACAACTCCTTGCATAATTTTACAAAACAAATATCTGATGGCAATTCTCAGTTTTTGTATTTATTTTTATTTGTTTGAAGAATTTGTTATAATATTGTGGGATTTTTATTTTATCAAATAAATGACTTTTTCTGTTCACGATTTTTTGATTAAAGAAGACTTATTCTTCTTGTATATATACCATTGAAATAAGTATAAAAAGGAATCTTTTCTTTTTTACAACGTTTGGAAAAAAGATGCTATAATTTTACAACTAAATCTTAATTAAATTTAATTTATGTACTAATTTTAATAAAATATTATTTATTTGAATTTTAATAAAGTTATTGACATTATTTGTAAATTTATTAGATTTATTAAATTATTTTAAACTCCTTTAAAATATTTTAAACGCATTCAATAATTTATAATAATAAATTTTAAATCAATTAAATAAATTTTAAATTTAAAACTTTAAATTTATCATTCTTTATTATTCAATTTTTAATTTAATTAAATTTTGCTAAATAAATGTAAAGTTTATTAATTAAATTCAAAAAATACTTTTATGCTCTGTAAAAATATATGAAAATAAAGTTCTGAACATGATGATTTTAAATTTAATGTGTAATTATTTTTTTGAGAGGTCCATGTATAAAATTTAAGACTAATTAATAAAAATGTATATTAAAATGTTTCAAAAAGATTTATTAAAATGCTTCAAATTCAGTTAAAATATTTTTAATACATTTAATAATTTATAATAATAAATTTTGTATCTATTTAACAAATTTTAAATTTTAAACTTAAAAATTTAGATTTATTATAATTAAATGTTATATTTAAATACATTTTACTAAATTAATTTAAATTTTATTAATTACATTTAACAAATATTTAATGTTCTGTAAAAATATAAGAAAACAAGGATATGAACAAAATTATTTTAAATTTAATATTTAATTATCATTTTGAGATGGCCCTTTTTTTAAATATATGACGATTTAATGATTCAATCAAAAAAGCAATAATCAGATTTTTCTTTATATCTATAGCTTAGTCTAAAAAAAAAAATCAAATGCTGTATCTGTGTAAATGCTGTATCCTACGTACTGCAAGAGCGCCTCCCCAGTGGCTTTCAGGAGAAATGGTCAGTAGGCTTCGAGACTCTCCTCCGAGGAGGAGAACAGCGCAACCGGCTCTGCCGCTGAACAACGTTTAGTATAGCGTAAGCACACGCTTCTGTTATGAAACTTTTAGTTTGTAATCTCTGTCGCAGAAAGCAAATACATTTAGAAACGTCATCTGTATTAGTTGCGCTACAGACTCTCCCTTGAAGAGGCAGCATATTCCGCGCAAACCTAAGTATCGGGTTTTCGGAATATAAATGGAATCCGTCCACGAATATATATTTATAAGTCTTTAAATATGTTAAATATTGTATATCTTTAATTGCATGTGTGTGCGTGTAAATAAATTGTGATTTCTCAAAACCTACGTCTCAAGTCTCAACTAAACCACTCCCAGTTATAATCCAGCTGCATAACCCATAACACTGCAATCTGGCACTCAACGTGGGGCGCCAGTACTGGCACGCTACAAAGTCATATAATTGAATAAAATACATTTGAGTAGAACAATCTAACTTAGAGATGGGGAAGTGTATATTTTGACTTTAATTTATATCAAGGAAAAAGAAAATACTTGAATTAACTTAATATGTTTTTTCCAATTATAATTAACAACCTAATTAGCATATTTATTACATTATTTTTTATTAACAACCTAATAAATTTTCGAAATATTGACTAAAACTTAAAAAAAATAACTGTTATTAATATATAATTGTTATTAAATATTTCGTTTCCAAAACCATTTTCAAATAAATTTCAATCTTTTAAAAATTGAAAATTTAAACTTTTTTGGGTGAGAACATTTTACAACAAAATCCATCACAATCTCTTAACCTAAAGACATACAATTAAATTTCAAATAAGGAATTTATTTTTTTCATATTTAATATTTTTTATTCCAAAGGTATTGTAGAAAATTCTGCATTATTGAAGAAATAATAATCCTTAATATTTAAGATCAATTCTCTAACTTATAAATTAGCTTAATCAGTCTAATTGTATTTCTTTTCAAAAATAGTCTTATTGTAATATTTCTTTCAGTAACTGTAAATGCTTTTATATTAATTTTGTTAATCCTGCATTAATTCTGTAACTGTTTTTATATTAATTCATTTTATCCATTTTTCATAAAAAAGTTAGAAAATTACTGTTATTAAAATCTTATGGGAATTAAAAACTATGTTTCTTTTTCTATTATTCTTAAATACTTACAAATCATGGATAATTTTTTTTTTAAATATGTATTAGCGGCATTATAATCTTATTAATTTTCATGTTTTAGAAAATAAAATTGTCATAGATTCGGAATAGTTGAAAATCTAATGACAAAAATAATTAATTATTTTAATGAAATTTAATAAACAGAAAGTAGTGCGATTACCTTTCATAAAAAAGAAATTAATCCACGTTAATAGAATAAAGTAAATCTTACAACTAATTAAAATTTGAAAAAAAAATTAAACAGGATTGTGCTTAAAATCAATAATTGTTGTAGACAGAATTCAAAAAATTAATCTATATAAAGATTATGGTGTTTGAAAAATGGTGCAATTGTAGTTTATTTTGCAAATTGAATATTTAATAGATAATCAATGATTAATAGATAATAAATTGTATGCTTTAATAAAGTCAGGTTCTATATGATGTTAATAAATTTTTATACATTTTTGGGTAAAAAGGGCTTTAATTAAAGGATACTTACAAGAACACGCCACACAAACTTTGGGCTTATTTCAACATAGACTCCCTAATTGTAAGTGTCTGTTCTGGAATTTTCAATTTGGTTGGAATAATTTTATTGATATTATTATAGATTAAATATTTATTTATTAATATTTAATCTTTAAATATTCCATATTACTAAATACCAAGTGCATCTTTGGTTATAACAAAATTCGAAGTAAAAAAAAAAATTAAATGAACTAAGTCTGGTGAGCTTTGGTGTCTACTTGAACAATGACAAGTCCAAACCACTCTCAGGTAAAGTTCTTTTAGAAAATAAAAGGAGAGAAGGGGATGGTAACGATCGTCAAATGTAATGTAACCCCATCTTGTTTGTAAACATTATCTAGCATTTAAATCCATTACGCCATTAGATCTTTATTTCTGAAAATCAAATTTTAATTATACCTGACAAAGTGTCAAACCGTCTTTTTGTATAATGTGACAGGCTTCCTAATTTTTTTTTTAATATCTTACCTAACGCATCTGTACATTTTCGCCATTCATATTTCTTAATAAAATTTTTGCATTTTGTTTTTGTAAGAATTTTCGTCAATTTCAGCTCCTATTTTTTTTTTCCTAATTTTGCCAAACACTTATACAGCTTGGTCTTGGATGCCTGAAGGCAAGCGCTGCAAAACGTACTTTTGCATTACCCAGCGGGCTGTAGCTTGAAGATAAGCCACGGACGTCAATGCCCCGCAAAGCTCTATGACCCTATTAGGAAGTGGATTCCGAGCAACTACAAACATTGTTCAGAACACGAAACCTTGGTACTGCATCTCCCATTCAGGCCCATCTCCAAAAGTGAATTATACAAAATTTTTCCGCCTCCATCTTGCATCCATTCATTTCACCCACATCATTTAGATGTGTATAAGATTCATATTTACGCAAGATACTTCATTGATGGCCCGTAATACAGCAGCAACACTCTGTCGTCTCTGTCTCGAAGAACAACATACTTGTGTCTCGTCTGAAGTTTCGCAATTTCTTTCTGAAACTAAATAGAAAGATTTTTTCCCGACTCACATATCGTCTCGACCATGTGCAATACGAAATTAATCTTTGATTTTTGCAATATTTGTAGGATATCGAAATCATCTCTTTTAGCTTAGAATCCCAACGTTTTACTCATCAAGCTGATCAAAGCGCAATGGGATGTTACTATACATAAAAAAAGGTTTGATCTGTATTTCATCTTTAAAACTATTATAATATAGTGTGAATTATAAAGAATCTAAGGCATGCTTAAAGTGGCTTTCCTAAAAACTTATTAAACATTTTTTATTAATGATAAAATAAAATTACAGTAGAACCTCTTTAAGTCAAACGTCGATAAGTCGAAAACCTCCACAATTTGAAAAAAATTGCTGTTCGCTTCCCTTCAAGTCCCAAAACCTCCATTACTCGAAATTTCAACCCTCTATAAGTCGAAATAATTAATCAATCCCCACAAATCAATGTATTTTATATTTTCCCTCCGTAACTCGAAAAAAAAAATACCTCTGTATCTCGAACATTAGCAATGTTCGATTTTACAACCTTCACACCTTGATCATTTGAATTTAATTACCTCTATAGCTCGAAGGAAAATAAGTTACCGACTTTAAGGATTTGCCGACAAAGCACGTCGTTGTTTATTAGAAAACAATGTATGAGTATACAGTAAATAGAATTCTAAATATTCTTATTATAATTCATATTCTTATAATTTTTATTATTGCTATTGATTTCATTTGAACTCTAGAGATAGATAGAGAACGCTCGAATTCTCTAAAGCAAATAAATAAATAAATAATTGACTTTTTTAATACAAAATATTTTTAATTTTAAGGTTGTTTCGGAATTATTTTGATTTTTTATTGTAGTATAATAATATTACTTTTAAGTTGCAAATAAATATGTTTATTACCTCTGTAACTTGAATTTTTATTTATTTTATCTCTCTAACTGAAAATAAATTAGAAAGAATCTAAAGTCCTCTACAAATCGAATATTTCCTTACAAAATCCGCTTAAGTCGAAATGCTCCATAAGTCAAAAACTCTATAACTTGTATGATTCGGCGTCTCCCTTGAAGTTCGACTTACAGAGGTTCTACTGTAATTATTTTCGACACATATGCTTCACAAATACAAAAATTAAATATTTTCAAATCTAAAATCTAGTACTAAAAATACAGAAATTTCATATTTAAAATCTATTTTGAATTTAAGAATAAACTTTTTTACTGTAATTTTATAATTTTTTTAATTAACGTAATGACTTAACGAATGTAGTTGTTCATGATATCTATATTATTAAAAATACAAAATAGACGTATGTGTATGAAGACGGTAGTATTAGATGACAAGCATTTCAAATGAGATCGACAACGAATTTATTAACCTTTTTTTCCATTTGGATGGGCAGCATCATGAGAAGATAGCCAGATGGCGCTCCACAACCACTACTCCGGTACATAAGATATAGGGACGTTGAACGAAGAAGTGTTGTTTTAAACGAAAAGAACCTCTGTGTTATTGATGTGTTTATTATGCAATTGTTGTGTCTTTTATTGTGTATGAGTGCTGTAATTAAATATGGTCTGTGCATTTACATACATTTACATATTGTTAATCCTTTATGATGCAACGCACCTCACTAAATATATATATATATATATATATATACATATAAATATATATATAACAAGGGGACTGAAAAGTTCATAGGCTGACACATAAATGGCACTACCGGTATTAAATCCATATGATTTTTAGTTAGCCCTAACCTTCAAAAGACACGAAATTCCTTTTTATTCATTTTTTTAAACTAACAAAAGTTGTTTCACTAAAAATGCTATAACTCACATACTAATATTGTAACACACGCAATATTATATTGCAATTGCATACACGTGTCTTTTGAAGGTCAGGGCTAATTAAAAATCCTATGGATTTAATACTAGTAGCGCCATCTATGTGTCAGCCTACGTACTTTCCAGCCCACATGTTATTGTATATATATATATATATATATATATATGTATATATATGCGTAAACACTGATGTGATTAGAATTGTGCACTACTTTTTAAATTCCTTTAATTCCAAATGTTATAAAAATAAGCCAAATTTTATCATTTTAAATTAAAATATTTATATTAATATACACTATACAAAAAACAATTCATATATTCAAAATGCATATTTATACTCTTGATACATAATAAAGGCTTTGATTTAATGCATAATTAAATTTGTATTGATGAAACTAACATAACTATTGAACTTAAGGAATTTTTTTATCAAGAATGAAAAGATTTAAGAATAGTATTGACAAATTTTCTTATTTAAATTAACTGTTATAACATTAAAAAGAGAAAAAATAGATTAGATTGATTCTCAATGGTTTTTTAAATTGTAAATCTGTGTATCAATACACAATTTAATTAAATATTCCTTTTTCAAATTGTTTGAAACTTTTGGATAAAGTGACATTAACAGTTGTCCCTTGACATTTATCTCATCAAAAAATTTAAATACAGTTGAAATTCTGCATAAAATTAAAAAAATCATATTTACGGAATATGTGGAAGTAGTAAACAGATAAATATATAAATAAAAAGATATTTTACCTATTTAAAAAACATATATATTTAAATAACTTCATAAATAAAAATAAAAACTTTGAAAAGTAAATTTGGGAATTCTGTTAACAATTTAATAATAAAAGTTTTTTTTTTTTTTTTTTTTGATGATTCACAAATATTTTTTATTAATTTAAATCAATTAAAAAAATGTACTGCTATTAATATGTAAAATTTATTTTAAAGTCCATCATATTAAATGAAATTAATTACTTTGCCAGTACTTAGAATACATTACAATGTGTATAAATTATAAAGAATCTGTCTCTTTCACTTCTAGAAAACATTTGAGCTTTTCACTTTCTTTAAAAAATGTTTATTGAAGCTGCTTAAGATGTTTTTGGTGTTTTATATAGTTACACACTTCTTAACCTACTTAAACTTTTAAATGTTTACAAGATAAAATAAAATGAATAAGGAAATCGAAGTGCTTTATTCTCAAAAGTGTTCATTAAACGTCTTGTTTACTGGAAGCAAAGTTTTCTGAACAGAAATTGACATTAGATAATCCTGACATGAACAAGACACATTATTAATAAACTTATGTTTCTTTTTTATGTCATTTTATCGCATCAGCAGAACTTTAAAATTTGTTAACAATCAAGGGAAAATTTGCAAAGACAAGAACTTTAACAGCTCTTTTCGACCACTGAAAATAGTTTGTAATAGAACTTTTTCTTAAAAGAAGAGCTTAAAAGAATAAAGTATACACTTTTGAGAAAATGCAAGAGTCGATTTAAAGGCAATACTGATAAAAATGACTTTCTGTAAACACTATATTATAATTAGTAGTTATATGATAATAAGTCAAATCATTTAAAAATATTGCAATAATCAATTCAAGTTAAACGTTTCGAATATGTTTTATATAAATGTGACTTTTTAACCGTTTTACCAGAACGATTTTCATTTAAATTGCTTTTTTTACTTTCTGTAAGCAAATCTTTAAATTTTTAGGATTCGTTGGAAATTGTTCAAAATTGCTAAAACAAAAAAATTTTAATTTTTAAAAAAATAAAAAAGAGATATTTAAAATCAGCTTCATTACCATGTTTTTTAACAACTTCTCCAAACATATTAAAATACAATTTTCTACAATTTAAAATATTTAAATAACATTGCAATATTCTTTTATGTAGCCTTCCTATTCGATTTAACTAGGATAATTTCATTTCTTATAAAATATCATTAATTTTACATACAAATTTGCTTATCATTGTTGAATTGTAAGTTGTTAAGATAAGATGTAGTTGAAGAATTTTATAAATAATTGGAATCATTTTTGATATTAATCAAAATGTTTGTAAAAATGTTTATTAATATTCTGTCAAGAAATGCTAATTATTTTAAGTATTATATTCTAATTTTAAACTAGTTCTGTTAAATTTCTCTAACACTTTTCTACACATTAGAGAAGTCATTACATGGCTGGTGTTATGCAAACAATATCCAACCATCCCCAAATGATATAAAATCCATCAAACTTTTGCATCTAATTTTTATCATTTAAACATGGAAAAATGTAGGCATATATAAAAAAAATACCTTGAGAAAAATACAAATCAGGAGAGATAAACATGCTCTTTTGCTGAAGGTCTCAACACAAGGTTTAAATTTCAAGGAAGAGTAGTGAATCATTACATAACTGATGTTATGCAAACAATCATCCAATCCCCAAGTTAAATGATCACTTTTGCTTAATGCAGATGAGTATGTAATCAAACTAATAAAAATGAAGAGGCTCATTCTTGAGTAGATTCTAAACATTTGAGCTCAAATTCTTTAACAAGCAGTAGTTTTTATCATTTATACAGTAAAAAAGTAGGCATATATCAAACTTCAAAAAAAGACAAATCTTGAGGAATAAACATGCTCTATGCAGGAGGTCTCAGCAAGAGGTTTAAATTTCAAAGAGGTGTATCTTACCTCTAGACTACTAGGAATCAAATCAATCTTGTCCCTTTATAGAGCTATAAAGGGACAAAAATACTTTCTTTGTGAGGTATTGAACACAAAAAAGCACCAGTCATAAAAGGACACCACTTCAACTAATGTTTGATTTATTATTCGACGATTATCAACAAAAGTACAACTTTACAATAAAAGTACTAGTTTCATCAAAGATGCATATTATATAATAATTAGCACATATCAATTTTGTTAACAATGAAGAAAAAATGTGTAGTACACATTACAGAAAAACTAACACATGGAAAGAAAACAATAACAAATAAAATAATATATAAAACATAAAATTTCATAAGATGAAAATTAAAACTGTAATCGCTATTCCTCCTCCAACCAAGAGCGCCCCATGTGGCCTTCAGGAGAAATGATCAGTTGGCCTCGAGACTCTCAGCCGAGAAGTAATTAGTCGCTATTTTATAGTCTCTCAACACGAGAGGAAATATATTTTGCGCACCGCGGCGCTGTAGTTGGGTTACAAATTCTTAAGTAGAGGAAGTCCCTGCGCCTAGCCGAGTTTTGGGTTTTCAGCTTAGAAATGGAGTCCTTCCACGAATCTATAATAATTCGCACATATCAATAACTGTACTCAAGGAGATGGCCAGTCAAGTTCCAGAGATGAAGTACTTGAGGAGGACTTGTTGACCTATTTATGCCAATAGACATAGAATAGTTGTCATTTTAAGTGAATTAAGTAATAATGAAATTAATATAGATTCATCATACACTTTTGTGCATTGGACCGCATATCCTGGCCTTGTGTCCCTGCGCAAAATGCGATTCATTGATTCATTGCAATATGCACATTCTGTGGGTATGCAATCATGTCATTGAATAGAATGTCTAGGAATAGAAGAATGCAATTTGAACAACAAAATATCGTTTTGAGTTTTCTATTATGAATGAGTTTTTGTGCAACATATCGAATAAAAAATTCAGACTACAAATGCGACCGTCAACATTACTTCCAATGAATTTATAAAATCTAAACCGATTTGAATTGCAAACTTGATGTGATTTATAACGACCAAAGCACAATATTTCTTCATAGTCTTTTTTACACTGCAAATAAAACCTACACATATGAGAAATAAAATTTTATTGTTTTGACACAGCAATGTATTGTATTTGACTATTAATAGCTGAATACATATCAAATCAGGATAAAAAAAAATGTAATTTCCAGTTGAGGAGCTTGTTTTCGTATAATTGAAACGAATAAATCAAAGAAATTTATTTCTACTTTAGGGACTTACTTTTCTTTTACTTTTACGCTTTTACTTTCTAACAAGGAAATGATGTATATACTTAACATTATTTTACTAAAAGAACATAAGTTCAATTTATATATTTAATTTTTATTCACTACAATATTTGACACATTTGCTAATACTTTAATAACAAAAAAAAATTTTTTTTCCAAAGTTTATTGAGTTTTATTGTTTTTAATTAAAAATATTATTCTAAAATACTGTATTTTTAAAAATATTTTTATATGCAAATAAAAATTCTATTTTACTGTTTTTAGAAATAAAAACTTAAGAAACATCTATTACAAAATTATAAGTGAATATTTATTAAATAAGGAATGGAAATTTATTTATTTTTCAAATTCAAATTGCTCTTAAATATTGTTTTCATAGGACTCCTTATAAATATACCTCTTATTTAAATATCGATATCAAAATAATTATTCATTAAATATGAAATATATATAAATATTGTGAATTATGGTTAGTCAGATTCAGTATAGCAGTTAGATTAAATTTCCGTTGATGTCAATTATATCCTTTCATATTAATTATATCCTTACATTGTTAAAGTTTTTATTGAGTGGATATATTCATTTCTGTTCATCATAAATTAAGCTCACTGATGATAGAAGCTTTTGGTAAAAAAAAAATACATTCAATTATTTTTAGTTCATCAACGATTTTCATTTATAAAATATATTTAACTAGCAGAACTGCCCTTTGCTGTCCTGCAAAAAAACATTGTAGAAAATTGCATATCACGAATACATTATCCTACATATGTGCATACTAATTTTCATGGATATCGTTTGATTGGTATGATAGGTATCGTTTGACATGCTGCAGCACCATCTGTTGGCAGATAACAATAATGTGGATAGCGCAAACCTATTTTCCCTACTCGAATACATATTATTACCCATTTTCATAGCGATTATTTGAACGGTATAGAAGTTGATAGACTGCAGTACCATCTGGTGGTAACTTATAACAAAATGGATGGCATAAAACCTTCTCTATGTTTTGTCAAACGCACCCAAAAAATTACATCAAAATCGGTCCAGCCGTTTAGGAGGTGTTCAGTGACAAACACATGTACAGAAGAATTATATATATATAAAGATATATCGATTGCAGTGCCACCTACAGGGTCCAATTGTGAATCTAACCCATCCAGGAACCCACTCAAACACACACACAAAGTTTCATCAAAATCGGTCCAGAAGGAGTTCAGTGACAAACACAGGTAAAGAAGAATTATATATAAAAATATAGATAAATATCTTTAAATACATAAAATAGAAATCATTTTAACATTTTTACTGTACGAATTTATTAACAGAACATAAAATATTTCGCCAGATATCATCGAAAATTTCGTTAATTTGAATAATAGCAAAACTTAAAAATATCAAAAAATTCGACTTTAGAATTTGATGAGGTCAATTATTCTGCTATTCTATCCATCAATTCAACATCAGGGTGTGTTATATCATCGGCAAGCCAATTACTCTATTCACATAATCTTGATTGTTCGAGTAATGCTGAAATAGAAGCGCTAGTGATTGCCTGCAATCTATTAAATGTTGGGGCACTCGATATGACTGTCTCTTGTCAACTCGGTTTGAGTGGTCGCATGGATTGCTTAAATTGCATGGTTGAACACGAATACACCATCTATTTTTTAAAATCGTGTTCAACTGGAATTAATTTATTTTGGATATATTATTGCTTAATTCTTTAAAATTATCTGTTTTAATAGTTTATTTTATAGTTATAAATAATATTTTTGTTATTGCATTTCTAATATTTTTTGGGTACTCTTTGATTAAAAATATATGTTAATCACTTTCAAACCCAATATAATTATTTTTTATTTTTATTTTTTAATAACTTTATGTTTTTCAATTCCTTCTATTAGCTCACACTCTCCTTATATATATCTTGTTCAAATTTTCAATCGTTAATAAAATATTTTTTATTCATCCACTCAAGTTCAAATACATTTTTTTTGAACTTGTAGCGGATGACACTTGATGTTAATGGGTTTTTTCAAATATTAATTCAGTAATTAAATTTAATTAATTAATTTCATTTTTTTTTAGATTTAAGTTGCATATATGTACCAATAGATCTACCAGATAAATTAAAAAAAAATGAATGAAAATTATTTATAAAGGACTTTCTGCAATATAGTGAAAAGAAAGTAGGAATTGACTTTAAAATTTTTTTTTATATTACTTGTTGTTACATTATTTTATATGAAGAAGAACAGTCTATAAGTACATGTAAATACCTAAATAAATACATAATAAATACATTATAAAATTAAAATACAAAAGTCTTTCGCTATTATACTAAAATTCTTTTCATAAGCTGAAAATTAAAACCGTAACCGTGCTTCAACTTACACAATGCCAAGAGCGACACCATTGTGTTCAGGAGAAATGATCAGTCGGCCATTAGACTCTCATTTAAGAGAAAGTACAGTGCAACCTATGCTCCCGCTTAGAAACGTTTAGTTCTCATCCCGAGAGGGAATATATTTAGCTCTTACTGACGCATTAGTTGGATTACAGACTCTCACCCAGTAGAAGAAGAATCCGGTGGAAGTCAAGAAGTAGAATCCACCAGCGAATATATAATTATATATCTTTAAAGTGTTAAATAGTCTATGTCTCTAATTGTATGTATGTGGTGCTTGCCTGTGTGCAACCAAATCTGAGTGTTCTCCAACCATTGCTTCAAGTATCTCAACCCAAACACACCCTAGATACAATCTGGTTGCCCAACCGGCCACTACAAAATTAGTTTAATAAATATTAAATGAAAGTGCTCTTAAACTAGAGGAAAACTGAAATTAGCTTCATAATGTGTAATCCAAAGCAAATTTTAAATTGCTTAATTGTTATTAGCATGAAATAAACGTGGCCAAATGAAACTTTAAACTTTATTTCAACCCTTTAGTATTAGTAGTGATATATTCAAAAGTAGTGATAGATAATTGTAGGAAATCTGTGATGAAAAAAAGGCACGAATTATTTTAATACAGCTGTTTATTCTATTGGTTTCTTTCTTTACAAAGAAAAAGTTTTCAAATATTACTATTTTTTTTAAATGAAATTTTTTTCAATAAAGAAAGAGGAGGATTTTAAAATCATTTTATTTGCAGAGAAGTGAAAATTTCAAAAACCAAATGAAAAAAACTATAGATAAATTTGACACCCTATTTGAAAACATTATTTGATTTCTTCAGAATATAATCTGCTGTAACTCTTTATGCAACATTTGATAGATGATATTTTAAGCCTAAATATTTGTTTGTGATTTCTTTAAATGTAATTTGAAGTTTTTAATATTGATTTGCATCCTTATGCATGCTATCAAAAAATACTGAATCGTTTTATTAAAGGAAACTTTAAATTATTTCGAATTCTATAATAAAATGATCTTGAATATAAAAACGTAATCTATCTGTATGGGTATTTAGTTAGGATCTATGATGCCAGTAGTTCTTTTTGTAAGAAATATTTCAGGAACATATCCAACTTTAAAAATAATGTTTCATTTCATCAAATGTTCAGTGTATTTCATAATATAATTAGCATTTTTAAAAAATATTTGTTACTAATAATTCATAGAATTAGATTCGATACTTTTAACTTCGTTGCATTTATGAAATTAATTTTCATTAAAATTGCACAGAATAAAAATTATTCAGAAAAGTTTTATTAAACGCAAATTATTTTTTTTCTCTTTAAATATATAATCTATAAATATATTCTTGACCTCCAGCTTTGTGTGATCTCGTTATCAGACAAAACTATAGATCAAGACTAGAAGTCAAATCTATAGATCCAGACTAGAAGTCAAATCTAGAGATCAAGACTAGAAGTCAAATCTAGAGATCAAGACTAAAATTCAAATTTAGAGGTCTAGAGGTTTTTGTTCTGTGCAGTTTTATTGAAAATTAATTTGATTAATTTAAAGAAGCTAAAAGTATCGAATAGAGAGATCGTTTTGTGATGCGATGATTTTTTGATAAGGTCTTGAGACTTGAGACATTTCTTAGGGGTGCGACAGTAGATCTACCTCCCCGAGGTGCACCCTGGTAATGTCTTGGGTGGGGAGGGGTTGCAGCAACTTTCTAAGAGTGATCACCTTCGCGGAACGTCGTGTACAACTGTATGCGGGTGGCTTGTCCCAATCTATGTAAGTGAAGATTCAAAATCCCTTTTCCAGCTACGATATTGAGATTTGCGGCGGGCTATGACTGTTTGGTGAGCAATGTGCACCACAATGGCATTTTTGATATCCCAATTTGCCCATTCTGTGGGAAAGACGAGATCATGAAATGGTACCACAGAGCAAGATGCCCGGACTTGCGTGCGGATTCCGAGTTGAAAAGATATTGGAGTGCAACAACTTTGCTGATCAGACATTGACTTTCTTCTCTTATTGCTTTCTTTTTTCTTTTGTGTGCTTTGCCCCGTTTTGTCATCTTAAAAGTTTGTTATTTTTTTTTTTTTTTTTTTTTTTTTTTTTGTTACTAGAAATAAAAAGAATGTTACCTTTAACGTGAAGCTAATGTCGTTTCCGCTCAAATAACATCACTCTACCCTCATCCAACATTTATGCTTAAATGTTTTTTTTTTGTTGTTCCAATGCAGCTGGCAAACATTTAGACAGCTTGGTCTTGGATGCCTTAAGGCAAGCGCTGCACAGACGTTACTCACTTTGCATTATCCAGGAAGCGCGTGTAACTTTAAGATACGTACGCAGAGTAACAATGCCCCCGCAACGCTCTACGATCCTATTAGGACCGGGACCTACGGCTTAAAGTGGATTCCGAACCACTACAAACATCCATGGCACCACCGGGACTCGAACCCGAAACCTGTCGTACCGAGCGCCAGAGCGTTAGCCACTCGGCCATTCAGGCCCCTTATGCTTAAATGTATGATTTGTTTGCTGAAATGTAACAATTGTTTGCTCATTTACTGAAATCAATGAGGGTAGAGCGGTTTTTATGAACACGAATTTTCTCATACGCAAACATATTGTACATAATCCGGTCTGCTTCATATAAAAAATAAAATAAAATCATGGGATATGCACTTTATATATATTTTTAGATGTCTTGAAATTTTTTAGAGTTATTTTATTTAATTTACCATTTACAAGTTTTGTGATATATATTTTTTTGTTCTAATGCAGCTGGTAAACACTTAGACAGCTGTATTTGATATCTTAAGGCAAGCGCTGCACTGACGTTACTCACTTAGCACTACCCGGGAGGTGCGTGTAACTTAAAAATAAGCTATCCGCGCAAAGCTCTACGATTATGTTAGACTGGGACCCGGTTTAAAGTTGATTCCGAGCTACTACAAAAAATCATGTCACCACCGGGACTCGAACCCAAAACCTGTGGTACCGAGTGCCAGAGGACTAGTCACTCGGCTATTCAGGTCCCTTTGAAGATGATTTTTGATTGCATGTTTTTTAACATAAAAAATATTTCAGAAAAAAATACGCCTTTCAGACTGCATCAGACATAAAATAACTCTAAAGACAGATATTATAAGATAATCTACCAAATAAGTACCTAAATTTAATGCAAACAATTTGTTTAATCATAAGTTTCTTAAATCATACCAATATGTGTTAAAATGTTTTCAAAACATTGTAAAACAAGTCTTTGGCAGACTGATGAATAGATCCAGAGGATTAACAACTGATAAAAGATACTTTCAATGAGCCCTACATCACCATTAATTACTATGTGGGAACTTAACGAAAGCTTTTAGAAAGTTTACAAGTGTATATTAAATTTCAAAGTTCTTGCGTGTTAAACAGCACCGATGAAGTATTTTAATGTAAAACATTATCTTTAATGCCCAAGATTGGATACATTATACAATATATATTCATATTCTTTGCTTAATATAATGTAATAAGAATTCATTTAACAAGCGTGTTTGAATTTCTTATATTTTTATAAACAGCACCAATGAAGTATGTTATTCTAAAACAGTAGTGGCCAACACAAATGATCTTGCGGACCACTTTGGAAATGCATCATAACTTCGTGGGCCCTTATAAAATTACATATCCCCATATTAGATTTAGATCCACTGCAGACATATTTTGGAGTGAAAAATTGAAACATAATGAGTTATTATTATTGTGTTTACTATTGTTCTTTCATGTAAACATAGATAATATAATAATAATGACACTAAACTCACATTGTAAAAAAATACTTATGTAACACTAAAAATGAAACATAAAAAATATATAAATAGAAACGAAATAAAAAAAATGATATCATTAAAAATATGTATTTTACTAGTGCGATTTTTGTTTCTCCATTCTTTCACTTAGCTTTTGCAAATCGATCTCAATTTTAGCATTTGGGCAATGTAATGGGTATTGCAGGAATTGTCCTCATGTTTGAACGTGTTTTGTGTTTGTTTAATTTCATTTTAGAAAAAAAAAAAGATTCGCAGGTGTAAATTGAACCAAAAACGCTAACAACTTGGACTAAGGGTCTGGTTTTCTCTGCTTTCAACAATCAATTGTGAGTAGCTAGGGATGGCCACTGCGTCACTTAAGTCACTTGAAGTGAAACGTAGAACTTATTATATTAGATGTTCCAAGATGCTCGAGCATCATGAGTTCGCAGAATATAATTTAATTATTTTGTGAAATCATAACTTTAATCTCATCAATTAAACAGGCAATATATGTCATATATTAGCAAGAATATTATTTTAAAATCAAAGTTAATTAATTTCTCATGATTTTGACAATCAAATTTTTGAATATATGGACCCACACATAATGAATTTTTTGAATATATTTTTCACTACTTTGGTCTTATAAATAAAGATATTTTGTAAAAATGTGATAAATCTCACGGGCCGGAAAATATTCAAGGTTGGCCACCCCTGATATAAAACATTATATTTAATGTTCTAGATAGGATATAATATACAGTATCTATTCATTTCCTTGTTAATATTATAAAATAAAAATCCATTTATCCATCATGTTTAAAACTTTTATATTTAGTTTTTTAAATTTTAAAAATAAACTTCAAAAAATTGTATTTTCTTTTATATTTTAAAAAAATGCTCATAAGTTAGATTTCCAAAATATATTTCTTTATATAGGAACCATAATTTTGAAATATGGTTCATACGTTGATAATTTTGCGTTGGAAACTTACTGTCAATAAATAGAATTGCTTATCATAGAAACTGCAGTTTACCTACCTTTTACATCACCTATTCCCTATAGTGGAAAGAAATGCTTAATATGGGCTGTTTATAGTAACCATGGATACCAATGCTCAACATACATATTTTAGCGTGCGATATATTTTGTTTAGTCATTTTATAGTCTAGACGCCATTTTTCTAAGGAAGAAAACTTTAAGGAAATGTAAAAAGAGACAAACTGACTGTAATAAAATATAAAAATAACGGAATATAAAAAAAATACTTCTTTATATATTCTGTTGCTCACTAACATTTCATTTTCTAAGCATTTCAGAGAATTTTAATATTTTTAATATAACATTATTTATCTTATTTTTCTTAAATGAAATATAACATTATTTCATTTTAAGAAATGTTAATGTTAAGGAATTTGATAAATTTGTTATTAAATATGAAAATATTTAATTTCGAATTAATAAACATAATTTGAAATATTTACTAATTTTTTTTTCAATTGCAAGGAATAAATGAGTAAAGGTTTTGACAATTAAAACATTATAATACATTTTGATAGCAAAACAAAAATTTTAAATAAAAGACATAAAATTTTTTTCTAATATGTAAATAATTAAAACAATATAATATAAATAGAACCGTGAAAATTTAAATACCTTTAAATTTTCACGGTTCTATCGCTCACTAACAATTAATTTTCTAAGCCTTTTAGTTTCATGTTAGAAGATGTCAGTACTGTATACCAATGTTATGTTTTATGTTAAGGAATGTTAATGCTAAGGAATTTGATAATATTGTTAGTAAATTTTGTATATTATCATGTGTGAACAAGCTGTTGTCCTGGTTAGAGGTTCGTGGCGCAATCCAAAAATTGCAGCAAGCAAGTAAAGTGATATTCAAAATTTGCAAATTTTGGCAGAAAATTGGTAGTTTGGGCCCTTTAACTCTTGAAATGATTCATAAATAACGTTAATCCTCAGGAATTTTCTGGAGAATTTGGCTTTTACTTGATGTGTTTTGTAGTATGGCTTTGAAGCACTTTTCACGTTTTGACTTGGGATTTTAAACATTTGCATATCCAATGGCTATAAGTACTCGTAGTGTGTTGATCAATTCATTCTTTTTGAAGTTTCATATTTATCTCTTTTGGCCTTTTCCTACGCCTATTGAGCTGTATAGTGCTTCTTATCATATTTGGAATACTTCCTTCTCCATTTATGCCTAGAATTTTCAAACTTTTATATATTCTTTTGGTTATTGAATGAGATAGTGATTCTTGTAAAATTTGAAATATTTCATTCTTCATTTATACCTAGAATATTCAAACTTTCATATACTGTTTTGGGTATTGTATGCGATAATGTTTCTTGTAGAGTTTAGAATACTTCATTCTTCATTTACGACTAATATTTTCAAACTTTGATACATTCATTTGGCTATTGAATGTGATGACGTTTCTTGTAGAGTTTGGAAAACTTTATTCTCAATTTGCGACGACATTCATCTTACTTTTGTATATTCTTTTAGAGCTACATTGCTATATTCATATGGCTATTGGAATTTGGCCATTCTTGTAGTATTCCAATCAATTGTTTCATATATCTCATGCATTATTAAATATTTTCATATTCCTGAGTTTATTGATCCTTTCTCCAATGTTCACTCACGATAAGTTGAAAATTGCTGAGCAGATTTCAATTTCTTTATTATTTAATTTTGAATAAATTGATACAATTTGAAATAATTACTAATTTTTTTCAATTGCAAATAATAAATAAATAAAAAAATTTACAATTAAAGTAGTATAAGAAAATTTTATTAGCAAAGTAGAAATTTTAAATGAAATATATAAAATGTTAATTACTTTTAAATTTTCACTGTTCTATTGTTGAATAACAATTCCTTTTCTAAGTATTTAAGTTTCATTCAATTCCTTCTGTTATCTCGCACTCTCCCTATATATATCTTGTGCAAATTTTCAATCGTTAATAAAATACTTTTTATTCATGAGTGGATGAATAAAAAGTACATTTTTATTCAAGTTCAAATACATTTTTTGAACTTGTAATGGATGACACTTGATGCTAATATAGTTTTTTTTCAAATATTAATTTAGTAATTTAATTTAATTAATTAATTATAGTTGCTTTTTTTAAGTTGTATGTATCTACCAATAGAGGGCGCCAACTTTATTTATAAATGACTTTCTAAAAATAAGAATTGACTTAAAAAATTTTTTTTATATTACTTGTTGTAGAGAATTTCAATTCTATATAGCAATGTTTGATGTTAAAGAATGTTAATGTTAAATAATGTTAATGATGTTGCTAATTTTTTTATTAAATTTGAAAATGTTTAGTTTTGAATAAATTAATACAATTTAGAAAATTTCCTAATTTTTTTTTCAATTCAGTTATAAAATTTTAACAATTAAAGTAGTATAAAAAACTTTTAATATCAAAGTAAAAATTTTAAATAAAATATATAAAATGTTAAATACCTTTCAATTTTCATGGTTCTTTTGCTGACTAACAATTCATTTTCTACGCATTTTAGTTTCATCTTAGAAAATTTCAATACTATATAGCAATGTTATGTTTCATGTTAAGGAATTATGACTGTTTACCTAATTATGACATCCTCCATATAGCTTTATCCATAAAAGAGTATCCTCAAATTTATACGATTCATATTATTTCTACTCGTTTCCTAAGTCCTTCATTTTTTTAGGTACAAAATTATCTTTATTACTTTTAAGGACAAGTAAATATATGTAAAAGAATTTTAAAAAAAATGAAGAAAGAATTTATTTTTTAAGGAATTTTTCGGTTTGTTTTAATAAAGTTTCTAAAACAGAAGGGTAAAATTTAAAAATTTAAAACAAAGAAAAATTCATTTCAATAAAAGCACATAATAAAATTTATTTTTCATTATTTTGTACATTTTAATTTAAATTTCAAATGTAATATTTTAAAAAAATAAATTATTACAGTCGACCAGATTTTTAATTTTACAATTTCACATTGCATTTAGTACGATAACCAGATGGCTAATTCAACATAAAATTGCATTTTTTTCCAATCCATTGTTTCTGTCCTTTAATTAAGTTGACTGTGATATTGTATTCCTTTCCCTGATCGTTTTTTAATTCACTTCTCGCCATTGTGAATAGACTTTTCTTTTACTTGAGTCTTTCATTGATTATCTGCTTAATTTAACACGGAAAAGATTACTTTAAACTCAATTCTAGAAATGTTAAACAACTTAAGTAGCTAAATTAAAAAAGATGGTGAATTACTGCGTTTTGTTTAGCTTCAGAAGGTAAAAATATTACAAATAAAAACTTAATTAAATGGAACTCCAAAGAATTTTATACTTGAATTGTTTATTCAGATTATTCAAAGGTCTAGAAAGTGCAGTTTTGAATTAGCTGTGTTCCTAAATAACCAGCAAGTTATTTTCTCTGTTTTTTATTAATAAAATTCTAACTGCTTTCAGAATGAAATAAATTAAATCCTTGAATGAATTTCTTTGACATTGTATACGCTAATTTAAATTTAATTTGAATAAATAATTTCAAACCAAAATGCAAGTTATAAATTAATTAATTATCGAAGATTTGCTTAAGACAAACAAATTGTAAAAAAGCAAATGCTCACTGAAAAATATATTTAGTTAAAATGATCAACATACCATTAAAGATTTATTAAAATATTATGTTTTTTTATTTTAAAATCTAAATAAATGTAAAAACATAGAAAATTAATTTTATGAAAAATCTTGGATAATTTTGTACATGAAATAACAGTTAATCTTATAATCTAGAACTCAGAAATATTATAGGATAAAAAAAATGAAGATTTTATTCAAGTCTTTTATGGAAAATAAATAAAAACACATGGATGCATGCAAAATCTTTTTTATTTTTGTAAATATGTATTTCTGTAATTTTTTTCTCCAATTTATAAATTACAACTATTTAATGTTTGGAATATAGTATCTAATCTGTTTAGTAAAATATTAGTCCATTGAACATAACTAAATTGAAAAATGCTTGAAATGCATCAAATAATATTATTAAAGTAGCCTTATTTCCCGAACTATATACTGAAAATGTTGAAACAAAATTGAAAACTCAATATTTAAAATTATTGCGAAAAAGTAGTTTAACATTGAGAGATTTTATACTGTTTAAAAAACGAATTTTTTTCCAAAATATTAATAAGTATATTGGATAAGAGAAAAAAAAATTGTCCATCAAGTTGTTTTTTAACTTAAAGGTAAAAAGCCAAATAAATGCATTTTTGAATATTAAATTACGTAAACATTTCGATTTCAGCAAACATGCTTGCTGTAAGACAACGGATCGTTGATTTTTTTATTCTAAGGATGCTTTTAAGTTTTAGAAATTGAATTTCATTTTTTCACAGCATATCGCATTGGTTTTCTCGAAGAGAAAATTTCAATGAAAATTTATTTAATAAAGAGTTTTTTCACGAATTATTAAATGCTTTTGTTTTTTTATTCGTATACACTTTTCCTATCCAAAAGGTATTAAAAATTAAGTATGGCACATTACATGTACTTGCATTTCAAACATTATATATTGAAGAAATTTTATTTCTGGTTTAAATTATTTGTTTTTTTTATTTTTAAATCACGGATATATTTATAGTCTTTAAGTATTTTATCGAATAAAATCAAATAATTTTCCTCTAAAATAAGAAGTTAAAAATATATTTTCTTGAACTTTCATAATTATTGAACAGATCCACTCCTGATTTTACGACTTGATTAAAGAGAAGATTTCATATGAGGATAAAGGATTAAATAGAATGTATCTGATAAAAGATAAAAAATTATCCATCAAATGTTTTTGCAACTTAAAGATAAAAAAATTTTTTTGATTATTAAATTACGTAAGCTTTTCTATTTCAGCAAGCATATTTGCTGGAAGAGAACGTATCGTTGATATTTTTTATTTATTTAAAAGATGCTTTTAAATTTTGGAAATTGCATTTCATTTTTCTTCCACAGCATGTGCCCGAATAGAAATATATCAATGAAAAATTTATTTATTAAATAAAGAGTGAAGAGTTTTTTCACGAATTATTAAATACGTTGTTTGTTTATTCGTATATTCTTTCAGTATCCAAAACGTATTAAAAATTAAATACTGCATTTTATATTGAGGAAATTTTATTTCTGGTTTAAATTATTTGCTTTTTCAAAATTTAAATCAAGGATACGGTTACAATCATAAAATATTTTATCGAATAAAATCAAATAATCTTTCTCTGAAATAGAAAATTTAAAATTTGTATTCTTGAATATTCATAATTATTCAACAGTTTTAAGCCTTATTGAACGTTAAACAGAAGGTTTTATAAGCAGCTTAAAGGATTAAATAGAATTAACTAAAATATCATTTTAACCTTGGGAAAAGATAAATATAAAACTATCATTTCAATATGAAGAAAAAGTGAAATTTATATTTTAAAATATAAATTACTTTTTATTTGTCTATTTATTCACGTAAAAGTATTTCAATTAAAACTAGAGTAAAATTGAATGGCCCTTTTATCTATCTGAATATAATCATTTATATAACTACACAAAATAGACATAAATTTCACATTAAGTGTATTATTAATCTGATTTTCTGTATGGCACATAATTAAATAATGATCTTCTAAAACTATAATTTCTTTAAAAATTGCTTAGATACAATCAGTCTTTCAAGAATATACTGCATTTCAGACTTTTTTAAAATATTCGGTACGAATTAATCCATGTCTTATAGATCAAAAATTTTTATTTTGATGGACAGACAGCGAAATAATGTTTTTTTAAAGGAAGAAAAAAATTAAAAGTTATATGTAACAAGGATAATTATAAAGATTTTTAAAATTTGAATTAAGTAAAAATAAATATTTATTTTCTATTCAAATAATCTGATGCCTCATGGATAGTGCATAATGGAAGTCAGCGCCCGATAATGTAAATATCCTGTCAGGGCGGGCGTGAGCTGACTGGAGTGTGAAAGAAATGTAAAACCGCCAGTGTGCGTTTGGTTTTCGAATAAAAGTGTTGTGTTTTTACAGTCCACTAATGCTATGTGTTTTATTTCTAGACCATAACATAATGTTTTTTTTTGCAAATAATGTATTTTTACTCAAATAAAGATAATTTTTTAAATTTTTATTCAAATTTTTAATTCGTATTATTATTTTAATTCGAACTTTTTACACAAATCAAACATTTTTGCAAATAATGCATTTTTTACTCAAATAATAAATTTTTATATTTAAATATGCATTTTTTATTATATTAATTAAAAATTTAATTAGTAAATGTTATCAGAATAGATGAATATAACAATTGAGCATCAAAATGAGTTCTAATTTCGTTCTTAAATGCTAGGAAAATATGGTTTCTGTATAAATCATGTCATATTGAATCTTAGGAAAACTTATTTTTTGAAAAACATTACTTGATAAAAGTGAATAATAATATTACCTAACATCCATTTTAATAACTTTCTTTAATTGCAACATTTCTAGTGAGAAACAAATGACAAAAATCAGAAATGAAGTTGGGTTACTACTTTTAGTACTAAAAATAGAAAAAAAAGACGAGCCTACAGCGACGTTGTCTGCTAATATTTGGACAAACCTTTTTACTACTTGCTCATTCTTAGCAGTAACTAGTCTCAGACAAGAAAACATCTTTGGCAGCCCGTCCGATTTACTTTGGAATGAATGGTGGAGTAATGAAAAAGCTTCAGAGAAAATCAATTTAACAAAACAAACAGCGCGATCACTGCATTGACGGGTTCTTTAATTAGAGCAGAGCTATTTCCATATATTTGATTAACTCTTCGCCAACCATATATTAGATCTGTCCATCAGAATCACTGACGTCTGCTTTCAAACGTGTAATTATCTATTACCAGTGAAGTTTTCGACTCAATATTTCAATAAATACTTCTTCAGGTAGTTTAATGCGCTTCCAAACATGCAGTTACTTCATGAAGTGTCAGTTATTAGAAGAGTAGTCATAATTAATTTAATTTTTATTTACTAGAGTGCATAATTTAAAAGAAGATAAAAAAGAATTTTTAAAAGGTTGTTAGAATAATTCCTGTTATTTTGAGTTGTGTTTGGTTTTATTAACTCGTTTTAACGATTTAATATTTCAGTGGTAAAGTAAATAATTTCTTTTTATTAATTTTAATCATAAAATATTTCTTTCAATGCTATTTGCTTTGCTACTTTGCATTGTTTGCTTTCTTTATCACATTTTAACGATATAATTTTTCAATTTTAAAGTATATAATTTCTTTTTATCAATTTCAACCACACAATACCTTTTTCAAAGCTATATGTCTTGTTACTTTGCGCTATGTTTGATTTTATTAACTCAAAATCTTTCGAAAATCTATTTTTTTAAAAACATTACTTGTTAAAAATGAATAATAATAATACTAATGTGTTTTAATGACTTTTTTTAATTGCAATATTTCTAGTGAGTAACAAATGACAAAAATCAGAAATGAAGCTGCTTATCTGCTTATCTGCAATAAAAATAGAAAAAAAACCACGAGCCTACAGGGACGTTGTCTGCTAATATTTGGACAACCCTTTTTACTACTTGCTCAGTCTTAGTAGTAAGTAGTCTCGAACAAGAAAATATCTTTGGCAGTTCGGTCGATTTACTTTGGAATGAACGGTGGAATAATGAAAAACCTTCAGACGAAATCAATTTAACAAAACAAACAGCGCGATCACTACATTAACGGTTTCTTTAATTAGAGCAGAGCTATTTCCATATGTTTGATTAGCTCTTCGCCAACCATATATTAGATCTGTCCATCAGAATCGCTGACGTCTGCTTTCAAACGTGTAATTATCCATTACCAGTGAAGTTTTCGACTCAATATTTCAATAAATACTTCTTCAGGTTGTTTAATGCGCTTCTAAACGTACAGTTAATTCATGAAGTGTCAGTTATTAGAAGAGCAATCATTATTAAATTTCTTTTATTTAAAGAAAGATTAAAAAGGATTTTTTAAAGGTTATGGGAGTAATTCCTGTTACTTTGCGTCGTGTTATGTTTTATTAAAATATTTTATTCAGTGGTAAAGTAAATAATTTCTTTTCATTAATTTGAAAAATAAGAACTTTTTTCAAGGCAATTTACGTTATGTATGATTTTATTAAAAAATTGTAATGATATAATTTTTCAATGGTTAAGTAAATAATATCTTTTCATTAATTTGAACAACAAAATACTTTTTACAAAGGTATTTGCGTTATGCTTGATTTTAATAACACATTTTAATGATATAATTTTGCTGTCTTAAAATAAATAACTTTTGTTATATTAATATGAATCATATAAAAAAACTATTAATAATAACATAAAACTACTAAAATATTTAAAACTATATATTTTATTTATATTGTTACTTTACATTATGTTTGATTTTTTTAACACATTTTAAAGATATAATTTTTCAGTGGTTAACTAAATAATTTCTTTATTTTTTTATTAATTAATTTCTTTTTTATTAAGTTAACTTGTATTTTAAAATTAATTGATATCATAATAGACAATTTATATAACAATATTAAAAAGACTTGTAATTTCATTCAAAAATTCTAGAGTGGACAATGGGGATTAGGTATAAACGGGGTTTTGGTATAAATCATCTCTTAGTAAATCATCGACAAATTTCTATTTTTAAAAACATTACTTAATAAAAATGAATAATAATATTAATATCTTTTCAAATGATTTACTTTAATTGCAACATTTAAAATGAGCAACAAATGATAAAAAGCAGAAATGAATTTCTTCCTTTAAGCAATTTTTTTTTCTTCTAATGCAGCTGGCAAATAGGCCGTGATCTTCGCACTTCGTGGTTGCACCGATGTTACTCACTATGCATTACCCAGGGGGCGCGTGTAACTTGATGGTAAAGCCACGGACGCTGGGTAACAATGCCTCCGCAACCCTCTACGATCCTAATAGGACCGGGTCCTACGGCTTAAAGTGGATTCCGAACCACTACAACACCCATGGGCAAAGCCGGGATTTGAACCCGATACCTGTGGTACCGAACGCCAGAGAGCTAGCCATTCGGCCATCAGGCCCCCGCCTTGAAGCAAAAAAAATCGAAAAAAGACGAGCCTACAGCGACAGTGTCTGCTAATATTTGGAACCCCCCTTTTTTTTTTTTTTCTTTTTACTACTTACTCAGTATTAGTAGTAACTAGTCTCGAACAAGAAAATATCCTTGGCAGCTCGTCCGACTTACTTTGGAATGAATGGTGGAATAACGAAAAACCTTCAGACAAAATTAATTTAACAACAAAACAGGGCTATCACTGCATTGGCGGGTTCTTTAATTATATCATGTCTATTTCTATATATATATATATATATATATATATATATATATATATATATATATGATTAGATCTTCACCATGTTTGACTTTATTAACACATATTAATGATATAATTTTCAGTGGTAAAGTAAATAATTTCGTTTATTAATTTAAACCTCAAAAAATTTTTTTTGAAAGCTATTTGTCCTGTTACTTAGCGTTATGTTTGATTTTATTAACACAAATGAATATTTGGAAAAGTTTTTTTTCTAAAAACATTACTTCATCAAAGTGAATAATAATATTAACTAATATCCTTTTGAATAACTTTCTATGATTGTAAAATTTCTAGTCAGCAACAAATGACAAAAATCAGAAATGAAATTGGATTGCTGCTTTTAATACTAAAAATAGAAAAAAAAGATGCGCCTACAGTGACGTTGTCTGCTAATATTTAGACAATACTTTTTACTACTTGCTTAGTCTTGATCGTAACTAGTCTCGAACTAGAAAACATCTTTGGCAGCTAGTCCGATTTACTTAGTAATGAATGGTGGAATAATAAAAAACCTTCAGACGAAATCAATTTAACAAAACAAACAGCGCGATCACTACATTGACGGGTTCTTTAATTAGAGCGAAGCTATTTCCATATATTTGATTAGCTCCCCACCAACTATATATTAGATCTGTCCATCAGAATCACTGACTTCTGCTTTCAAACGTGTAATTATCTATTACCAGTGAAGTTTTCGACTCAATATTTCAATAAATACTTCTTCAGGTTGTTTAATGCGCTTCTAAACATGCAGTTACTGTATGAAGTGTCAGTTATTAGAAGAGCAATCATTATTAATTTTCTTTTATTTCTTAGAGAGTATGTTTTAAAAGAAGATTAAAAGGTGAATTTTAAAAGGGTGTTAGAATAATTCTTATTACTTAGCGTTGTGTATCGTATTATTAACACATTTTACCCATAAAAATTTCAGTGGCAAAGTAAGTAAGTAATTTTTATTAATTTTAATTAAAAAATACTTTTTTAAAGCTATTTGCATTACGTTTGATTTTATTAACACATTTTAATCATTAAATTTTTGAGTGGTAAAGTAAATAATTTTTTTTATTAGTTTGTATTGTACAAAGAACTACTAATACTAACATAAAACTACTAAAAAATATAAAACTATACATATTTTTTTGTTGTTACTTTGCGTTATGTTTGATTTTATTAACACGTTTTAATGGCATAATTTTTAAGTGGTAAAATAAAAAAAAAAAAAAATATATATATATATATATATATATATATATATATATATAAAACTAAAAACTATAAACTGATAAAACTAAACATAATAAACTAATAAATCTATATAAAACTAAACTACATAAAAGTACTAAACTACTAAAACTATTTTCTCAAACTAATTTGAAACATATAAAAAAGCTACTACTTCTTCTAAATTCTTCACTCTTTTCAAAGCTATTTGTTTTGTTACATTGCGTTATGTTTGATTTTATTAACACATTTTAAATATATAATTTTTCAGGAGTACACTAAATAATTTCTTTCTGTTAAATTGGATCATACAATAATATTTTCAAATTATTACTTTGAAAGAATAAGAAATTACAAAAATGAAAAAATAAATATCAGATATGCAAATAGTATAAAGCTTCCTTTTTAATTTTTAGTGTAGCTTTATGATACTTATAAATTTTCAAATTTGATAATAAATCTTTGGAAAATATCGTAAAAATGACTGTAAACTTCAAAGATGTATTTTTAACTCGTACATAAAATTTCAACCAAATTCAATTCTGATTATTGAAATGATTATGCAGATCATAAGTAAACCCAAATTTTTCAGAAATCTAAATTCAAATCATACTGCAAATATATTCCAGATTAAATCTTGTGAACATTTGTATGGAAATTCACTGAATTTTAATAATAAAATTTTGAAAACTGGAAAAACTGAAACATCACGCATTTTTCTAGACGTTTTATATCCTAAAAGAACTAAAATATTTCATTTCCAGTTTTTCAGAAATATTTTGATATATATTCCCTTTTACTATAATCCAGATTTAATGTATATTTATTCTAAAAATATGTAAGGTGATTTGAAATCCATTTTAAATAGTTTCAGCTACTTGATAAATTTAAAAATAGCAAATTCATTGTGTAAGAATATTTGGTATGAAAAATATATTTAGATAAAGATACATACAGAGAATGGAAGTAAAATTTTTAATTTATATACAACTTTGTATTTGGTATTACATATCAAAAGTAAGGATTTTCAATTTATAATTCTTGTTATATTTCGAGTATTTACACAGGTTTTGTTACTGAATATAAAACTGAGAAACTCCAGATTCGTTTTGGTTTCTGTAAAAGCTATTTTCAAATACGTTTAGAGTATGTTCTTTCCTCTATACGTTCGTTCATTAAATATATATTGTAACAGTTTTTCTTACGAGAAGAGTTGTGGCATTTCATTCCCAGGAGAGAGGAATGTATATTCATTGACAAGTACATAAAAACAACCAATCACTCAAATTTGACAGCAGATAAGCAATGTTGTGGGTAATTATATTACATGCAATTAGTGTTTTGTACTAATGAGAACAACCTGCGAATCAAATCTTATAGCATATATTCAGTGTCATGGATAATGAGACTCATGAAATTAGCAATTGTATGTGCGACCTTGACAGGGCGAAACAAGTACAGGAATATGGACTACATCATGAGTTGTTGCATCGTGATTGGTGATAAACTATGAATTGAGAAAATGTCTACTTTAATGAGAAGTGAGGGACCCCTTGAATTGATATCCTTTCTTGACGTATTTTCTTAAATGGAGGTTTTGAAAAAGAGAGACGAGAATTCTGCGACTAATAGACAAAGAGTGTTGTTTTTCTCTTTTTCTCTCATCTGACAGAGCAGACAGGAATTTCCTCCTGTTTCCAAAGTGAGCCCCTTGGGGTTTCATACATCCCGCCTTGTGATAATTAAGGTCTGCCGCTTGCCATGTATTTTAAATTCGTCATAGACTCGAGAACTCTTAATATTTCTACTTCGAGTGAACTGCGCTTGTAAATCAAATTTAAATCTTTAATTTTCATTTTTTTGAAAATAATAAATTGTATTAACCAAGAGTTCTGTAAATACATAATGCTTGTAAATAAAAATTAAAGTGTTTCCATGATATTAAAAGTGACTCTCTTCTTGAAGCCGTTTATAGGTCTTGTATAGTTCGAGACGTTACAATATTTAGATAGAGGTATCAGGCTTAATTTTGAAAATAACTTATTTATAAAATAGGCATTAACAGTTAATAAACCCATAATCTTGACAGTGGCCCTCTTCTTGAAGCCGTTATAGGTCTTGTTCGAGACGTTACAACATTGAGAGGTATCAGGATTAATTTTAAAAATAACTTATTTATAAAATAGGCATTAACATTTAGTTAACAAATTAATTTAATTATATTTATCAATAATAGGTTTAAAATTAAATATTTACTATAAAAATTAATTAAGTAATTTTATTTTTTTTTTAATTTATTCATTCAGGAATGTACATGATCAGTACTGAGCTGTTCTTAAAAAGGAAATGATATAACAATGAAAAAAAAATCAAAAGGACTTATGAATTGCATGTGTTTAAACTGTCTTAAAACAAATTTACATTTGATATCTAAAATTTGCACTACTTTTCATTTTTCTGTAATTTTAAACTGAAAAACTGATTAAATCTTCTTAACTTATTATCGTAAAGTGTTTTAATAAGATTAAAGAATTAAGATTGCATTTTACAAATAACAGATGAGATTAATCAATTTATTTAAAGGTAATTAATGTAACTAAATAAATATTTTTCTCTTACCGTAAACATTACTTTTTTTCCTACTAAATTAGGCGCGAAGACATTCAGTTAATACGAAAACACATTTTTTTATTGCATGTAATGAAAGATCTGTGTACAAAATAAACAATTACACGAGGGAAAATATTAATTAGACATGGAATAATTTAAGAACAAAATCCAGTTAATTTAAAATTCTCATTTGAAGACATGTTTATTAACTTAGGGATGTTTGTTTTAAAAATATAAAATCATATTTCCCATAATGTGAAGGGGAACTTAGGAATAACTAATTAAGAGTAATTTTAACTACATTTTTAACTGCTAATACAGTCAATAAATCAGTGATTAAAAAAATACTGACAATTCGTAAATGATGTAATTTAATTTTAAATAATGTGGGGTAACTATAATATACACTCTCTTAAAAAAAGAAAATTATTGTTTATGTTGAAATGCATAACGTGTAGAACCATACACAAATAATGAAATAATAAAAAATTCAAAGTCACAGAAATTATCAATAACTAGTAATTGCATACTGAATGCTCAAATTAGTATTTATATGAAAGGGGAAAATAGGATTAATTATTATTGGCGTAAGCTATCTATTTAATGAAATTTTATGTTACGTACTGATAAATATAAAATGTTCATAAAAAAAAAGGATAGATGAGGCATTCAACCACATTGGGCCTGAATGGACGAGTGTCTAGCACTTTGCCACAGCACTTTGTCTAGCACTTTGGAACTCTGTGCCACAGGTTTCGGATCCTGGCGGTGCCATACGTGTTTGTTAGTAGTTCGGAATCAACTTTCAGCCATAGGCCACAATCTCATATAACTGTAAGAGCGTTACGGAGCCCAATCAGACTGATTTTACTCTCCTCATTCCTAAACTGTATAGGGGCAACTCAGCTATAGGCACAGTGATTTGGTGTGGTGTAGCATTCAACCACACAAAGAAGTAGGTGTGGCCATATATACGAAATGAGTTGTTTGAGTTACACATACTTAGCCTGGTGGGGAGGCATTTTTTTATTACTGTGCCCAAAAAGTAAGGTTAATTATTTTTTTTCAAAAAATTCTTTATTTATTTTTCCAAATTTATTCCATGGTCTTTAAAGTAATCCCCTTCGGACACAATGCAGTTATGCCAACTTTTTCCCAATCCTCAATGCAGGGATGATCTTTAAAGCGCGCGGATATTTACTTTGAATCTCTTCAATCGATTCAAAACGGTTCCTCGGAGTGGTCTTTTCAGATTAGGGAACAGCCAGAAGTCGCACAATGTGGTTGTGGAACGATATGGGTTTCAGTTTTAGCAAAATAGTCAAGAAGATTCAATGCAGGCTCATTCCTGGCGCATTCAGTGTTTTCGGTACCAATCGAGATTTGAAGCGTTTGAAGCCCAAAATGGAAAGGACCGATCGTTTTAAAATTCCAACATCATCAGCAAGGTCTCTCATTGTAAATCGACGGTTTGCAAGCACCAAACCTTTAATATTTTGGACGTGAGCTTCGTCGGTTGAGGCTGATGGTTGACCAGATGGCTCTTCGTCTTCAACGCGTTCTCTGCCTTCTGTGAACTGTGTATATCACTTCTAAACAATTATTTCCGATATAGGAATGCTCACCGAATACCTATACGTTTTATACGTTTCCGGAAAGAAAATGTAAGGCAAGTTCTTTGCTCAAAGAATTCAGAAATTTCAAAAATCGTCAGAATCAGTTTTAGAGTCTTACAAAGCCAAGCGTAACTCAAACACTAATAAATATTTTGACGTGAAATTTCCCACAATGTAAAGGGCATTCCCACAATGTAACAGCAACAAAAGAAAAAAAGTTGAAATTCCATAAGTCCCAGGAATTTTAAATTGAAAATTTGTTTTACTTTCTGGAAATTTTTTTTTGTTCTAATGCAGCTGGCAAACACTTAGACAGCTTCGTCTTGGATGCCTTAAGGCAAGCGCTGCACAGACGTTACTTACTTTGCATTACCCAGGGGGCACGTGTAACTTGAAGATAAGCCACGGACGCGGAGTAACAATGCCCCGCAACGCTCTACGATCCTATTGGGACCGGGACCTACAGTTTAAAGTGGATTCCGAACCACTACAAACACCCATGGCACCGCCGGGACTCGAACCCGAAACCTGTGGTACCCAGCGCCAGAGCGCTAGCCACTCGGCCATTCAGGCCTACTTTCTGGACATAGTAGTAATAAAAAATTCAAAGTCACAGAAATGATCGATATCTATTAATTGCATATTGAATGCTCAAAGCAGTATTTATGTGGAAAGGGGAGATAGGATTAATTATTGTAGGCCTAGATTAACTATTGTATTGTTAAAAATTTTAAGTTACATACGAATAGACATCAAATGTGAATAAAAAAAAGGATAGATAAAGCATTCAACCACATTGGGTCTGAATAGCCGAGTGTCTGTGCCCCAGATTTCAGATTGAAATCCCAGCGGTGCCATGGATGTTTGTAGTGGTTCGAAATCCACTTAAGCCGTTGATCTCTATCTCATATCAAGGTAAGAGTGTCACGGAGTCCAGTCAGACTTCTCTCACCCACATCATTCCCAAACTGTATAGGGACAACTCAGCTCTAGGCACAGGGATGTGGTGTGGTATAGCAGTAGTAGCATTCAACCACACAATGAAGCATGGGTAGCCATATATAGCTGTTACAGTTATACATACTTACCATGGAGAAGATGTATGTTTGTATACGCCTATGCAAGGAATGATAAAGATTCCTAAAATCACTTTGCGATACACTCTAAAATGGATTCCTTATTTGATATTGTAGATCTGTAACATCGACATATGGCTTATGAATTTTACATTATACACTATTATCATCCTTTTACAGAACATAATAGCTTTGTACAATGATATAAAAGTGAAACAACTTGGACAGTAAAAAAATCATAAAAACTTCATGTTTACTTAAATAAATATTTACACATTTATAAAGAACTTTTTACTATACAAACAATCATATATATTCTTTTTAAGTAAACAAAAAAGTTGTAATAATGAATATTTGTGCGTGTAAATATAGTAGTAAAGTAATTTTGAAAGAACAAATACCAGAAAAAAGTGAGAATAAAAAAAATTTTTTTAGTAAAATATGTTTAGAATTCAAGGTTATATTCTTACTATTATAGCTAAAGGACTTATTATAATACTACATTATGGATTTATTAAAAGATTTATTACATTAATAGTGATTTTAAAAGTTCAATCTGAATAAAGCCTTGGTTAAAATAATTGCAATAAATCAAGATTAGGATTTCCTACTTTATAAAATATGTGAGATAGTATACAGAAATAATAATTTTATATTATTCACACTAACAAAAATTTTACACATGATAAGAAAGGATATAAAATAAGATAAGATTACTTTAGATTACATTAAGATTTTAATAATCGATATTTATATTTAAAAGATTTCCCAGTAGAATATTATTCATTCCCAATACAGAAATAAGTTAATAAATTTAACATAATAATAAATATTTATACTAAATAATAAGTATATATACAGAGTAAAATTTATTTCCTATGCAAACAATATGCCCTGTTTAGCATTTTTCTTTTTTTTAAGAGTTAATATTCAAGGACAATAAAAAAAAAATAAAATAAAATAATTCTTGAAACTAAAAATTGCTTTCTACATACATCTTCATGTGAACACATTGTAAAATCTTTTGGAAATTGCTATATTGAATGACAATTTTTTTAAACATGAGCTAGTACTTCCAAAATCAGTAAAATGATACTCTTGTCTGCCGGAAATGTACTTCAGACTAACTACTTAGCTAAAGGCACAACCATTTCATCATTATTTTTGTAAGCTAACTACTTAGACGTAGTGGGGCAAATAAGCAGCCAATTCGAGATGATTTGATGGAAAACCGAGACAGTAAAGAGAAGATAAAAAAAAATATTACTAATTTTGAAAATTACTGAGTCCGGGAATAAACTTCAGCACTTTCTGCTGGCTGATTTACCAAATTTAACATATGATAAAGTATTATATTTAATATCATGTCGTATGTTTACGTGTTACGTGTTATATTTAATATCGTATGTATAAAATTATAATCCTGACAATACTATATAAAAATATTCATATTTAAAGGCATGCTATTCGGTGTAGAGTATTGTATAAACTGATCAAAATAAAATATACTGCCCTCCAAAAATTAAGGAACAACCGGATTTTTTGCGGCTAATTTGCAAATGAATGAATGTAGAAACACCAAATTTGGGTGGCATGTAAACAAAACAGTTATGTATTGACTGTCACATAGAAGTTTAGATAAGAAAAACGCAAAAATGATTTACAGCAAAAAAAAAAGCAATCTCGCTGGAAAAGTCCATTATTGTCAAAAATAATAATCACAGTTTTTTTCTGGTAAAATGTCATAGAAACATAACAAAGTTTTAATGAGTTACATTAAAACTATGTTATTGAGAAACATAACATAGTTTTAATGAGGGATATGCCCATTCCTAGCTTGAATGCATTGGCAGCATCGACTTTCCATACTGTCAATTAAGTTGTCGGTTACCGAAATGGGAAACGAAGACCAGACACGGAGTAAGCTTTGTTCCAACTCTCCTACAGACCTTGGAGAAGGACTTAAAGCAGCAACCTGTCTACCAAGATAGTCCCAAAGATGCTCTATCGAATTGAGGCCTGGAGATCGAGCTGACCACTCCCTTCGCTCCAAACCAAGACCCTCAAGATATTCCTCAACAAATACAGCTCAGTGAGATCGTGCATTATCATCCATTAAAATGAAAAAATTGCCAATTGCACCGGCATATGCGCGGACATATGGATCAAGGATCTTATCCCACTATCTCAAGCCATTCACAGTTCCTCCGTGGAACACATGCATGTCAGTGTAATCACCGAGAAAGATTCCTGCCCAAACCATTATTCCACCACCTCGGTAACTGTGTCTTTCGACAGTGTTGGATTGATGGTATCTGGTGCTTTGTTCCTTCCAGATCAGCAGACGTCTTGAATCGCTCTCCTATGTGAATCTGGAATCGCCTGTAAAAAGTACAGGAGTCCATCATTGTTTGGCCCAGGAAACATGTTTTCTTGCCCAAGATAAGCGGGTCCTTCTCTGTCGCGATCCTTCTCCTTTACATGCACAACTGGTAGGACATGCAGAACTGCATAAAGACATGAATTGTGAAGTCTCCTTCGAAATGTACTAGTAGATATTCTTCTCACTGATGCTACAGAGTGGTCTGCAACAAGTAGCTGCACAGAAATGCTCCTTCTCCTTCGAGCTGAAAGAACTAATAAATGGTCTGTAGCACGTGGTCGACCTGGAACATGTCTGCTGCACGCAGAAGCTTTGATTTGATATTAATTCCAGATACGGTGGACCACACTGCGAGGCACATTAAGACGCCTAGCAGCATCAGCCTGAGACAACCCAATTTCCATCCATCCATCCATCCATCCGCTACCTTAACGAATCGGGCAAACGGCTTCTCTCAGACATTGCGGGACCCTACTGCCTATTGTCAACGAATCTGCTAACAAAAGTTGTAAATGAACAAAAGTTACACGCTTAATTTCGAAAGCCTGATATTTGCATATTTTTTCTCACTCATACACTCAAGAGCCAAAACATTATGACCACCCTACATTTTGCAATGAACTCGGCGTGGAAGCCACGTGATCAGGTGGAAGCGGTATTTAACTGCTGCTGGAGAGTCAGAAGAATCATTCTTTCACTTACTTCTATGTGTGATGGGAAAGGCTGCGGATCTAAGCGACTTTGATAGAGTGCAGATTGTAACAGCTCGAAGGGTCGGAACAAGTATTTCCGAAACTGCACGACTCGTGGGTTGTTCGCGATCTACAGTTGTTAGTACTTTTGCAAAGTGGATGAATGACGGTGAAACCAGTAGTAGACGACATGGTGTTGGACGTTCACACGCTATCAAAGAAAAAGGTCGTCGGAGACTGTCTCGTATGGTGAAGAAAAACCGGAGCCCGACAGTGGCTCAGCTGACAGCCCAATTCAATGCAGGGCCAAGTAGAATAGTATCGGAGCACACTGTTGGATATGGGGCTACGCAGCAAACGTCCCACTCGTGTGCCTTTGCTGACCAAGCGTCATCGCCAACTACGCCTGAGCTGGGCCCGGGAACATCGTGACTGGTCCATGGATCAGTGGGAGAGAGTTGTCTGGTCAGATGAATCACGGTTTGTCAATCATCACACCGATGGCCACGTCAGGATAAGCCGTCTTCCAGGCGAACAGTTGCTCCCTCAATGTACAGTAGGTCATACACAGGCCGGTGGTAGCGGTATTATGCTTTGGGGGACGTTCTCTTGGGTGTCTCTGGGACGCGTGGTTGTGGTAGGGCAGACCATGAATTCTACAGGGTATCTGAACATCGTTGCGGCCAGTTGCACCCTTACATGGCCTCTGTTTTTCCAGCTGGAATTGGAATGTTCCAACAGGACAACGCCTCTTGTCATAAAACTAAAATTGTGTTGGAGTGGTTCCAGGAACATGATGCTGAATTCCAGTTAATGTCCTGACCGCCTAACTCACCGGATGTCAATCCGATAGAACATATTTGGGATGTCCTGGGACGGCAGCTCAGAGTTCAAATACCACCAATTCGCAATATCTCGGATTTGCGGGACCGTTGCTTAAACATCTGGTACAATCTGTCTCCGGCCATCTACCAAGGACTTGTGGCATCCATGGCAAGGCGGGTTGAAGCTGTGTTGCGCGCCAAATGTGGGCTAACTCGTTATTGACAGGTGGCCATAATGTTTTGGCTCATGGGTGTATATACCCGTTCTTTTCTATAAGACAATTGGTAGCTGTCGTTTAAGCATTATTTTGCATAAAGTTCGTTTTTATCATTTATATAAATTATAAATTTTATTGGTACTGTCATTTTTTTATGGTGATCTTCAACAAACATGTTGTTCCTTCACTTTTGGAGGGCAGTATATTTTGAACTTCATCTTAAATAATCTAGTAGTATATTGTATAAAATAGTTCTCTTTTAAAATTTTATTTATAGGGGGCAGGAGTGGCTTATTGGATACTGCTTAGAGCCTACAAGGTGAAAAATCTAATTCGATTAAATTTCCTCCAAATTATGTTGGACTGAAAGTTTTCTTGTCTTTGCAATGTGTACACAGATTGGAAAGTTCGTAATATATGTTATTCGGTGTAGTTTACTGTTTAATCTGACCTAATTAAAATATTTTGAACTTCATCTTCAATACATATCTAATAGTATATCTTATAAAGTAGTCCTCTTTTTACATTTCATTCACAGAGGGCCTTAGTGGCTTATTGAATACTGCGTCCAGCTTACGGACCGATGCAACTAGTTTGGTTGAAATCTTACCAATGATGTCGGACTGAAAGATTTCTTGTCTTTGCGATGATCCATAGATTGGAAAGTTTTCAAGTTCGGCTTCGTAAATTCAGAGAGGTATGCAAAATTCTCAATCCTAGAGGTCTAAATGAAGGTGAAAAATGTTGGGACAATGTCATATACTTCTATGGTGTACTCTTGGTAATGGTATCTGTAGCCGTATCTGTCTTTGGAGGAACAAATGGTCAATATGGTTTTGGTATATGGTTAATAAGTCTGTCATACAGAATTGCACTAATACTTAGGAAAAACTAATTTTCCATCAAACCATCTTGAATCTAATTGAATAAATAACAAATATCATCCGAAAACATGTTGTGTCAATATGAACAATATCTTATTGAAATACTTTTTTTGATTAAATTAAAATTTTATATAATTAGTCTATGAGTCATTCTCCATTCTCGTTCTTTCTCCCCCGATTCCTTTCTCAATCACACGCCCCCCTCCCTCCGATGTCTCTTATATTCATTTTATAGGCCATTTTCAGTGGAGGGAGGGGACCATTGGCGACACCACATCAGTGTCTATATCCGTTTGTCTAACACACCCCATCCATCAATATCCAAGCACGGATAGCAAGAGTCTTAAAAGTCATGGTAAACTGTTGCTCTTAACCATCTGGCACGAAGTTTTGTATGGTCCCCACCAAATAAAGCACTTCCCAGAGATATCTCTCTCAACCGCAGTTGTGGCAAATGACCTGCACCCATCGGAAACGGGTCGTCATTTATTGGATTCCCATCCGGTAAGGGCTAGTGACCATCAAACACACCCCGCCAAGAGACTCACATAGAATATAGCATAACATAGGAATTATACAATAATTACATAAATTTTACCTTAATCGAAAAATATGTATATTTCCAAAAATATATTGTTCTTATTGGCACGACAAACAACTCTGAATAACACTTTTATTTACAATTTAGAGATGAAAATTTCGATTTAAAAATTAACGTACTTTACAAATTCACAAAATAAATTTTATTCAAGAAATCATAAGTTCAGTTTCTTATACAAAATTAAGTAAAAACAATTCTTTACATACAACTAATTTATTCAATAAAGCAGAAAAAAATTAAATTAAATTTAGTGAAGTACTACAGAAAAAAAAAATTGAGCCCTAAAAAGAAATTGGAATAAATTTGGTATAATTTGATTAACTAACAACAAATCCAACCAATGAAGATAGCTTCAATTTCGTGAAAAAAAAATTTGAAAAAAAATTTCAATAACTAGTTTTCTAGTTGATAGGAATTGATTACTAAGGCAATACCAAGTAAGTGATCTTTGACAAAACAGAGAATTATTTCACGGACTAACTACTTAGCTAATGACATCACCGCTTTATCGCAGATTATTCCTTTGAGGTAACCACCAGGTAAAAAGTCAATTGTGGGTAAATAAGAAGAAGGTTAGTCCACAGAGCACTTGATGGAAAATTACGGGGAACAAATATAAGAAGGAAAAAAAAGGACAACAAAGATTCTGATTTTGAAAAGTGCTGCACTTAGAATCCAAGAACAAGCTTCCGCAATCCCAGCTAGCGGATTTATTGCAGCGATCACGTGACCTGCACTCACAATTCGTAAGCTCATCTCCAGAGGATTGTGAGGATACACGAAAGACTTTTTTCCCTCTTTGGTAACAAAGAATCACTGTGCAAAAGAGGGATTTAATAATTAATAAGGTTCTTGTTTGGTCATTAAATCAGGAAAAATGATCTTGGATGAGATTTACCTAAAATTAATTTTTATTGTAAACAAATGAAACGAAGCATTATCAAGAGGTCGTTTTATGCAAAATAACTATCAGATTTATTTTAGGTTACTTCTATGCGTATTTATGTTAATAAAGTTTTATTTCTTAAAGCTCCATTTAACCAATGTTTGAAATCCTTTTACTGCCATGAACTATGGCGTTATTCCATTTTTAAAAAGACTGAACATCATTAATTATTTTATGATTACTATTATCATTTAAATGATTTATAGAATATAAATATATGATTTATGTAATATAATATTAAAATTAAACGCTTTAAAAATGTTCAAATTTACTGACAGAAAATAATGTGTAATGTTTGATAAGGGTTTCATTTAATTAAAAAAAAAGTTTTTGATGTCATTTACTACATTCACAAGTTGAATGTAAAGTAATAAAATAGAAATAATTAAAATATTATTAAATAAAAGGAACTTTCTAAAAATTATATTTTAAATTTTTACGGATACCTAAATGAATTTACAATGGAAAGAAATGGAATATTTTTTTTCTAATATGATGCCACTTCATTTGTACTCAAATTAAAATAATTTGTACTTCCTGTGTAAACGATGTTGTATCTGTTTCACTTGCTATTTGTTTTTGTGCCATTTGCTGTTCATTGAATTAAATATAGAACTGCTTTATAGAAATATAATTTGAATCCTACAAACAAATTGGAAGTAGGTTGGTATAATTTGATTAAATAACAACAAACCCAACCAATGAATATATCTTCTAATTAATTGAAATTGAAAGATAAAAAATCTTCAATAAGTAGATTTCTAGTTGATAGGAATTGATTACAAAAGCAATAACAAGTAAGTGATCTTTGTGAACAGGGAATTATTTCACGGACTAACTACTTAGCTAATGACATCACCATTTTATCACAGATTATTCCTTTGAGACTAACACCAGGTAAAAAGTGAATTGTGTGTAAATAAGAAAGTTAGTCCAAGAGTGCTTGATGGAAAATTACGAGGAATAAATATAAGAAGGAAAAAAAACAACCAACAAAGATTCTGATTTTGAAAAGTGCTGCACTTAGAATCCAAGAACAAGCTTCCGCAATCCCTGCTAGCGGATTTATTGCAGCGATCACGTGACCTGCACTCACAATTTGTAAGCTCATCTCCAGAGGATTGTGAGGATACCCGAATGACTTTTTTTCCTTTCTTTGGTAACAAAGAATCACTAAGCAACAACGGGGATTTAATAATTAATAAGGTTCTTGTTGGATCATTAAGTCAGGAGGAATTATCTTGGAGTAGATATACCTATGACTAATTTAGTTTGTAAACAAAGGAAACAAAGCATTGTCAAGAGATCCTTTTTGCAAAATAAATATCAGATTCGTTTTAGACTAATTTTACATAAATTTTGGCTAATAAAGTTTTATTTTTCAAAGATTTATTAACCAATGATTGAAATCATTTTACTATTACGAACTAAAGCTTAGGAATAATAGTAAAGGAAATAGGAATAATAGTAATAATAAATGATAAAGATTTTATATGCAATGAGCTTCATTAATTACTTCATGATTATATTATCATTTATAGGATATTAATTAAAATATCAAGTTTTATGTAATATAATACTAAACTCAAATGTTTTAAAAAATACAATCAACAAATGTACATATATATTTACAAAAAATGATATATAATATTTGATATAAGTTTTATCTAATTAATAAATCATTGTATATGTCATTTACTACATTAAACGTAAGTAGAATGCAAAGTAATTGAATGTAAATGACGGAAATAGGAGAAATTAAAAGAAATCTTCAACAAAATTATATCTTAAATGAGTACGAATATGGAAAAGAATTTATAACGTAAAGAAATAAAAATATTTTTTCTAATATAATGCAAATTCATTTCTACTAAAATTAAATAATTTTAATTATAATGTTTTTTTTATATATATAACCAGAAATATTTTATACTCCAACTTTCATTATATTTTTTAATAAATGGCACGAATTATCTTGGTAAACTACGCAGTAAATCACTTATTAGTACTATAATACCCTGTACCAGACCTAATACTGCTTCCTCCAATACGGAATCTATACAATTCATCCACGACTCATGACGGCTTTGATTAACTAAAATTGGTATAATTTGATTAACTAACAACATACCCAACCAATTGGAATACCTTCTAATTAATTGAAATTAAATAGTAAAAAATACTTCAATAAGTAGTTTTCTAGTTGATAGGATTTGCTTACTAAGGCAATAACAAGTAAGTGAACTTTTTAACAGGGAATTATTTCACGGACTAACTACTTAGCTAAAGACATCACCGTTTTATCGCAGATTATTCCTTTGCGGTAACCACCAGGTAAAAAGTGAATTGTGCGTAAAAAAGGTTAGTCCAAGAGCGCTTGATGGAAACTTACGAGGAACAAATATAAGAAGGAAAAAAAAGAAAGAACAAAGATTCTGATTTTGAAAAGTGCTGCACCTAGAATCCAAGAACAAGCTTCCGCAATCCCAGCTAGAGGTTTTATTGGTGATCACGTGACCCGCACTCACAATTTATAAGCTCCTCTCCAGAGGATTGTGAGGATACCCGAATGACTTTTTTTCCCTCTTTGGTAACAAAGAATCACTAAGCAACAACGGGGATTTAATAATTAATAAGGTTCTTGTTGGATCATTAAGTCAGGAGGAATTATCTTGGAGTAGATATACCTATGACTAATTTAGTTTGTAAACAAAGGAAACAAAGCAATGTCAAGAGATCCTTTTATGCAAAATAACTATCAGATTCATTTTAGATTATTTCTATAGAAATTTTGGCTAATAAAGTTTTATTTTTTATAACTTTATTTAATCAACACTTGAAATCATTTTATTAGATTGAACTAAAGCTTAATTTAATTTTTGTAAAGAATGGTCTTGATTAATTAAATTATGATTAATATCATCATTTGTGTGACATTTATTAAAATACCATGATTTATATAATATAATATTAAAATTAAAAGTTTTAAAAATGAGAATCGCCAAATCATGTATACTGACAAAAAGTAATATATAATATTTGATAAAGGTTCTATTTAATTAAAAATATTGTAGATACCATTCACTACATTACAATATGAATGGTAATTGATTGTAAATAATGGAAATATGAGAATTTAAAAGAAATCTTTCATAAATAATATTTTAAATGAGAACGAATATGAAAAATAATTAATAATGGAAAGAAATAAAAAAAAAATTAATATGATGCAAATTCATTTGTAAAAATATTAATTAATTTTAATTATAATTTTATGTATATATATGAAAGGAAATATTTTACATTCCAACTTTTATTATATTTAAAAAAAAATGGCATGGATTATCTTGGAATATTAAGCTATAAATCACTTATTAGTACTTTCATATCCTGTACCAGACCTATAACTGTTTCTCCAATACAGCATCTATACAATTCATGCACGATTCATGACGATTTTAATTAACTAAAAAATTTGATACAATTTGGTAATTCTTTACAATTTGATAAACTAACCACAAACCCAACCAATGGAAATATCTTCTAATTACTTAAAACTGAAAGGTAAAAAAAAAAAAAAAACTTGAATAAGAGTTTTTCTAATTGATAAGAATTGATTACCAAAGCAATAAGAAGTAAGTGAACTTTGACAACAGGGAATTATTTCACGGACTAACTACTTAGCTAATGACATCACCGTTTTATCGCAGATTATTCCTTAGAGGTAATCACCAGGTAAAAAAGTGAATAGTGTGTAAATGAGAAGACTAGTCCAAGAACTCCTGATGGAAAATTACGGGAAACAAATATAAGAAGGAAAAAAAAGGAACAAAGATTCTGATTTTGAAAAGTGCTGCACTTAGAATCCAAGAACAAGCTTCCGCAATCCCTGCTAGCGGATTTATTGCAGCGATCACGTGACCTGCACTCACAATTCGTAAGCTCATCTCCAGAGGATTGTCAGGATACTCGAAAGACTTTTCTTTGGTAACAAAGAATCACTAAGCAAAAAGAGGGATTTAATATTTAATAAGATTCTTGTTTGGTCATTAAATCAGTAGTAATTATCCTTGGAGTTTAATTGTAAACAAAACATTATCAATAGATCCCTTTATGTAAAATAACTATCAGATTCATTTTAGAATACTTGTATAAGTATTTTGGCTAATAAAGTATTTATTTATAATTTTATTTAACCAACGATTGGAATCATTATCATTAACTAAAAGTTTATTATATTTTAGAAAGAATGAGATTCATCAATTAGCTTAAGATTACTATCATCATTTTTATGATATTAATTAAAATACAATGCTCTATATAATTATATTAAAATTGAAAGTTTTAAAAATGAAAATCGTCAATTGTTTATATATACTGACAAAAAATATATAATATTTAGTAAAGGTTTTATTTAATTGAGAAATATTGTAAATTTCCTTTACTACATTGTACATCATTGAAATATATAGTAATTAAATGCAAATAATGAAAATTATGCAAGAAATGAATAAACCATTTCCAAAATTATATTTTAAATAATTACGAATTTGAAAAAAAATTTACAATGGTAATAAAAAAAATAAATATTTTTTTATAATTTGATGCCAATTCATTTGTATTAAAATTTAAATATTTTTGGTATATTTTTAATTATTTTTTAATATTTTTAAATATTTATTTATTTTTTAAAACTTTTTTTAACCAACGCTTGTAATCATTTTACTATCATCAACTAAAGCTTTATTCAATTTTTTGAAAGAATGGGCTTCACTAATTTTATTTTTATCGTCCTTTATAGGATACTAATTAAAGTACAATGATTTATTTAATATATTATTAAAATGAAAGTTTAAAAAAAAGATAATCGCTAAATGTTCATATGTGTTGGCAAAAAATAATGTATAATATTTCATAAAGGTTCTGTTTAATTAAAAAAACACTTTTTATGTCATTTACAGCATTATCCATAAGAGGAACGCATGATAATTAAATGTAAATAACGCAAATAAGAGAATTTAAAAGAAAACTTTCCTAAAATATTATTTTAATTGATTATGAATATCTAAAAGAATTCACAATGGTAAGAAATAAAAATATCTTCGTCTAATATGCTGCCAATTCATTTGTACTAAAATTTAAATAAGTTTAAATATAATGGGGTTTTTTTTCATGTGTAAACAGAATTATTTTGCACTTCAACTTTTATTGTATAAATGGCATGGATTGTCTTGGGATTCTATGTTATAAATCACTTATCACTGTCTTAATTATCTTGTACCAGACCTATTACAGTTTCCTCCATATGCTGAATTCATAAAATTCATTCACGTTTATAAAGGCTTTAGACAAAAAAAAAAAAAAAAAAAAAAAAAAACTCTAAGTTGGCGAAGGCTTCCGAAGAAACTAGAGCAAGAATTACTCTTTTTCAGTTATTACCGTGCATATTAGCGCTGTCCTGTTATTCGTTGTTCATACTTCTGTATACCCGCTGAATATTTCCAATTTCATCATTCTTATAATTTGTCATCTTGTTGTCTTTGTCATTTGTCGTCGATGTTTTTTATTCTCAATGGCGGGTACAAAAGACACAAATGGATCCATGCAGAACAAAACCAACAAATCAATATAAAATAGCAAATGAAAACAGCAGAACATTCTATGGACCCATTCGGCTGCTAGCTCATTCCCACAAAGATGAGGCAGAGAGCGCAAGACAGCGTTGAAGGTAAGCATACTTCATATGTTCCAGAAGATTACAACCCTGCAGCAATGATCTTCAAGTAAATTTATGCTGTGTAAATGCCTAGCAAGGCAGTCGTGGCCAGTTGCGAGACGAAACTCCGTAACTGTTATCATCATAAGCCAGTCAGAAAGATGTGAAATACTGTTCCACCAAAACTTTTGAGAATTTCTCTCCAAAAGCTCTTTATCTTGGTTGTTATTAAGGGTAGATTTATTAAATAATCTTAAATTATTGAAAGGAACTTCATCATCAAAAATTTAAATATCGCTGACTCTTTTTTGCCAATAGCTCAGGTTTTTCGATACTGTCTATACGCAGTTGGCTGGTATTTACTGCATCAAATACTCTTATTTTGGCAAGACTTAGACCTCATAATAGATTGGCAGTTCTTAATCGCTTCAGAATATGGAGCCCTTGTAGAATCAATCGCCTTCAAGGCGGCTTTTGAGTCGGATAAAATGATAACTTTAAAATTTTTTTTTATTTGACATTGAAGCTGAGGAAGGGCAATACGAATGGCCTGTCTCACCACCAAAAGCAGTTGCCTGCGTCAATATCCTTATCAATGTCACGAGGAACTTCGGGATTTTAGAACTCGTGCCATCTACTTCGTCTAAAATGCACTTTTAATTCAGCTTTGGTGTAGGAATCCTATTCATTTAGGTGTACTATAACTTTACTAGAATTTCGCAAACCTTGTACTGAGATATTCTGTATAAAATGTAATAAAAAACAATCTTCTTGATATATAGGAAAAATATTTTCAACAAACTTCAGAAAAATTTCAAAATAATGTTGGCATTACTTTTATCGACTTCCAAACAACCTCTAATGCCGAATCGATCACTTATAGCTCTTATTGTACACTGAGAGCTGTGAGTCGATATTTGCCATTAGGATCAGCCATTTAGGTAAATATAATTCAATTATTTACACTTTTAATTATTTCAAATCATGTATAAATAACTTTCTTTGCTAAGCATAGAAACTACAAAGAACATTAATCCGTGTTTAAAGAAATAAAATAAATTTCTGGCTTTTTATTGCATTACATATCAGAAAGAAAAAAAATCCTCCGAAATTTCTCAAGGGAAATTCAGAGCTTCCTAAGATATAAATCTCCAGCTAGCTCAATTCTTGGAAAATTTCCATCGGATTGCGATCCGGTGAGTTCGGCAGCCAGGACATTAACTGGAATTCAGCATCCTGTTCCTGGAACCACTCCAATACAATTTTAGCCTTGTGACAAGGGGCGTTGTCCTGTTGGAACATTCCATTTCCAGCTGGAAAAACAGAAGACATGTAAGGGTGCAACTGGTCCGCAATGATGTTCAGATACCCTGTAGCATTCATGGTCAGCTCTACCACAACCACGGGTCCCAGAGACGCCCAAGAGAACGTCCCCCAAAGCATAATACCACCACCACCGGCCTGTGCATGACCTACTGTACATTGAGGGAGCAACTGTTCGCCTGGAAGACGGTGTATCCTGACACGGCCTGTGATGAATGACAAACCGTGATTCATCTGACCAGGCAACTCTCTCCCACTGATCTGTGGACCAGTCACGATGTTCCCGGGCCCAACGCAGGCGCAGTTGGCGATGACGCTTGGTTTTCAAACCTTGTACTGAGATATTCGGTATAAAATGAAATAAAAAACAATCTTCTTAATATGTGGGAAAAATATTTTCAATAAACTTCATAAAAAAGTAAAAATAATTTTGGTATTACTTTTATCGACTTCGAAACAACCTCTAATGCCGAATCGATCCCTTATAACTCTTATCGTACACTGAGAGCTGAGAGTCGATATTTGCCATTAGGATAAGCCCTTTAGGTAAATGTAATTCAATTATTTGCACTTTTAATTATTTCAAATCATGTATAAAGAACTTTCTTTGCTAAGCATAGAAACTACAAAGAACATTAATCCGTATTTAAAGAAATAAATTAAATTTCTGGCGTTTTATTGCATTACATATCAGAAAGAAAAAAATCCTCCGAAATTTCTCAAGGGAAATTCAAAGCTTCCTAAGATATAAATCTCCAACTAGCTCAATTCTTGGAAAAGATTGAAGTTACAATAACAATTCTTCATATAACCTTCTATATATAAGTCCGAAAATGTAAAAATAATGATAAAAAAAATTGATTTATAGAACGATAAGAAAAGAAATCCTTAAAGGGACGAAAGGCTTAGAAAAATAAAATTCGAATTCTATTGTTCCCAAAGCAAAAGAGAAAGCGAAATGGAGTTAGATTCTAAAGGCTTCAAACAAAAATCAAGAAATCTCTTTTCTAGCGTAAGATGCAATACTGAAGAGACTTTGGCAAAGAGCTGAATTAGCTGCGCTGGTGTGATAAAAGAAATTTTGTAGTAGATATAGTTTGTAAATAATACAGTTTAGTCTGTGCTTTTTAAATGCAATCATATAAAAATTTATAACTAGCATATATATTTTCTTAATAATTAATTACGAATTAAAGTTGTTCTTTTAAATTTATTAAGACTTTGTAGTTATTTTTAAAAAAAAATTATAGTTATGTATTTGTGCAATTGAAAAATTTTAAATATTATTCTATATTATCAGTTTTAATTCCAAGTTAAAAAAAAGTATAGTTTGACTTATAGGAAAGTGTTTTATTAAATAATACTATCATTGATTATTGATAAGAACCATGAAAATTGATGTTATGATTTATTTTTCCTAATATTTTTTTCCTAATCATTTACAGTTAAAATTATCGATTTCATTTTATAAATTTTTCAAAATTTTATGCAGAAGGATTTGGTTTCTGGTATTTTCTGGAAAACTCTTATTGCATGAGATATTGTGACATCGATTTTCCCTAAATGGTTATAAATGGTTAATTCTGTTTTCTGTACAATTGAAATTTACTTACTTTTCATTGAAGAGTATAATCCCCAAATATACCGAAATGCATACGATCAGAATCAATTTGACAGCCAATTTTGAAATTAAAAATCAAAAATCATCTTGAAATTTCGTCTAAGACTTCAGTAATTGCGCGATGCATTTGTGAAGACTTATATTTAAAAAACAACAATAAAATTTCCCTAACAGAAATAGAAAACAGATTTTTTTGTGTGTGGAGTTATTTATTTCTTGAAAAAAGAAACAATTAAAGATATTAGAAAGTAACAATGACGAACATTATGCAAATAATCAAATAAATGACAACAACAATGTTACCATAACAATGCAACTGTCTATCTTTGTAAAAAAATGTAATGTTTATTAGGTTATTAACAAACAACTGGGAATTATGAATTTTAATCTTAAAAAAATAAGAATGTCTTAAGAATTTAGGAGCAGTAATTTTCAATAAATTAATTCGATAGAATATGCTGGGGCATATGGTTCTTTTGGTAAGTGAACCAATGAAATTCGAACTATGATATGTGAACCAAATAACTATGGTAAGTAAACCATAATATTATAATATACAATTTGCAAAGTTTGTAAAATGTATATCCATCTATATATATATATATATATATATATGTGGAAATCTAGAATCCTATGCCCCTTGTGCCGTATCCATTTTATTCCTAAATTGCTTTTACCACCAATATTATCACTTCAACGGCAAATTATAATTTGGATATTTTTTATTTGTTAAATCACCAAAATGTGTCTTTGTAACACCGAAATTAATCATTAACTGTCAAAATGTTTGTCCAAATTATTATGCCAAATTTTATTGGCATTATATCGATTGATTGTCATATTATTAGAAACTAATAAATTTTTCATTCAATAAATTCCTTCCATAAATTCATTTCATTCATATAAAATTTATGCAGTTCATAAAAAAAAAAAAAAAAAGAAAAAAAAAAAAAAGAATTCAGAGGACATTTCAAACATTCTACTGGCCGATAATAACGTAAACTATTCCAATCGTCCTCCATTACTGTCCTCACATAGCCATATCAAATGAATATATAAAAAATGGATAACAGGAAAAAAGTAGGTTTGTACATCGTGTTCAATTTAACTTAGAAAGTCAATGTACCTTTCTAATAGTAAAAATAACAATTTTCCTCACGGATTGAAATGATGATTTCTACAAATTCAAAATGATTTGTAACAAACAAAAAATGATTTCTACATTCCTGTTCCTATTTATTTAAAAAAAATTCTCTTCAAATAACAGTGAAATTAACATAAAAGTATTCATTATATTGTTTGAAAAAAGAAGACATAAATAATTCTTTAAATTAATAATAAACCGATAATAAACCTAAAGAAAATGCCGAAACATTTTGGGTTCCAAGATTGGCGGCCTTTCAAGTGTATAGAATTCTAAACTTCCACAAAAAAATATTTCTTTCGTCACATTTATCTTTAACGAAAATCAATTAATATGTAGATTTCTTTTTGTTAAATTATTCAAAATTTTCATTCCTTTTAAAAGTAAGTGTAAATTAATTTGTGAACTTTGTTAAAAGTCAATTGTTAAAATAACTGATATTTCATATTTTATGTGAAACAATAAAGTTTCCTCATAAATATTCTACAATGTTTACAAAATATTAAAAATATATATATCAAAAAAATTATTAGCTCTAAACAAATACAGAATAAATTTAAAAATTTTATGAAACGATAGGTAGTCTGAAAGATGATAAAAATAATGCTAAAAACTATCACTAACATACACTGAAGTGACAAAAGTCATGGGATACCTCTTAATATCGTGTCGGCCCTCCTTTTGCCCGGCGAAGTGCAGCAACTCGACGTGGCATGGACTCAATATCAAGTCGTTGGAAGTCTTCTGCAGGAATACTGAGCCATGCTGTCTCGATATCCATAATTGTGAAAGCGTTGATGGTGCAAATTTTGAGCACGAACAGACCTCTCGATGATGTCCCATAAATGCTCGATGGAATTCATGTCGGGCGATCTAGGTGGCCAGATCATTCGTTGAATTGTCCAGGAATGTTCTTCAAACCAATCGCGAACAGTTGTGGCCCGGTGACATGGCGCATTGTCATCCATAAAAAAAATCGTTGTTTGGGTACATGAAGTCCATGAATGGCTGCAAGTGATCTCCAAGTAGCTGAACATAAGCATTTCCAGTCAATGTTCGGTCCAGTCGCACCAGAGGACCAAGTCCATGCCATGAATAAACAGCCCACACCATTACGGAGCCACCACCAGCTTGAACGGTGCCTTGCTGACAGTTTGGGTCCATGGCTTCGTGGGGTGCGCCACACTCGAATCCTACCATCAGCTCTTACCAACTGAAATCGTGTCTCATCGGACCAAGCCACGGTTTTCCATTCATCTAGGGACCAACCGATATGCTCACGTGCCCACGAGAGTCGCTGCAAGCGATGTCGTTCTGTCAGTAAAGCACTCGAGTCGGTCTTCTGCTGGAATAGCCCAAGAAAGCCAAATTTCTTCGCACAGTTCTAACAGACAAGTCCCTTGTACGTCCCACATTGATGTCCCGTCGTCTGTCCACACGTCCCGTCGTGCGGTCATCATCACGTCAAAACCTCTTCACATGAATAAAATTTAACAATAAATGAAAGCTCTGCGAAAGCACTGCGCATTTATACCTGTTCTACGCGATGCTACTGCCATCTGAAAATTTGCATATTGCTGTCCCATGACTTTTGTCACTTCAGTGTATATACTATCATTGTATTGTATAAATATTTATATATATATCATTGCAGCTAAAAGTTACTACTAGAATGAATTTCAATTGTTCATTTCTGTACATTTAGCCTATTAATACATCTCGTTAAATTACACTGCTTTGAAAATATCATGAATGTTTGGGATGAAGAGTTTTTGAATACAAGACAAATTTTTAGTTTAATTTAAATTTTTTTTGTTAGTTTAAATTATGAAATATAGTTTATAGTTATTTAAATATAGTTTATATATATATATATATATAAATATTAGTTTAAAATACACATGTTTTTATATCAAGTACTTCGTTTTTTATGATGATACATGTTTGAGTAAATTATTTCTGAGTAAAGGATATGAGATTCATATATTTTGGTTTCTGCTATAATATCATAAATATATCTAAACATAAATTATCTTTCCATGTTTAGACATATTTATGGTATTACAGCAAACACCAAAATATATGAATCTCATATTCTATTAGTCTATAAATAAAACTTTCAAAATAGCTTCAAAAATATTTCAAAACCCTTTCTCTGCAGACAAAATATTAGTAAGATCGATATATTTCGCGACCAATCTTCTTTTCTTAATGAAATCTTTAAATGATATTTAGCTCACAGAATAAAATTAAATTTACAATAATGTTAAAAATACAATTTAAAAGGAACAATAAGAATTCAATCAAAATCAAACATTTTCTTGCTAAATTTGTACTATAAATATAAACTTGGTTAAATTATTTCTAATGTATTTGATGGAAAGTTAATGGAATTAAATGAAAAAAATGCATTACAACTGCAATAAAATTATTCCTAGCTTATCAAATGTAACTGATGTTATTCCATTTATATTACTCAGCTAGCAAGATAAATAATTCCAAAATTAATCATATAATGTTTAGTGGGAAACAGAATGTTTAAGGAAATATGTAAAATTTTAATAAAACAGTTTGTTAATACAGTATATTATCGTTATTGTCCTAATTTCCCATCACAATGGTCACCGCCTTTTAACCTTAAATGAACTTTTTATAGTTAAATTTTTCATTCTTCGTTAAATTATTTCTAATGTATTTGATTTGTTTACATGCTGTATTTGTCGATACATTGTTTTACAATGATAATTAGTTAAATGGAAATATTGCATTAAAAATGCGATGGAATTATTCCCAGCTTATCAAATTTAGCTGATGTTATCCCATTTATAATGCAAAATGCATTAAAAATTCAAGTTAAATTCGTAATTAATTCCCAGTTAGTTAGTTAATCACAATTAGTTAGTTAATCCCATTTAGTTAAATTCGCCATTCTTAGTTAAATTATCTCTAATGTTTTTGATTTACAGTCGATACATTGTTTTACGATGATAATTAGTTAAATGGAAATAAGACATTACAAATGCAATGGAATTGTTCCCAGCTTATCAAATTCAATGGATGTTATCCCATTTATAATGCAAAATGCATTAAAAATGCAATGGAATATTCCCAGCTAGTTAAATTCGTAGATAATTCCCAGTTAGTTAAGTTCGTCATTCTTAGTTATTATTAGTTATTATTCGACATTCTTCATCATTCTTAATTGTTATTCTTATTATTTCTAAGGTATTTGATTTACAGTCCATACATTGTTTTACAATGATAATTAGTTAAATGGAAAAAATAGTTAGTTAAATTCGTAGTTAATTCCCATTTAGTTAAATTCGTCATTTTTAGTTATTATACGTCATTATTAGTTGTTGTTCTTATTATTTCTAATGTATAATTTCCAGTTAGTTAAATTCGTCATTCTTAGCGAAATTATTTCTGATGTATTTGATTTATAGTCGATATATTGTTTTACAATGATAATTAGTTAAATGGAAAAAAGCATTACAAATTGCAATGGAATGATTCCCAGGTTACCAAATTTAGCTGATGTTTTCCCATTTATATTACTCAGCTAGAGAGATAAATAATTCCCAGATTAATCACAGTGTTTTTCTTTCTTGGCACCTTGATTGTTTCCTTAATCCTTCACTGCCTGTAACGTTAACCAGCTTGCCATGATTCATTGATTTATTGAACTGTGTAACAAGATATGGCATCATTTCCCCACAAATCATGGCATGATGATGGTTTACTGTGCGAAATAAAATTTTATCTTCATACGGGAAAAATAAATATTTCGTATTTCGTTCAAACAAATATGTTGCTTTTTCAGTTATTTATTGTTTTGCTACTGGAAATATCGAGAAAGGTGTATATTTTTGGATTTATATGCCTGACTATATAAAACAATCCATTTGTTATTATATGCGATGATTTATTTGTTATTTTTAAAGTAAACAAAAAAATATGCATGAAGATTTTTTACTTTATTTTGCAGAAATATTTTGTCAAAGTTAATTTTGGGTGTGTCTTTTCATATGACGTTTTCTGTAGAGTTTGCGGCATAACGTTATCCATTTCATATATAATCTATTTTTTAACTATTATTCCTACTTCACTTATATTACTATTACTATTACTAATATAATATTTTTATTATTATCTTTTATATTACTATTACTATTACTAATATTATATTTCTATTACTATTATTATATTACTATTACTAATATTATATTTATATTACTATTATTATATTACTATTAATAATATTATATTTCTATTATTATCTTTATATTACTATTATTATTATTATAAGTACTATCATCCATTTCTATTGAATAGTGCATAGATAAAAAAATAGTGCAAAAGATAATTTTAATATTAAAATATAAGAATCCCGTATTTTTTCAATCGTAAATTTTCATTAAAATTATTTACGTGATAAATTTAAAGAAAATTTAAAACATGACTACCGTAATTCAGACATTAAACATATTATTTATGTAATCAGAAGATTCTTTATAAGTAACTGTTTTAATAATTTCAAAAGGATAGTATTTGAATGATAAGATAGAAATATCAATTTCAAAGATAGTTTATAAATATATTGGGATTACATTGTGAAGAATTTGATGCCATATATTTTTGAAATTTCATTCTACAAATAATTTATTGAAAAAATAAATAATCCGTTAAACGTTATTTAGTGACAAATGTAAAGAAAATTTTAAGCATGAATAACGTATTTCACATTAAACATACTATTTATGTGTTCATGAGTTTATTTTTAAGTAACTGTTGTAATAATTTCCAAGGATGGTATTAGAAATGATAAGGTTTGATTTGTCGCTCTATGGTCATGTTGTGCACACGAGGGCTAAACAGATCGAGACCTATAGTTTAAAGTGGATTCCGAACCACGAACAAACATCCATGCCTCCGCCAGGATTCGAACCTGGAGCCTATGGTACCAAAGGCCAGTTGAAATGATAAGACAGGAATATTAATTTCAAAGATAGATAATAAATATGTATAGTTTTATATTGAGAAAAAATTGAAGCGAAATGTTCTTGACATTTGATAATATAAATAATTAATTAAATATCAATTAAAAAATTACCTGAAAAATTAAAAATTGGTTGCAAATTATATAACTGTCTTTTAAATATTTAATAAGATATATGTGTTTTCATAAAAGTTACATTTACTGCATTTAAAAATAAACAATTTTAAACGCTTTAACAATTTTATCTTTGTAAATTTTATGTTGTGCAAATATCAAAGCTTTATATTACCTCGTGATATATTTTTATCAAAGTTTTAGTAATTATTATTTCTAGAGTAGAACATGTTCTTGTTGTTTCTAATTCAATATAGAACAGCCTGAGGTAAAATAAAGTCTGTGAATACAAGGAGAGTTAAAAATTCACAATAAAGTTAAAACTCTTTGAAAACTTGTACTTCGATAGCCGAAAGCAATCTGGAAAATTGCTAGAATTGAGTATACTAATGTCTTTCAGTAAAGACAGAATCTAATGAATATTTTATTATTGTTTTCATACTCTTCGCTAAACAATACATTCTGCTTGGTAAATTTGTTTGCAATTGAAACAAAAATGTTATGAAAATACATACACGACTGTTATAAATATGTTATTATAAGGCATTATTTATGTGTTACTTGTAAAGTAAACATAAAAAAAAAAGGCCTTAAGAGTTTTATACTTAATTTTGAAGAAGTATTTTGTCAAAGTAAATTTTGGGCTTATCTTTCCATTTTGACGTTTTCTGTAGAATTTGTGCCGTAACATTACCCACTTCAATTTTTAACTATTATTTAAAATTCCTTACTATTAAATAGTGACCTACAAAAATATAATATTACTAGTAAAATATAAAAGTCTGGTATTGTTTTCAAAGGTAAATTTCCATTAAAATTTATTTACGTGATAATTTTTTTTTTTAATTAAACATGGATATTATATTTCACACATTAAACATATAATTTTTATCTTCAGAAAATTCTTTCTAAATAATTGTTCTTATAATTTACAATGATGGTATATGAAATAAAAATTTCAAATACCATCAATAGAAATTATTGAAATGGTAATTTCAAGATTATTTCAAATGGTAATTTCAAAGGTAGATTATAAATATGTATAGATTTATACCGTAAAGAATTTGATTATATAAATATGACAAATATTCTTCTAAAAATTTATAATATAAATAATATTCTTTTCCTTTTTAATTAATTAAAAAATATCAATTAAAAATTTAACTTAAAATAATAAAATTGGCTGCAAATTATTTTAAATATTTGTTGTTGTTGTTTCTTATCCCACTTGGCTGGCCAAGCTCACGAGCCCACACGTACTCATGATTGAAGGGGAAGGAAGCAGCTTCTGTTGTGATGGAGCACCCGTAGGTAGATGTCTGACTTTGGCTCCGTGACGCTCTTACAGTCATGGGAGACCGGGACCTACGGCTTAAAGTGGATTCCGAACCACTACAAACATCTATGGTACCGCTGGGATTCGAACCCGAAACCTGTGGCACCGAGCGCCAGAGCGCTAGACACTCGGCCATTCAGGTCCCAAATTTGTGTGAATGTCAACGGCACGCGGTGTTTCCAGGTGGTCACCCACCCAAGTACTGACCGCGACCAATGATGCTTACTTCGGTGATCTAACGAGAACTGGTATATTCAGCCGTTCATTGTATGACCGTTAAATATTTAATAAGGTATATATATATATATATTTTCATAAAAATTATATTTACTACATTTAAAAGTAAACTATTTTAAATGTTTTAACAATTTTTTTCCAAGGTTGAATGTTGTACAAATATCAAAGTTTTATATTGTCTCATGAATAACTTTTTAACTTAACTTATTATTATTTTTAGAGTAGAACGTGTTTTTGTCGTTTCTAATTCAACATAGAACAGCCTGAGGTTAAATAAAGTCTGTGAATACAAAGACAGTTAGAAATTCACAATAAATTTGAAACTCTTTTAAAACTTGTACTTCGATAGCCGCAAGCAATCTGGAAAATTGCTAGAATTGAGAATGGGATAAATTAATGTCAAACACTGTTTCAGTGAAGAAAGAATCTTATAATTGAATATTTTATTATTGTTTCCATACTCTTCGCTAAACAATATATTCTGCTTTGCTAAATTTGTTTACAATTAAAGCAAATATGTTATATAAACACATGCAAGGCTGTTATAAATAAAAAAAAAACTATACAAAATTTAGACTGAGAAAAAGAGAACAGAAAAATTAAGAACTTAAAATATAAGCATTTCAGAGTTCTGCGATAACATTGTTTTGTTTGTTAGCATTTAAAAAATGTCACATAATCATGTACTGCAATGTTGCTATTTTATATTCTATTTTATAGCATTTAAAAAAATACATTTAAGATTATATTGCGTTAATTATTATGGTTAATTAGAATTTGGAAAATTAGTTTATCCGAAAAATTATTATTATTTTTTTTTTATAAAAATTAATTAGTTTTGCAAAATTTGATTTACATGAATAATTTTTAACTATTATATATAAAATATTAGAAAAATAAAAATAGGTTAATTGCATGCATTAATGTGCACGAAAATTTCATTGGGCTGAACTTCTAAATAAAATTAAAATTTGTATACATTTTAAGATCTTAAAATATAATTTATATACGCCTTATACGCATTTATCTATTTTTATGACTGGAGCTATTTGAGTAGTTTCTAACCCCACAATATCAATTTTTCTACAATACTTTATTCTAATATGGAATTTTTTAATTTTATAATATTTATAAATTTATTATCGATAAAAAGTATAAAAGAAGTGCAGAAAAAAAAACATTTTTAAGAGGTTTGTATAAATATTTTATATTAAATTCTGATTAACAATTTTCCTATCAAATATAAATCTTTTATTATTACACTATTTTAACTGTTTTACAATATATTACGTATCAAAAACACACGTAAGTTTTTGAAACATTACAAAATTATATCAGAAATACCCATAGTAAAGTTTCAGGCGAAATATTGCTCTGCAACACAGTATATTAAAAAATTTTAAAAACTTCCCTGTAACAATACAGTAATATACATAGCAATCTATATAATATATATTAACTATACATTACTGTATAGTAGTTCACTGTGTAGTAATAAAAATAATTCACTTATTCTTTATCTGAATAACATAATCTAAATAGAAACACTTTACAAAACTTCAACAGAAACTGAATTTCTTTCCAAAATAAACATCTCCAAATGCATAGCCTCACAATAAAAACAAACACTTTCATAAATTCTTAAATGCTTCTAAACGCTAGGGTTGTAAAATAAAATGCTTATTAGGTTAACTTTATTTAACAGCAAATGGCCAGAGAGCAATCTAAGCAACCACGTAATTTAATACCTCAGAAGCGAAATGTATGCGGCATTTAAAACCCCAGTTCAAGCCAGTGTGGGCAATTTCTACCTTTCCATCATCTCCACCTTCCGGTCACGTACCAACTGTTCTGCAGTCATGAAATGGCGTTCGCATTTCTTCGCTGTCACGTTCAGAAAGCGAGCTGTGTAAACAGGAAGTTATCATCTATAATGCATAACCAGTCCTCGGCACTACTGTGGTCTTGGAAAAAAAACCGGAGGTCAGTTTTTGTCGACTCGTTCCATGCTTTTTGTTGCGTTGTTATGTTAGTGCTTTCTGTTAAGGATTCTGTGAGATGAAAAATATACACAGGAACAACATTTTTATGATATTGTAATGTAAAAAGAAACCCTGAATTTTAGATTTCGCTTTTAAAAAGGGTAAGCCCACATTAAATTTAAAAGAAAAAAGATAAAATATGAAATTCTGTTGTGCTGAAAAATAAGTTGTAACTATTGTGTTACGTCATTTTAAAGGAAATTATATAGGTATATCATTGTTAAGATAAAGCTTGAAATTCTGTTGTACTAAAAAATAAATTGTGTCTGTTAACTCATTTTAAAGGAAACGTGTTCTTAATTTAAACTACAAGTAAGATCATTCTTATTGATGTAAAATATAGGCAAGATCTTTGTTATTGGTGTAAAATAAACACAAACCATTGTTATTCATAATCAAATAAAAAGACTATCATTACTTTTAATGTTAAAGGCAGCCTAATTTAAAGTCTAATTAGCTAATATAAATCTTCACTACGTATTCATTAGTAACAAAAAAACAATTCACTACTTTCATTATCTTAATCCCGTAACTTATACAGAAACTTAAACATTGAATTTCTTTCCAAAACAAACATCCACAAATGCATAGCATGGCAATAAAAACTAACACTTTCATATATTTTTAACTTCTTCTAAGCACTAATGCAGTGTTGTAAAATAAAACGCTTATTATGTTAACATTATTTAAAAGTAAAAGGCCAGAGAGCAATCCAAGCAAACCGCGTAATTTAATACCTCAAAAGTGAAATGTATGCGGCATTTAAAACCCAGTTCAAGCCAGTGCGGGCAATTTCCACCTTTCCATCATCTCCACCTTCCGGTCACGTACCAACTATTCTGCAGTCATTGAAATGGCGTTCGCATTTCTTCGCTGTCACGTTCAGAAACCGAGCTGTGTAAACAGGAAGTTATCACCTATAATGCATAACCAGTCCTCAGGACTACTCTGGTCTTTAAGAAAAAAACCGGAGGTCAGTTTCTGTCGACTCGTTCCACACTTTTTGTTGCTTTGTTATGTGGGTGCTTTCTGTTAAGAGTTCTGTGAGATGAAAAAGATACACCGGAACAACTTTTTTTATGATATCGTACTTCCTATGATATGTAAAAAATGAACCCTGAATTTTAGATTTCTTTTTAAAAGTGATAAACCCACTTTAAGCTAAAATTAAAAGAAAAAAGGTAAAACATGAATTTATGTTGCTCTATTGTGTTCAGTCATTATATAGTAAACATCGTATTGTAAACTAAAACTAAGATCATTGCTATTGGTGTAAAATAATGGCAAGATCATTGCTAAGATGAAGAATGAAATTCTGTTGTGCTAAACAATAAGTCGTCACTATTGTGTTAAGTCATTTTAAAGGAAAGTTGTTCTTAATGCAAACTAAAAGTAAGATCATTGTTGATGAGATTTATTGATGTAAAATAAAGACAATATCTTTGTTATTAGTATAAATTAAAGCCAAGATCATTGTTAAGGTAAAATATAAAATTCTGTTGTGTTAAAAAATAAATCGTAATTGTTGTGTTAAGCAATGTTATAGGAGACTTAATCCTAATATAAAAAGTAATATTATTGTTTCTGATGTAATGTAAATTCAAGATATTTGTTATTGGTGTAAAGTAAATGAAATATCATTGTTGAGATAAAACATGAAATTTCGTTTCTCTTAAAATATATGTCGCAACTATTGTGTTAAATTTTAAAAAAACCTGTTCTTAATGTAAACTAAAAGAAAGATACTTGTTTCTGATGTAAAATAAAGACAAGATCTTTGTTACTGATGTAAAATAAACGCAATACCATTGTTAAGATAAAATATGAAATTCTGCTGGGCTAAAAAAAAAGTTATTTTACTTTTGTGTTAAGTTATTTTAAAGGAAACCTGCTCTTAATGTAAACTGAAAATAAAATCATTGTTATTGATGCAAAATAAAGATAGGATATTTGTTATTAATGTCAAATACAGGCAATGCCATTCTTCATCATGTAAAAAAAAAACGTTATTGTTTTTTTAATGTAAAACAAATGCAATATATTGCTCTCGATGTAAAATTGATCTAAGTCTATTACTCGATAAAAAACTAATATGAATGTAAGATTCTCATTCATTGTGTATAAATAGGACCTCTCTTTTTTGATGAATAAATAGACTTGAAATAAAAAATATTTTATAATTAGCAGCTAATTAATATAAACAGCTATATTTATGCTTGGTTAAAAATAATATTGTTTTGTTTGTATATATACTCATGCCCATAAATTAAGGATAATGAAGTTCAGGCAAAGAAAGAGACAGAAGCAAAACAAATTTGACTTATTTGTAAAGTCTTTTTATTAAACAAAAGGTAAAGAGCAAAAACGATGCTATATGTTTGACATAATTAATAAAAATTGCGATTTTTACTCCCTGGAGCAATTTCAAAAAAGAACCTATTTACAAAAAACAGTATAACATGGTTAGTATGATGGTTAATATGGAGTATGTCTCCCGGACGATGCAATACAGGCCTTACAACGCCTAGGCATGCTGAGTATCAAATTATCAATCTGATCTTGGGGAATATTACACCACTCATCAAGCAATGCCCTCCGAAGTTCCGGTTGACAGGTGGAAGGCGGTTGACGGGCTACAATTCGTCGGCCACACATGCCCTACTGGATTCAAGTCCGGTGAGTATGCTGGCCAATCCATACGGGTGATATCCTCCAATTGAAGGCATTCGTCTACAATGTTTGCACGGTGAGGACGGGCGTTGTCATCCATAAACAGAAATTTAGCACCCATGTCGCCCCGAAACAAACGTACATGTTGTTCCAGAATGACATCTCGATAGATGTGGCCTGTCATCGTTACACTCTGAACATGCAGATCAGTTCTGGAACCAAGAATAATTCCTCCCCAAACGAGCCATCCTGCACCACCGTAACGGTGTCGTTCAATGGTGTTCTCTTGGTGGTAACGGGTACCTGGCACTCTTTATATGAAAGTCCGGCGAAAATCAGACTGCAAACTAAACCTGGACTCGTCGGAAAACATCACACAAGACCACTGTTGCGGTGTCCACAATGCATGCTCTCTACTCCAGGTTAATCGCAGGTGACCGTGAGTTGCGGTAAGTGGAACACATCTGACAGACCTACGAGCATATAGACTAATGTGCCGTAAGCCTCTCTATACGGTCTGCCTTTAAACTGTCGTGCCGGTAGCTGAAGAGATCTGACGAGATAGGTCTGATGCTGTGCTCCGTCTGTTTCTTTTGGCAGTAACTGCTAAATACCGGTCGTCATTCGGCATTGTAACTCGGGGGCGACCAGCGCTGTAACATCTACTCCCATTACCATCATCTTGGAATCGTTGCCAAAGCCTGGAGATGACACTCTAGGCGATTCCAAGTTCCTCGGATACTTCCAGCTGGGTCCGTCCACATTGCAGTCGTCCGATAATTCTACCAAGTAAAAAATCATCCAAATGCTTCCTTTGTGGCATAACTATGCGGTTATTGCCCTGAAAGGCTTTTAAAGCGCTTGTGAACAATTTTACTTCTTTGCCACCGTTCTTTATATACCCCTCTCTTACACTCTCGTCATTGTGACGTACTATCAACGCCATCTGGTGGTTTCCTGTAATTTGCATATTCATCTTCAAGATGTGTGTGATAATTCTACAGGAGAAATTTTGATTTTAGAGTTTAATTTCTGTGTGATTCTGAATTATCCTTAATTTATGGACATGTGTGTATATATATATATATATATATATATCATGTGATTTTCATTCTAATATTGTTGTTGCATGTAACGTAATCGTAATATATATATATATATATTCAAATCACATATTATCTTATTATACAAATCATTACATACGAACATGATCACATTACATGCAATAATTACATTATAATGAAAATCTCATAACGTACATCATTTGATCCCTAAAATAAAAATAAAATTACATATGCTTTTGAAAAAGTAAAAAATATATGTAATTTAAGAAGTGATATTATCCAATACATTTTTACGTTTAAAGCTAGACAAAACAAACAAAAATATGAACTCATACTATTTAATTGCAAGTTTAGGATAATAAAGTGTTCTGGGAATTTAAAATGGTAAAAGTATTTGGGTGACAATTCGGAAAAATATTAGATTGGCAAAATTAATTCCGTAATGCACAACATATCAAATTTAACTTATAACACAAACGTTAAATAAAATACAACATTATTTTAAACAAACAATTATTTTTAAACTTAGGAAACATAAACATTTAATGAAGTATTAACATGGTAAATGTAATACACAGTCAATTAAATAATTACTTTTACATAACTGCTTAAATTTTCTAAAGTTATGTGTTGGTCATAAATGTTTAGGCAGTAAATATATTTCGTAAAATATAATTGTTTCCTAGAATGTTTAAGAAAATTTGTTCTTCTATCTTCTAATGAAATGCACAGGTTTAAAATGTACGTATTTAATTATGTGCGCATAACTTTAAATATATTTTCTTTTCTTTCAGTTTTCACTATTATTGTCAACACAGATATTAAACCCAAAATTTTTCTTACTAAGAATGAGTTATTTTGGATATTTATCTTGCTAGTGAGTTATTTAAGATATTTCTCTTCATTCTTTGTAAAATGAAAATAAATAAAAGTTTTAATTAATTTTCCAGAAACATATTATGTATGTATGCACGTATACATAAATACATGTAACGAATTACACTGACTATTAATTTAATATTTTACAAAATTTTAAAACTTGTTTTTGCTTATTTATTACGAATACTGAGCAACTTCAGTTTTGCAACATTAAATTCATTTGAATAAATTATATAAACACTTTAATTCTTATGCTATGTGTTATGAAACATAATTATTTATTTAAATCTTTAATAATTGTTAATAATAGAATTTAAAATGTTACAAAAATCAAATTTTCTTTAATTTCTATGTGAAATATAGCCAAGGAATACCGATAAAACCATCTAAAGTAGAAATTTTCGAAAGTCTATTCGAAATTTCTTTGACAAAAGACAGACTAACAGATTAATTCATTTATTAAGAATACTGAACAAATTCAGTTTTACAAGAATAAATTCATTTGAATAAAATGCATAAAAACTTTTATTTTTATGCGTATTATGAAGCATTAATATTTCTATAAATCTTTAAATGTCATAATCAAATTTAAAATGTGAAAAAAATGTTATGTGAAGTATATCAAGGAATATCAAGAAAACCATAAAAATTTTAATTAATTTAAATTAAATTACCAATTAAATTTGAATTTAAATTAAATTCCTTAAAATTTTCAATAAATTTAAAAAGTGAAAAAACACAATTTTTGTTTAATCTTTATGTGAAGTATAGTCAAGGAATATCTATAAAACCATAAAAATTTCTATTAATTTTAATTAAATTTTTAATTAAATTTAAATTAAATTCCTTAAAAATTTCAACAAATTTAAAAAGGAAAAAACTCAATTTTTCTTTAATTTCTATGTGATGTCTAGCCAAGGAATATCGATAAAACCATCTAAAGTATAAAATTTCGAAAGTCTATTGCAGACTTCTTTGACAAAAGACAGAGTAACAGAATAAATCAATAGAACTTTCAGCAGGGAGGAATCTGTTTCCACTTAAGTTGAACTTAAAAGAAAACCTTAATGTCACTAGACCTTTAAAGAATAGCAGCTATTTTTAGATTAGAATAATTGAACCGAACAGAGCCCGTATATTAGAGATATGTAGAATAAAAGTTCTGTAACAATGAATCACATCCGAGCATCACAATCTAGGAATTAGTTGACTGTTTGCTACCATCTGCTTTGAGTCTTGTTTATTTAGTCATTGTTGAATAGTAAAATGCTATAGAAGATTTTGAGAAACACTGGTGCCAGAGTAAAGATAATTTTTAACTGTGTGAAAAGATTGATCAAACAAACAAGCAATGTGAGTTTCAGTTAATTAGGAATTACATCGATTTAATTACAAATTTATTATATCCAAAAAATTATAGTATGTAATGACATATAATTTCATGCCCAATGCCACAAATTTTGACATTAAATACTCCTATTAGAAAGTTAGCCTTAATTAAACAAGTTATTTTTCCTCTACATTTAATGAAATGTTCCTTATTTATTAATCATTAAAGCTTAAATTCAAGTACTCTTAATTTAAAATGAGAAATATTTTCAAAAGTTATTGAAAATCATTGTAATTATCAGATAATTGGATTTGGACAGTTTGTTAACGTCTGCATTGTGTCTTGTTTATTTAATCATTGTTGAATAGAAAATGCTCTGGAAGATTTTGAGAAACACATTTGTCAGAATAAAGATCATTTTTAACTGTGAGGGTAAATTTGATTACGCAAAAAAGCAATGTGAACCTCAATCAACTACGATTTACATCTATTTCATTACAAATTTTTTATATCTAAAATTATATACTACTGTGCCCAAAAAGTAAAACCAATTGTTTTTTTTTTTTTAAAAACTCTGTATATATTCTTCCAAATTTATTACATGGCCTTCAAAGTAATCCCCTCCGGACACAATGCACTTATGCCAACTTTTTTTTCCAATCCTCAATACATGCTAAAAAGTCATTGGCAGAGATAACCTTTACTTAATTATTAATAAATACATAAAATTGTTTGTAAATTGATAAATCTGATCATTTTTTGTTCATAAAGAATATGCAGATACTCATTTACTTTATTTATCAGAGCAATAATAGTGATAAAATAATGCACCCAGATTTATAAAAATGCACTAAATGAATTTGGTTTTATTCGCTTTATTAATTATTGTATTATAGCTTATTTAATGTATGAAGAATCTCACCCGTATATTTAATAAGACAGAATATGATAAAAATAGGCATAATTGCTAAGGACAAAAAAAAAATGCATCAGAATGTCTCCTGATCGCGAATAACCTCTTTCACTGCTTCCGACTTTTTGATTAATAGTGTCCAAGGACCAACCAGATCAATCTAATTGTCTTTCTCGAGATATATTATATTATATCGGATATGAACATTTCCAATATTAATTCTTTTGTGCATCGAATCCTGGAATACTGATTTACGAGATATTTTTCGTAATAGCGGATGCATTCTAGCAGCCAGACGCAAAAGATGTCTCCGGAGTGGTCTTTTGAATTTAGGGAATAGCCAGAAGTCGCACGATGTGAATACGGTGGTTGCAGAACGATATTGGTTTCATTTTTGGTGAAAGAATCACAAATAATCAATGCAGTGTGAGCTGGCTCATTCAAGATTTGACGCGTTTGAGGCCGAAAATGGAATTGATAGATCCTTTTGAAATTCCAACATCATCAGCAAGTCTCTAATTGTAAATCCACTATTTGTAAGCACCAAATCTTTAATTTTTTTGGACGTGAGATTCGTCGGTTGAGGTTGATGGTCGACCAAAGGGCTCTTCGTCTTCAACGCGTTTCCTGCCTTCTTTGAACTGTGTATACTACTTTTAAGCATTTCTTTCCAATATAGGAATGCTCACCAAATGCCTTCTGCAACATTCTATACGTTTCCACAAGCAGTATTTAATGCAAGTTCCTTACTCGATTAATTCAGACATTTCAAAAATCACCGAAATCAGTTTTAGCGTCTCAGAAAGCCAAGCGTAACTCAAACACTAATGAATATTTGACGTCAAATTTCCCACAGATATCAAGAATAGTGCCAGCAACCTAAAAAAGAAAACAAAATTGAAATTCCATACGCACCGGAAATTTTAAATTGAAAAATTGGTCTTACGTTTAGGACACAGTATTACAACGATTTAATTACAAATTTTTAATTTTAAAAAATTATATTATGTTATGTCTCAAATTTCATGTACATTGACTAAAATATTAATATTAAATATTCTTATTTGAAAATTAACCTTAATTAAACTATTTTTTATTCTACAATCAATGAAATGTTCTTTATTTATTAATCAATAAAGCTTAAACTCAAGTGCTCTCAGTTTAAAAATAAAAATTAATTTGAAAAGTTATTGAAAATCATCGTTATTATCTGTAAACCAAACCACCGTATCCGGGGATTAAAACGGATGAAGGTGTCTTAAGATGCTTGAAGGGGATTAACGTGGGATTTGTATAGAAAGGCATTTAATTTGCAATCAAAATTTCAGCGCAAATTTGATTTGACAGTCTTTTTAGTAATCAAATATATTTGGCAACAAAACTGGTGACGAAATTGATATCTCCAAAATCATAATTCCTCTTTAATTAATTTTTTCCTTTTCTTCCCCCATTTTCTTAATCAATCAATCTTAATAGACCCTTAAAATATTTTTCAATAGAGATATATTATTTCGAAAATAACTTATGAAACCAGGCTATATATTTATTGCTTTATTAAGAGATTACAGGAGCTGTTAGTATGACTATAATTCTCATACTTTTAAACATAAAGTTTACTTTCGATTAGAGAAAATATTGTTGCACCCAGTTTTATATTCATCTTTATTCATTCCTTTTTATTCATTACCTTCCTCTTTTTTTATTTCAAACCTCTTCATTCATTAAGAAAGAGAGTGCATGTTTATTCACAATGAATGAAGATATTGTATTTATATTTATTTTACGTCGAGAACGAAATTCTTAGATTAATTTTACATCGACAGCAATATGCTGCCTTTATTTTACGTTAAAAACAACGATATCGTTTTTATTTTACATGGAAAACAAAGGTTTTGCCTTTATTTTCCATCAGTAACAATGATCTTGCTTTTAGTTTGCATTAAGAGCAAGTTTCCTTCAAAATGACTCAACACAATAGTTACATCTTATTTTTTAGCATAACATATTTCATGCTTAATCTTAACAATGGTATCGCCGTTATTTAACATCAATAAAAAATATTTTGCCCTTATTTAACCACAATGAAAAAGATTTTGCCCTTATTTTACATCAAAAGCATACTTTTAATTTACATTAAGAGCGACAAGTTTCCTTTAAAATGACTCAACATAATAGTTAATGTTGGTCAATGGTCTTGCCTTTATTTTACATCAATAACAATGATCTTTACTTTTCGCTTTCATCAAGAACAACAAGTTTCCTTTATAATAACTTAAGACAATATTTATGACATATTTTTCAGCACAACTGAATGTGTTCATGTTTTTACTTTTAATTTTAGTGGAAAGTGCGTTTATCACTTTTTAAAGAAACGAATTCAGGATTCCTTTTTACATTACAATATCATGAAAACGTTTTTCCGGTGTATTCTTTTCATCTCACAAAAATCTTAACAGAAAGCACCAACATAAAACCAACAAAAAGCATGGAACGAGTCGACAGAAACTGACCTCCGGTTTCTTTTACAAGACCAGAGTAGTGCTGAGGACTGGTTATGCATTATAGATGATAACTTCCTGTTTACACAGTTTGCTTTCTGAACGTGAGAGCGAAGAAATGCGAACGCCATTTCATGACTGCAGAGTAGTTGATACGTGACCGGAAGATGGAGATGATGGAAAGGTAGAAATTGCCCGCACTGGCTTGAACTGGGTTTTAAATGCCGCATACATTTTCCTTCCGAGGTATTAAATTACGTGGTTTGCTTGGATTGCTCTCTGGCCATTTGCTGGTACATAATGTTAACATAATAAGCTTTTTATTTTACAGCATTGCACTAAGCAGTTAAAAATAAATGAAAGTGTTAGATTTTATTGCCATACTATGCAATTGTAGATGTTTATTTCGATAAGAAATTCAATGTTTTCTTTTCTGTATAGATTATGGGATTCTGATAAAGAAGTTAGAGAATTATTTTTATTACAATTGAAAATATATTGAAGATTTATATTTACTAATTAAACTTAAAATTATGTTGCCTTTATTTAAAATTAAAAACAACGATAACATTATTATTCTTACATGATTAACAATGGTGTTGCGATTATTTTACACCAATAACAAAGGTCTTGCCTTTAGCCTCAATAACCGTGATCTTACTTTTAATATACATTAAAAGCAAGATTTTTTTAAAATTACTTAACGCAATAGTTAAGATTTATTTTTAGTTCAACAGAATTTCTTGTTTTACATTAACAATAGTCTTGTCTTTATTTTACATCATAAATAGTGATCTTACTTTCAGTTTACATTAAAAACGACAATTTTCCTTTAAAAGGACTTAATGCAATAGTTACGACTTATTATTTTGCACAACAGAATTTCATACCTCATCTTAACAATACAGTCGCCTTTATGTTGCACCAATAACCAACATCTTACCTCTATTTTACGTAAATAACAATGATTTTACTTTTAAGTTACATTCAGAAAATTTTTCATTTCATATAAATTAGCATTTATATTTTAGCACAACACAAGTTCATGTTTTATCTTAACAATCTTCTTGTCTTTATTTTATACCAATAATAAAGATCTTGCCTTTATTTTACATCAGCAACAATGACCTTATATCTATTTTACAGTAAAAACAAATTTTATTCAAAATGACTTAACACAATAGTTACCACTTATTGTTTAGCACAACAAAATTTCATGCTTATGTTAGTAAAGTTTTTGCCTTTATTTTACATCAGTAACAATCATCTTTCTTTTAGTTTACATTAAGAAAAAGTTTTCTTTAAAATAACTTAACACAATAGTTACAATATAATAGTATTTTATAGCACAACAGAATTTCATGTTTTATCTTAACAAATGTCTAATGTCTTAAATGACGTCTTTATTTTACCCGAATAACAAAGATCCTGCCTTTATTTTACATCAATAACAATGATCTTACTTTTAGTTTATATTAAGAACAAGTTTCCTTTAAAATGGTGTTAACTATTAATTAATCAATAGTATTAATCCAGCGGTAACTAATGTGTTAACACTTATTTTCAGCACAGCAGAATTTCATGTCTTATCTTTTTTCTTATAATTTTAGTTGAAAGTGTATTTTTTCTCTTTTAAAGAAATGAAATCTAAAATTCAGGGTTCCGTTTTAAATTACAATATCATAAAAAAGTTGTTCCGCTGTATCTTTTTCATCACACAGAATCCTTAATAGAAAGCACCAACATAACAAAGCAACAAAGAGTGAAGAACGAGTCGACAAAAACTGACCTCCGGTTTTTTCTCCAAGACGAGAGTAGTGCTGAGGACTGGTTATGCATTATAGATGATAACTTTCTGTTTACACAGCTAGGTTTCTGAACGTGAGAGCGAAGAAATGCGAATGCCATTTCATGACTGCAGAATAGTTGGTATGTGAACGGAAAATGGAGATGATGGAAAGGTAGAAATTGCCCACACTGGCTTGAACTGGGTTTTAAATGCCGCATACATTCCGCTTCTGAGGTATTGAATTACGTGGTTTGCTTAGATTGCTCTCTGGCCATTTGCTGTTAAATAACGTTAACCTAATAAGCGTTTTATTTTACAACACTGCACTGATTAGAAGCAGTTAAGAATATATAAAAGTTTGTTTTCATTGCCATGTTATGCATTTGGAGATGTGTATTTCTAAAATAAATTCAATGTTTTTGTTTCTGTATAGATTATGGGACTCAGATAAAGAAAGTTGTGAATTATTTTTATTACTATTTAAAATATAGTGAAGATGTATATTAGCTAATTTGTATTTAAATTATGTTTCCTTTATTTAACATTAAACACAATCATAGCGTTTTTATTTTTACATGAATAAAAATGGTTTTGCATTCATTTTACACCAATAGCACAAGTATTGCCTTTATTTTACATATAACAATTATGTTACTGTTTACATTAAGAACAATTCTCATTTAAAATGACTTAACTCAATAGCTACGAATTGTTTCATAGCACAACATAATTTCATGTTTCATCTTAACAATGATCTTGCCTTTATTTTACATCAGTAACAATGATATTACTTTTATTTTACATTAAGAGCGACAAGTGTTTTTTAAAATGACTTCACACAATAATTTCGGCTTATATTTCTGCATAACAAAATGTTCATATTTATCTTAATAATGGTTTTATATTTATCTTAACAGGGATCTTACTTTTAGTTTGCATTAAGAACAACTTTCCTTCAAAATAACTTAACATAACAGTTTCAATTTATTGTTTAGGACAACAAAAATTCCAAATTTATCTTAAAAATATTTTAACTTTTTTTTTACACCAATAACAAAGGTCATGCACTTTATTTTTACATCAGTAACAATTGTCTTTAGTTTACATTAAAAAGTTTCCTTCAAAATTACTTAACAATTTAAAATGTTTAAGGACTATAGTTGTGACTTATTTTTTAGAGCAACATAATATCATGTCTTATCTTAACAATAATCGTGCCTTTATTTTACATCTTAATTAATAAATCTTATTTTAGTTTACACATAACATAGGTCTTGCCTTATTTTACATCAATAATAATGATCATACTTTTAATTTTAGTTATTAATGACAGGTTTCCTTTATAATGCACAATATTAACGACTCATTTTGCGGCACAACAGATTTTCGTTTTGTATCTTTTAAATTTAGTGTAAAGTGGGTTTTATCACATTTAAAGAAACGAAATCCAAAATTCAGGATTGCTTTTTACATTACAATATCATAAAAAAAGTTGTTCCGGTGTATCTTTTCATCTCACAGATTTCTTAACAGAAAGCACCAACGCAACAAAGAGTGAAGAAGGAGTCGACAAAAACTGACCTCCGGTTTTTTCTCCAAGACCAGAGTAGTGCCGAGGACTGGTCATGCATTATAGATGATAACTTCCTGTTTACACAGCTCGGTCTCTGAACGTGAGAGCGAAGAAATGCGAACGCCATTTCATGTCTGCAGAATAGTTGGTACGTGACCGGAAGATGGAGATGATGGAAAGGTGGAAATTGCCCGCACTGGCTTGAACTGGGTTTTAAATGCCGCATACATTTCACTTCCGAGGTATTGAATTACGTGGTTTTCTTAGATTGCTCTCTGGCTGTTTGCTGTTAAAAAAGTTAACCTAATAAGCGTTTTATTTTACAACCCTGCACTAGGTTTAGAAGCAGTTAAGAATACATTAAAGTGTTTGTTTTTATTGCCATGCTATGGAATTGGAGATGTTTATTTTGGAAATAAAGTCAGTTTGTGTTTAAGTTTTGTGAAGTGTTTCTGTTTAGATTATGTTATTCATATACAGAATTAGTGAAGTTTTTTTATTACTATGTTTTGAAGTACTATACAGTTAGAATGTATAATTTGATATATTATGTATATAGACTGCTATATGGATTACAGTATAGTTATTGTCAAAAATGCTGCATATATGTAGGACTTTTTGAATTATTTACAACCTGAACTCTTTACCACTCCATTTAAATGTAACCGTAAGTATAAGTCATGTTGTAAGAAAATCGTAATAAAAAGTTCAGTTAAACTATGCAAAATTCTATAAGATTTTAGAAAAATTATTATACACTGGAAGTTGGTAAAAGGAAAGAGTCGATATGATTTATTCATGCGGGCAGTTATGCGGGCACCTCTTTTCTCTACTTATTGTCAGTTCATAGAACCATATATACAATCAAGAGCCAAAACATTATGACCACCTGTCAGAAACGAGGTGGCCCACCTTTGGCGCGCAACACAGCTTCAACCCGCCTTGGCATGGATGCCACAAGTCCTTGGTAGATGGCCAGGGACAGATTGTACCAGATATTTAAGCAACGGTCACGCAAATCCGAGATATTGCGAATTGGTGGTCTTTGAACTCTGAGCTGCCGTCCCAGGACATCCCAAATGTGTTCTATCGGATTGGGATCCGGTGAGTTAGGCGACCAGGACATTAACTGGAATTCAGAATCATGTTCCTGGAACCACTCCAACAAAATTTTAGCGTTGTGACAAGGGGCGTTGTCCTGTTTGAACATTCCATTTTCAGCTGGAAAAACAGAAGCCATGTAAGGGTGCAACTGGTCCGCAATGATGTTCAGATTCCCTGTAGCATTCATGGTCTGCTCTACCACAACCACGGGTCCCAGAGACGCCCAAGAGAACGTCTTCCAAAGCATAATACCGCCACCACCGGCCTGTGTATGACCTACTGTACATTGAGGGAGCAACTTTTCGCCTGGAAGACGGCGTATCCTGACACGGCTATCGGCGTGATGAATGACAAACCGTGATTCATCTGACCAGGCAACTCTCTCCCACTGATCCATGGACCAGTCACGATGTTCCCGGGCCCAGAGCAGGCGCAGTTGGCGATGATGCTTGGTCAGCAAAGGCACACGAGTGGGAGGTTTGCTGCGTAGCCCCAAATCCAACAGTGTCCGCTGAACAGTTTGGTCCGATACTAGTCTACTTGGTCCTGCATTGTATTGGGCTGTCAGCTGAGCCACTGTCTGGCTCCTGTTTTGCTTCACCATGCGAGACAGTATCCGACGACCTCTTTCTTTGATAGCGTGTGGACGTCCAACACCATGTCGTCTACTGCTGGTTTCACCGTCATTCATCCACTTTGCATAAGTGCTAACAACTGTATATCGCGAACATCCTACGAGTCGTGCAGTTTCGGAAATACTTGTTCCGAGCCTTCGAGCATTACAATTTGCCCTCTATCAAAGTCTCTTAGATCCGCAGCCTTTCCCATCACACACAGAAGTAAGTGAAAGAATGATTCTTCCGACTCTCCAGCAGGAATTAAATACCACTTCCACCTGATCACGTGTCTTCCACGTCATCCAGGCGAGTTCATTGCAAAATGTAGGGGTGGTTATAATGTTTTGCCACTTGAGTGTAGAGCTTTGAAGATGTGCGGATCAATGTTGTTTTAGAAATTCTTAATTGTAGATTTTAGATCAGACTTGCTAATGTACTATCGCTTATTCTAGTAAAGATTTCGGGTCTGAATGCCCCAGTGGTTTTCCAGTAGATTCAGTTGGCCATAGATGAGACTTGTTCGCCTTCATCTTCATCCTTCCATCCCTGCCCTTATCCATACAGATGCATTGTCATGTTGAAATGTCAAATCTCTTGATGTAATCAAATGAGCAACCGACAACATGTTATATGTCAGTATGTCTTGTATAATACAGAATTTATTTTGTTTTCGACAAAAACAGTTTCACCATGTTGCCATCAGTTATTCCAGTTTGCACCAAAGAGCAAAAATACATGCACGCTTTCAGTTCAACATGCGCAATTTCGGTTTGATAAGTTTTGAGCTATGTAGTTAGTTCAAAAATCCAACATGATCCTCACTAAGATAATCTGACCCAAAAAATATATTGTATGAATTTATTTTTTTTTATCCAACAAAAATATTGCTTTATCAATATTTAAAAAGAAACACCCATTTTTGTACAGTTTCTCTCTCCGTAGTGAAGAATATATAAAAATATTTACCTTGCATATAATCTTAAAACCAGTATTACTTCAAAATCTAATTATCGTAATTTAAAACTTGTCATGCATTTCGACATGCCTCGACAAAATTTTGTCAGCAAGGCACACATAACGAGGCAGATTCAAAGTTTATCTTTTCAAATCATAGCAAATTCATGGCTATAAAATCCGAAAGTCATCAAAAGATGATTACCGAACGATTCGAAATTTATCAGACTGATCAGCATTTCAAAATCCATTATAAAGCTAAAATGGCGACATATGGATTTGCGTTAACTGTTTATCATTTTTTTGGAGTTGACGATAACTTAAAACTGGCACTATGTGCTATAAAGTTCGATGCAAATGACGTGGAAAGAACTGAGGTTATCCATAAATTTTACAATTTGGTACAGTTTAAAATATGAATTCCATGCGTTAAATTGAAAATCTATGGCTTTTCAGCTTTTGATGAATTGAATTCTTAAAAAGCGAATTTTTGTGTTGGGTTACACAAAATGGAAAATGAGATTTAATCATTTGATTTCGATATTATTTACTATTAAATATATTTTTAAATTTATTTTTCATTGATATTACTGACTTTTTTCTAATGCAGCTGACAAACACTTAGAGAGGTTTCTTGGATGCCTTAAGGCGAGTGTTGCACTGAGGTTACTCACTTAGGTGCGTGTAGCTTGAAGATAAGCTACGGACACGACGCAATAATAACTCCGCAACGTTCTACGATCATGTTAACCAGGGACCTACTCTTTAAAGTGGATTCCGAAGCACTACAAACATACATAACACCGCAGGGACTCCAACCTGAAATCTGTGGTACAGAGTGCCAGAACGATGCTAGCCACTAGGCCATTCAGGCTCTCAATGATATTATTTATCCCAGACAAAATGCAATTATTATAAGGTAAATGGATTCATGTAAAATATGGGAGGTTATATAAAGATTCTGGCGACATGATGGCCGAGTGTGTAACACTCTGGTGCACGGTACCACATGTTTCGATTTCGTGTTCCAGCGGTGCCATGGATGTTTATAGTGGTACGGAATCCACTTAAAATCGTAGGTCCAGTCTAATATGATCGGAGATTGTTGTGAGTGTAGTGTTACATATGGGAGGGGATTATGAGGATATATCTTCAAGCTATTTCCTATAAAATCATGCAGTAATAAATATTTGACGGGCTTGATGACCGAAGTGAATAAAGCTCGGGTTTGGGTTCCATTCCTGGTGGCATCATGGATGTTTGTAGTGGTTCGTAAATCCACTCTTAAAACTATAGGTCCCAGGAAAATATAATCGTAGAGCTTTGTCAGGGGTATTGTTACTCGCGTCAGTAGCATATACCCAAGCCAAACTTGCCTCTTGGTAATGCTAAATGAGTAACGTCGGTGCAGCTCTTGCTTATGGCATAAATATTAACTGTCTCTGTGTTTCCAATTGCATTAGAACAACATATAAAGCTTGTTATATTTGTTTTTAGTTGAAATCCAAATTTATGACCATTAATGTTCTTTAATATCAATATAAAAAATTAAATTTTGATAATTAGAATGTAATCTTCTTCTTCATTGGCTCCACAGCCTCATGATGGGTCAGGGTTTGCTGCCTACTGGTATATTTCGAGACATGAGATGTTTTCTTTTTTTTTAGTTGGGTTTTCAGCACTACGCCTAAATCTCTATTGTCAGTTGAGACAGGGGCCTGAATGGCCGAGCGTCTGGTGCTCAGTACTACAGGTTTCGGGTTCGAGTCCCGGAAGTGTCATGGGTTTTTGTTATTGTTTGGAATACACTTTAAGTCGTATATCTCAGTCTAACATGATCGTAGAGCGTTGTCTTGAGTTTAGTCAGTCTTCAGCCCTCGTGGTTCCTTGCTAAAATGAAGCTGCATATTACACTAAGCCATAGACAAATCGCCAGTGACAAGGTCTATTGGACTTGATGTTGACTTTACTTCATAAGGGGGATTAGTAACAACAACATTTATTGAATGAATTTGTTTTTTTATCCAAATAACATTATTTTTTTTACCTATATTATTAAAAGAAATCTATTAATATTTTTGTCCAATTTCTCATTCCACATTTAACAGCATATTGCAAAATTTGTCTTGTACATAAGCTAGAAATCAATATTACTTCAAAATCCAATTATCATAATTTAAAACTTGACATGCTTTCCAACAGGCTTCGCCAAAATTCTGACAGCAAAACACACATAACGAGCCAAATTCAAAGTTTATCTTTTCTAATCACAGCAAATTCATGCCCATAACATCCGAAAGTCATAAAAAGATGATTACCGAACGATTCGAAATTTATCAGAAAGATCAGCACTTCAAAATCCATTATAAAGCTAAAAGGGCAACATATGGATTCGTGCGAACTGTTTATCATTTTTATGGAGTTGACGATATTTAAAACTGGCGTTATGTGCTATAAAGTTCGATGCAAATGGCACGTAACGAACTGAGGATTTCCATCAACTTATACTATTTGGCACAATTTAAAATATGAATTCCATGCGTTAAATTGGAAATCTATGGGTTTTCAGTTTGTTGATGAATATAATATTTTTAAAAAATAAATTTTTGAGGAAAAATATGGTTTAATGAATTGATTTAATGAATTGTAAGAATGTGTATGAATAATGTAATGAATAAATTGTAAATTAAACCATATTTTATTATTAAATATTTTTTTAAATTTTGTTTTCCCTTGATATTACTTATCTTTAAAAAAATGCAGTTATTACAACGTAAATTGGTCACTCGGTATCGGGTTCTAATTCCGGCTATGCCATGGATGTTTGTAGTGGCTCGAAATCCACTTAAAACCGTAGATCATGTGGCTTTACTACTACTCGCAACGCCTGCATATCTTCAAGCTACATGTGCCCTCTGGGTAGTGCTGAATGAGTAACAGCAGTGCGGCCTTTGCATATGGCATAAGGATTAACTGTCTGTATTACGAGCTGTATTAAAACAACAGCAACAAGGTAAATTGATTTATACAAAATATGGGCAATTTACATAAAGCGTGTGGTGGCATAATAACCGCTCTGGCGCTCAAGACTACAGGTTTCGAGTGCGAGTCCCGCCGGTGCCACGTATGATGTAGCGATACGGAATGCACTGAAAACCGTAGGTCCCGGTCTAATAGGATAGTAGAGCGTTGTGGCGGCAGTGTTATAAATGGAGGACTTATGCAGGCATGTCTTCAATCTACACGTGCCCCTTGGGTAGTGTTAAACGAGTGACAACGGTGCAGACCTTGCTTATGGCATGAAGATTAACTGTCTTTGTATTGTCAGTTATTGCCACAACAACCACAACAAACTATTGCCACAACAACCTATTAAATTTTTACTTTTCTTAAGTAAAAGTTCTTATACAGTAGGGTTTCTTAAGAATGACACAGAAACACATGGGGATATAATAAAATAGCAACGTATTAGGTTATTTACTTTTCTTAAGTATATATATATATATATATAAATATATATATATATATATATATGTGTTATATATTATGTCCTATTATGTTTCTTTGTCATTCCTAAGAAATCTGTTGAAAGACTTAAATATATAGAAGATTCAGCGTTACCCAGTTTGCATCACTGAACAGAAAGAAGTGCGCAATTTCGGTTGCATATGGCATATTCGGTTGTCGTAGTTTCCACTACATATACTTAGTTCGAATATCTAACATGGTTCTCACTAAGCTGATGTGGCTTAAAAAGGTAATGAATATTTTTTTTATCCAACAACAATATTGATTTACCAATATTTAAAAATAAGCTATATATTTTTTTTTACAAAATCTCCCTCCACATTAAAGTATATAGTACAATATTTTGTCGTTGCATATAATCTTGAAATAATTTTTTCTTCAAAACCTAATTATCGTAATTTAAAATTTGACATGCTTTTCGATATACCTCGCTAAAATTTTGACAGCAAAACACATATAACGAGCCAAATTCAAAGTTTATCTTTTCTGATCATAGCAAATTCATGCCCATAAAATCCGAAAAGCCATCAAAAGATGATTACCGAACGATTTGAAATTTATCAGAAAGATCAGCACTTCAAAACCCATTATAAAGCTAACATGGCGACATATGGTTTCGTGCGAACTGTTTATCATTTTTATGGAGTTGACGATAGTTAAAACTGGGGCTATGTGCTATAAAGTTCGATGCAAATGGCACGGAACTAACTGAGGTTATCTATCAAATTTTACAGTTTTGTACAGTTTAAGATATGAATTTCATGCGTTAAATTGGAATTCTATAGCTCTTCAGTTTTTGATGAATTGAATGCTTAAAAAAACAGATTTTTGTGTAGTGTTATACAAAATCGGAAAATGAGATTTAATCTTTTGATTTCGATATTATTTACTACTAAATATATTTTTTTTTAAATTTGTTCCTCATTTATATTACTTTTTTGTTCTATTTCAACTGGAAAATAACTTGGACGGTTGTTTTGGATGCCTTAAGATATGCGCTGAACCGTTACTCACTTAGCACTACCTAGGAGGTGCGTGCAGTTTGAAGATAATCTACAGACGAGAAGTAACAATACACACACAACGCTCTACGATTCATTTTAAAGTGGATTCCGAGCCATTACAGACATCCATGTCATTGCTGGGACTCGAGTGCGAATCTGTGGTACCGAGCGTCAGAGCGTTATCCGATCTTCCATTCAAGCCCTCATTCATATTACTTATCCTAGACAAAATACAATTACTAGAAGTTGAACTGGTTCACGCAAATATGGGAGTTTATATGAAGCTTGTAGGGCCCTGATAACTGAGTGGCTAGAGCACTGTCCGTCGGTACCACAGGATACGGGTGTGAGTCCCGGCGGTGCCCTGGATGTTTGTAGTAGTACAGAATCCACTTAAAACCGTAGGTCTAGATTTAATAAGATCGTATATTGTGGTGGTGGTGGTTGTGTTATGTTTGGGGGCATATATTCAAGCTACACGTGCACACTGGGTTTTACTAAAAGAGCAACAACGGTGCAGCCTTTGCTTATGGTATAAAGATTAACTATCTCTGCATTGCCAGCTGCATTAGGACAAAAAGATATTTGGTTTTTCTTAAGAATAACAAAGAAACCTGTAGTATAGCTCAAATATATAGAAGATTCGGCGTTACTCAGTTTACATCACTCAACAAATACATGCACACTTCGGTTACAGTTTGGATTACATATTCTAAATTCGAAAATCCAACATAGCTCTCACTAAGCTGATCTGGCCTAAAAAATATTGAAAAATTTTTTTTTTTTTTTTTATCCAACAACGATATTGATTTACCAATATTTAAAAATAAGTACTCATTTTTATCCAGTTTCTCACTCCATATTGAAGAATATATTACAATATTTTGCCTTGCATATAATCTTGAATTTAGGATTACTCCAAAATCTAATTATCGAAATTTAAAACATGACATGCCTTTCAACAAGCTTCGCCAAAATTTTGACAACAAAACACACATAACGAGTGAAATTCAAAGTTTATCTTTTCTAATCATGGCAAATTCATGGCCATAAAATCCGAAAACCATCAAAAGATGATTACCGAACGATTTGAAATTTATCAGAGACATCAGCACTTCAAAATCCATTATAAAGCTAAAATGGCGACATATGGATTCGTGCGAACTGTTTATCATTTTTATGGAGTTGACGATAGTTAAAACTAGTTGCTATGTGCTATAAAATTCGATGCAAATGATACGGAACGAACTGAGGTTATCCATCAACTTTTGCAATTTGGTACAGTTTAAAATATGAATTTCATGCGTTAAATTGAGAATCTCTAGATTTTCAGTTTTTGATGAATTGAATTCTTAAAAAAAGTGAATTTTGGTCTCTCGTTGTAAAAGAGTTTTTGGAGAGTTTGAAAAAGAGGTTTAATCGATTGATTTTGATATTATTTACTAAAAACAATGTTTTTAATTTTGTTTTTATAGATATTACTGGACTAGTGCCCTGACGCTATGTGCCGCTCGCTTCGGGTTTGAGTCCCAGCGCTGTCATTGATGTTTGTAGTGGTTCGGAATCCCTCCACTCCACTTTAATCCACTTCCTGGTCTAATATGACTGTAGAGCATTGGGCGTAGTGCTGACAACCCTAATAAAAAAAAAGGACATATCTGCTGCCTAGAAATCAGCAGACGGCCTTGGCCCATCATGAGGCTGTTGCGTCGCTGATAATGATGAGGATGATTGATATTACTTATCTTAGACGAAATGCTGTTTATACAAGGTAAATTGTTATTATCTTCTTCTTCTTTGGTTCAACAGCCCCATGGTGGGCCAAGGTCTGACTACCCACTGGTATATTCCTAGACATGAGCAATTTTCTTCTTGTGGGGTAGCATTATCAGCCCTACCCCAACGCTCTAAAGTCATTTGAGATTCGGGGAATTGGAAAATGTATCGTCATATTTTGTATCGTAATGTATCGTATATCAGATGGAAATTTCTGTATGTTATAAAATACCGATTCTCTCGTGTTCAATTATGGATAAAGTATTTCTAATACTAATTAATATCGAATTAATTAAATATTTAAATCATCAGAAATTTTAAAGAGCAAAGTTAAAAAAAAATGTACCTGATGGCCGAGTAGCTAGCGCTCTAGCATTCGTTACCACAGGTTTTCGAATTTGAATCCTTGCGCGGCCGTGAGTGTTTGTAGCGGCTCGAAATCCGTTTTAAACCGTAGGTCTCAATCTAACACGACCGTAGAGCCTCACAGAGCCCAATGAGACTTCTCACCCACATCATTTCTAAACTGTAAAGGGGAAACTCAGCTCTAGGCAAAGTGATGTGTTGTGGTGTAGTAGTAGTAATCATTTGAGACTGGGACCTACAGTTTTAAATGAATTCCGAACCACTACAAACATACGTAGCACCGCCGAGATTCGAAACTGAAGCCTGCAGCACTTAGAATCAGAACGTTAGTCACACGATCATCATGGGCCATTAGAATGTAATACTTAACAGAAAATTTTATTGTAATTATAAAATAAAAAGTGAAGTTTATAAAGAATATTAATATAACATTGAAAGAAGTAAATAACATTTTGTTAAAACATATAAACACTTAATGAAACAATCACATAAATATAACATATTATTTAAAAAAAAAAACACATAGACAAAATTTTTAAAGTAAATCATATTATATTAAAAAAATTGCAAGCAGAAAAAATTAAAAACAAACTATTGTAAAAAGTTACTTGATCATAATCAATTAAATTACAACTGGACGTCACACAAAAAGGTGAAAACCTTTTCAGTAACAATGAAAAACAAAATTTAATAAACACCGAAAATGTTACAAAATAGTAGGATTTTTTTTTAAAGTCTAAGAAAGATAAAATTTAATTTATACGGATACATTTGAAACATCTGCTAAAAATATCTGCGAGATGAATATAAAAATTTTTTTTCGCATACTAAGCGAAATCAGATTAAATTGAAAAAGTCAAATATTCTTTAAAATTATCCAAATACTATTTCTTACGAAAGTTTGTAAATGAAAATGCAGATTCTGAGAAACAAATGTTTTATTTTCAATGTCAAAATAAAATGTTTTAGTAACTATAGCAAGGCCTGAGTGGCCGAGTGGCTAGCGCTCTGGCGCTCGGTACCAAATGGTTATTTGTAGTAGTTCGGAATCCACTTTAAAAAGTAGGTCCCGGTCTAATAGGATCGTAGGGAGTTGCGGGGGCATTGTTACTCCGCGTCCGAGGCTTATCTTCAAGTTACACGCGCCCCCTGGGTAATGCAAAGTGAGTACGTCTGTGCAACACTTGCCTTAAGGCATCCAACACCAAGGTGTCTGTTTGCCAGCTGCATTGGAAAGAAAAAAAAAGTAACTATAGTAACAATGTATATATAATTACATAAGAACATTCAGAAGAATATGCGTATTAAATGTAAATTGACGCTAAAAAGTTTTCCTTTTTTCCTTCATACCTTATTGAAATAAATTTTATTTTACAAAATGTAAATCTTGGATTCAAGACTCTAAAATAAAGTATATTTATGTACAAAGTATTGTAGTGTCGTGGATTGTGTAGCTGGATCGCAACTAGGTGTGGTTGTGTTAAGACTTGAAACACAAGTTTGAGAACTCACAACTTTATTTAAGCATCCACAAACAACAAACACAAATAATAATTAATACAATTAAATACATATTATAGATTCATGGAAGGATTCCACTTTTAATTCGAAAATAAAGTTACTAAGGCACACGAGGGATGCATGAAATATATTTCCTCTCGGGTGAGATTCTCGAGGCCTTACTGACCGCCTACTGACCATTTCTCCAGAACACCAAATGGGGGTGGGGGGCGATGAACTCTTGGAGTCGTAACAGGAAGCACGATTACAGTATATTTTTACGTTTGCAAACTGTCGAAACATGCCAGTCTATATTGAGTATTACTTTTAACATGATTTGTAACAATGGAGTCCAAATGCAATGTCCCAATGCAGAAATTAAACTTAATAAAAATATTATAATTGATTTAAACGGTAATTTATAAATATCATATAGAAGCTTTGTAATTTAAGGAACTACAGTCCAATTTTTGAGGTAGAACTAGGCCAAAGACAAAGAATCACTCAAAGGAAAATTTTAGAAATAAGTGATTCAGCAAACGAGATAAAATTGGGATTTAAAATATATGCTGAAAACAAGTTTTTACGAGTTTTACAAAATTCCGCATTTTTTCAGAAAAAAAAAATATTTTAGTTTTCTGTTTTTCGATTTTTAGCATTTTAAATACAACAATATTTCTACTCGTCACAACTAAATGTTTTTGACCAAGAACGAGGAGCATTTTTGCAAATCCTTCACAATTCATGAAATTTCTACTCCATACATACGCTTGCTACTGTGTAGTAAAGGAATAGCCATATATGTGTTAAACATGAGTAGCCTTTTACTCTTTCATGCATTTCAAGAATTTTTACAATTTAAATCTCATAACAGACCATTTTCTTTTAAATATATCCGATTTACGGTCAGTTTTATATCGCTTCCGTGAAGACGTTTATTGTTAGATATGTATTAAAATGCTTATATTAGATATGCATAGACACTTATAGTAGTATTTACATACACACTATACCCTCATATATATATATATACACGCATGCACATTACATACACACATGTAAACACACATGTGCACATAAATACATAATACATACAGATATGCACATTACATATATATATATATTATATATATACATATATATATATATACATATTAATATATATATATATATACATGCATACATACATATATATATATGCACTTGTACTATACATAATATATATATATATATATACACGCATACACACATGTACATACATATATACACAGTTGTACACATGCATACATATATACATAGATACACACTTTCATATATACATATACAAGTATACACACATGCATACACTTACATAAACATAGAATTGCATACATACATATGCATGCACGTATATATATACACTATACAAACGCATGTATACTCTACTACATACATACACACATTAATACAGACACTATATTACATACAAACATATATACATGAAACATACATACGTATATATATATGCAACTTTCCTACACACACGCATGCATGCATACATAGTTTTTTTTATTTTACATTATTAGACAAAATACCATCTTCACGTAGAAAAATGACATCGATATTTCTTAATATTAAATAATTTGGAGTGAAAATTAGAAATGATTAAGGTTTTCGTTAGTACAGATTAACAAGTGACTTGGGTGAATAATTCTAAAACTTCAATACAACATGTTTAACGAATTAACAAATTTATTAGCGAAAGAATAATGACAAATAGATTAAACCTTTACACAATCAACCTAAAACACCAGCATGCCCTCTCAATAATCTGAAATTGCTCACACACATTAATCTCAGTTCTCCAATCTCTTGGCCCTCTTCAACTCTTACTCTCCTCTTGACCACTTCTCTGCCCACTTCATTCGTGGTCACAGTTTTTTTTATCCTTTCTCCCTAATTAAATTTTAAGCTCCATTTTTTCATTTCTCTTTTCTGTCCCTTGCAGCAACCTTGATTTTTTCTCATCTCCCTTGTGGCACGTTCTTGTTGGCTTTTCTCTCTCACAGACACACAAAAATCCATTTGACCGATCCTCGTTTTTAAAATACAAAACAGTATTTCGAATCCCCTTTTGGCATCTGTTGCTGTTGCAGTTACTATTATCAGAAAAGAGGAGACTAGATGGTGATTCCGACAATGCGTGTCGGGCTGATTTGTAATTTTTTTTCTTCTATATAACTTGCAAATATGGAACAGATAACTCTAAATTTCTTCCAGGATAGCAATGTCCTCCCCTCACATACAAACATTACATAAATATACACAAGCATACATGTATACATGCATACAAACATATATGCATATACATACAAGCACATATATATATATATATACATGTCACATACATACACACACATATAAATAGATACATAGATACTAGATACATACATAGTTTTTTTTTCTTTACTAGAAACAATATCGCTTCTTACAGAACAATGAATTGGATATTTGACGTAATTTGTTCTCAATTTTGACTTAAATAATGGTGTTCAACAAAAAGGAATTCCGAACAATTATATTCTGGGAAAATCTAATTATATTCTGAATACTGCATATTAATATAAAAATTTTTAACAAATGAATGGCTAAATTCATTTTGCTTCTAAGCGACATTATAAACAAATTAAAGTATATATTTTATTTATAAAATAAATATAAAATTACACAGCTATTCGAAAAGAATGAAATATATTTGGTTTCCTTTTTTATTTTGAAAACGCAGAAAAGTTCAGATTTACGGAGCAAAACGTCAACAAACAATGTTTACCGAGTTTCAACATAATCCGGTTGTCGCGAGATCCTTTAATCTACTCAAATCACCAATTTTTCTTTTTAGTTTTCAAGTATCAATGCTGGCTATCAAAGAGGGGAAATCATAGCTTAAGTCACTGATATTCTTTACAAATGGCTTATTTTTTACAAGCCCCAAGTACTTAGACTTCCCCACATTAGTTTCACACTTCAGTGCTTCTTAATTGATTGTATCTTGCATAGAAGAAGTCGGTATTCTGGTAGTATTTTTGGTTTATGCAATAAAAATAATACCGAGAAACCAATGCTCCATAAAGTACACCAAACAAGTTACCAAACAAGCTTCCCAACCATTGAACCTCGTTAAGATTTATATGATTTATATAGTTACTTTTTCTTCCTAATAAACGAAGAAATGGAGCGTGTTATAGTTGTGTGTAAGAAAAAGCTTATCGTGATTAGCCTTCTATGAATTTATATACCATTATTTCTTTCTAGGAATGAATATTGTATTTATAGGGCTTGAATAACCGAGTGGCTAGCGCTCTGGCTCTCGGTACCACAGGTTTCGGGTTCGAGTCCCGGCAGTCCCATGGATGTTTGTAGTGGTCCGGAATCCACTTTAAACAGTAGTCCGATCCCTGTCTAACAGGATCGTAGAGCGTTTCGGGGGTATTGTTGCTCCGCGTCCGTAGCTTATCTTCAAGCTACACGCACCTCCTGGGTAGGGCTAAGTGAGTAACGTCAGTGCAGCGCTTGTCTTAAGGCATCAAAGACAATTGTCTAAGTGGTTTCCAACTGTATTAGAACAATAGATATTGTATTCATTTTTCTTTTCTTTTTTTTCCGAAATTCAAGTAAATTTACATTTTAAGTGTATTATTCTTTTGTTACAGTTTTCTATAACTTCATAGTTACAGTATGTATATTTATGTTAATTACTGATCTATTTCTTTCTATAGTTTTGGTCATATTCTTTCATACTACAACATTATCTTTTTTATAATGTTGATACGTAAAACACATTTAAAACATATTGGTACTTTCTACATTTTCAGCAAATATACTAGTTTTATCACATTTGAGCAGTATATTATTGATGTGAAATAATGAAACTTCGAAAGATAGATTGATGCAATACGTGATGTAATACAATTCTGTCAAACTGTGAGGTGATCTGCATTGCTAGAAACAATATCGCCTTCTTACAGAGCAATATACATGCAGTAGATATTTGGCGTATATATTTTTTTAAATTTTGACTTAAATAATTTAGGCTTTGTGGTATTCGTCAGTGAAACATATAACCCACTGAGGCTCAACAAAAAGAAATTTTCAAAAATTATGTTCTGGGATAATCTAACTAGATTCTGAATAATTTGATATACTAATATAATTTTTAACAATTAATTATACTTGTGATTGATATTTTTGCTATAATAAATATATTTTATAAGAAGATTATTGTATATATTTTTTTTGAGAAATAAATATAAAGCTACATAGCTATTCGAAAAATATTTAAGTTCCTTTTTCTTTTAAAAATACAGAAAATTTCAGATTTACGGAGCAAAACGGCAACAAACAATGTTTACCGAGTTTGAATATAATCCGGTTGTCGCGAGATCCTTTAATCTACTCAAATCACCAATTTTTCTTTTTAGTTTTCAAGTATCAATGCTGGCTATCAAAGAGGGGAAATCATAGCTTAAGTCACGATATTCTTTTACAAATGGCTTATTTTTTACAAGCCCCAAGTACTTAGACTTCCCCACATTAGTTTCACACTTTAGTGCTCCTTAATTGCTTTTATCTTGCCCAGAAGAAGTCGTTTTGTTTGTCTTCTGGTAGTTATTTTGGTTTATACAATAAAAATAATACCGAGAAACAAATGCTCCATAAAGTACACCGCGTTACCAAACAAGCTTCAGAACCATTAAACCTCGGCAAGATTTATATGATTTATATAGTTGCTTTTTCTTCCTAATAAACGAAGAAATGGAGCAAAAGCGTTATAGTTGTGCAGCAAGAAAAGGCGTATCGTTATTAGCCATCTATGAATGTATGTACCATTATTTCTTTCTCAAAACGATTGTTTTTCTCATTTTTCTATTTTTGTAATAGAAGTAAATTTACTTTTTATATTTATTATTCTATCGTTACAATATTCCATAACTTCATAGTTACATTATGAATATTTATGTTAAGGACTGATCTATTTCATTCAATAGTTTTGTTCATATTCTTTCATAATACAACAATCTCCTTTTAATATTAATGATACATAAAGAAACATTTAAAAAATGTTGATATTTTATGCATTTTCAGCTGAAATAATGAATTTATCACATTGAAACAGTATCCAAAACCTATCATTAAAATACATTATTTATGTGAAATAATCAAACTAGATTGATTAGTATAATAGATTGATGTAATATGTGTTTGTAACACAAGTCTGAAATATACAAGTCTGCATAATATTACATGTTTGTATACTATAAGATAATTATACAGGCCTGTATACTATAACATAATAATGCAAGTCCGCATACCAATGAGTGTTGTAATACAAGTCTTTAAAACTGTGTTATGCATTACTAGAAACAATATTGCCTTCTATAATACATAACAACATAGACGCAGTAGATATTTGACATAATTTTTTTTTTTAAATTTTGACTTAAATAATTTAGGCTTTGCGGCATTTATCAGTGGATAACTTAGCCAACTGATGCTCAGCAAAAAGAAATTCACAAAAATTATATTCTGGGATAATATAATTGTATTCCGAATAATTTGACATACTAATATAATAATTTTTAACAAATGAACTGCTGAATACATTTTACTTATGAAAGATATTTTTGCTATAAAATACCTATATTACAAACAAAATTATATTTTATATTTTATTATTATTATTATTATTTATTTATATTTTATTTATATAATATATATAAAGTTACACAGCTATTTGTAAAGTAATGAAATATATTTGATTTCCTTTTTCTTTTGGGAATACAGAAAATTTCAGATTTACGGGGCAAAACGCAACAGACAATGTTTACCGAGTTTGAACCTAATCCGGTTGACGCGAGATCCTTTAATCTACTCGAATCACCAATTTTTCTTTTATTCTTCGCGTATTAATGGCTGGCAGTCAAAGAGGGGAAATCATAGCTTTAATCGTGATATTCTACAAATGGCTTATTTTTTTGCAAGCCCCAAGTACTTAGACTTCCCCACATTAGTTTCACACTTCAGTGCTTCTTAATTGATTGTATCTTGCATAGAAGAAGTCGGTATTCTGGTAGTATTTTTGGTTTATGCAATAAAAATAATACCGAGAAACCAATGCTCCATAAAGTACACCAAACAAGTTACCAAACAAGCTTCCCAACCATTGAACCTCGTTAAGATTTATATGATTTATATGGTTACTTTTTCTTCCTAATAAACGAAGAAATGGAGCGTGTTATAGTTGTGTGTAAGAAAAAGCTTATCGTGATTAGCCTTCTATGAATTTATATACCATTATTTCTTTCTAGGAATGAATATTGTATTTATAGGGCTTGAATAACCGAGTGGCTAGCGCTCTGGCTCTCGGTACCACAGGTTTCGGGTTCGAGTCCCGGCAGTCCCATGGATGTTTGTAGTGGTCCGGAATCCACTTTAAACAGTAGTCCGATCCCTGTCTAACAGGATCGTAGAGCGTTTCGGGGGTATTGTTGCTCCGCGTCCGTAGCTTATCTTCAAGCTACAAGCACCTCCTGGGTAGGGCTAAGTGAGTAACGTCAGTGCAGCGCTTGTCTTAAGGCATCAAAGACAATTGTCTAAGTGGTTTCCAACTGTATTAGAACAATAGATATTGTATTCATTTTTGTTTTCTTTTTTTTCCGAAATTCAAGTAAATTTACATTTTAAGTGTATTATTCTTTTGTTACAGTTTTCTATAACTTCATAGTTACAGTATGTATATTTATGTTAATTACTGATCTATTTCTTTCTATAGTTTTGGTCATATTCTTTCATACTACAACATTATCTTTTTTATAATGTTGATACGTAAAACACATTTAAAACATATTGGTACTTTCTACATTTTCAGCAAATATACTAGTTTTATCACATTTGAGCAGTATATTATTGATGTGAAATAATGAAACTTCGAAAGATAGATTGATGCAATACGTGATGTAATACAATTCTGTCAAACTGTGAGGTGATCTGCATTGCTAGAAACAATATCGCCTTCTTACAGAGCAATATACATGCAGTAGATATTTGGCGTATATATTTTTTTAAATTTTGACTTAAATAATTTAGGCTTTGTGGTATTCGTCAGTGAAACATATAACCCACTGAGGCTCAACAAAAAGAAATTTTCAAAAATTATGTTCTGGGATAATCTAACTAGATTCTGAATAATTTGATATACTAATATAATTTTTAACAATTAATTATACTTGTGATTGATATTTTTGCTATAATAAATATATTTTATAAGAAGATTATTGTATATATTTTTTTTGAGAAATAAATATAAAGCTACATAGCTATTCGAAAAATATTTAAGTTCCTTTTTCTTTTAAAAATACAGAAAATTTCAGATTTACGGAGCAAAACGGCAACAAACAATGTTTACCGAGTTTGGACATAATCCGGTTGACTCGTGATCCTTTAATCTACTCAAATCACCAATTTTTCTTTTTAGTTTTCAAGTATCAATGCTGGCTGTCAAAGAGGGGAAATCATAGCTTAAGTCATGATATTCTTCTACAAATGGCTTATTTTTTTGCAAGCCCCAAGTACTTAGACTTCCCCACATTAGTTTCACACTTCAGTGCTTCTTAATTGCCTTTATTTTGCCCAGAAGAAGTGGTTTTGTTTGTCTTCTGGTAGTATTTTTGGTTCATGCAACAAAAATAATACCGAGAAACAAATGCTCCATAAAGTACACCGCGTTACCAAACAAGCTTCAGTACCATTAAACCCCAGCAAGATTTATATGATTGCTACTGATTTTTATGATTGCTACAGATTGATTTTTTCAAGATTTATATGATACTTGCTTTTTCTTCCTAATAAACAAAGAAAGGGAGCGAAAAGCGTTATAGTTGTGTGTAAGAAAAAGTATATTGTTATTAGAATTCTACGAATTTATATATCATTATTTCTTTATTTTTCCATCAGTATGAATATCGTATTCCTTTTTCTTTTATTACTAATCAAATTAAATTTAGTTTTTATATTTATTACTCTTTTGTTACAATATTTCTTTAACTTCATAGTTATATTATAAATATTTATGTTAATAATTTAAATCTATTTAATTCAATAGTTTTGCTTATATTCTTTCGTAATACAACATTACACTGAAGTGACAAAAGTCATGGGATACCTCTTAATATCGTGTCGGCCCTCCTTTCGCCCGGCGAAGTGCAGCAACTCGACGTGGCATGGAATCAACAAGTCGTTGGAAGTCTTCTGCAGGAATATTGAACCATGCTGTCTCGATAGACGTCCATAATTGTGAAAGCGTTGATGGTGCAGGATTTTGGGCACGAACAGACCTCCCGATGATGTCCCATAACTGCTCCATGGGATTCATGTCGGGCGATCTAGGTGGCCAGATCATTCGTTGGAAATGTCCAGAATGTTCTTCAAACCAATCGCGAACAGTTGTGGCCCGGTGACATGGCGCATTGTCATCCATAAAAATCCCATCGTTGTTTGGGTACATGAAGTCCATGAATGGCTGCAAGTGATCTCCAAGTAGCTGAACATAAGCATTTCCAGTCAATGTTCGGTCCAGTCGCACCAGAGGACCAAGTCCATGCCATGAAAAAACAGCCCACACCATTACGGAATCACCACCAGCTTGAACAGTGCCTTGTTGACAGTTTGGGTCCATGGCTTCGTGGGGTCTGCGCCACACTCGAACCCTACCATCAGCTCTTACCAATTGAAATCGTAACTCATCGGACCAGGCCATGGTTTTCCATTCATCTAGGGGCCAACCGATATGCTCACGTGCCCACGAGAGTCGCTGCAAGCGATGTCGTTCTGTCAGTAAAGGCACTGGAGTCGGTCTTCTGCTTGAATAGCCCAAGATAGCCAAATTTCTCCGCACAGTTCTAACAGACAAGTCCCTTGTACGTCCTACATTGATTTCTGCGGTTATTTGACGCAGTGTTGTTTGTCTGTTAGAATTTACGACTCTTTGCAGACGTCGCCAGTCTCGGTCGTTAAGTGCAGGCGGTCGACCACTGCGCTGTCCATGGTGGGATGTTATGCCTGACATTTCATAGTCTCGGTACACTCTTGACACAGTGGATCTGGGAATGTTGAATTCCCTAACGATTTCCGAAATGGCATGACCCATACGTCTAGCTCCAACTAACATTCCGCGTTCAAAGTCTGTTAATTCCCGTCGTGCGGTCGTCATCACGTCAAAACCTCTTCACATGAATAACTTGAACAGAAATGAAAGCTCTGCAAAAGCACTGCGCATTTTTACCTGTTCTACGCGATGCTACTGCCATCTGAAAATTTGCATATTGCTATCCCATGACTTTTGTCACTTCAGTGTATCTTTTAAATAATATTGATCAACCAAACAAATTTAAAAAATGCTAATACTTTATACATTTTGAGCAGAAATACTAGATTTATCACGTTCAAACAGTATGCTGTATCTTTTAAATATATTATTTATGAGAAATAGTCGACCTTCATATGATAGATTGATGCAATGAGTTTTTCAAAACTCATTGCATTTCAAGTCTTTAAACTGTGAAGTGATAAGCGTTACTAGAATGAATATCGCCTTCTTACAGAACAGTATAGATAGTAGATATTTTACGTACTTTTTTAAAATTTTGACTTAAATAATTTATGCTTTGTGTCATTCCTCAGTGGAACATGTAGCTCACTGACACTCAACACAAAGAAATTTACAAAAAATATATTATGTGATAATCTAATTATATTCGGAATAATTTGACATAATCATATAATAAATTTAACAAAAGAATTACTATATTCCTTTTGATTCTGAAAGATATTTTTGTTACTATGTATGTTTTGTATAACCAATATAAAGTATATATTTTACTTACAAAATTAATATAAAGCTATACAGCTATTTGAAAATGTTGAAATATATTTGATTTCCTTTTTCTATTAGGAATATAGAAAATTTCAGATATTCGGAGTAAAACGGCAGCAGCCATTGTTTACCGAGTTGGAACATAATCCGGTTGTCGCGTGATCTTCTAATCTACTTGAATCACCAATTTTTCTTTTTATTCTCCAAGTATTATTATTGACAGTCAAAAAGGGGAAATCATAGCTTAAGTCATGATATTCTTCTACAAATGTCTTATTTTTTTGCAAGCCCCAAATACTTCAACTTCCCCACATTAGTTTCACACTTCAGTGCTTCTTAATTGCTTTTATCTTGCCCAGAAGAAATCGTTTTGTATGTCTTCTTGTAGTTATTTTGGCTTATACAATAAAAATAATACCGAGAAACAAATTCTCCATAAAGTACACCGCGTTACCAAACAAGCTTCAGAACCATTAAACCTCGGCAAGATTCATATGATTTATATAGTTGCTTTTTCTTCCTAATAACGAAAGAATTGGAGCGAAAGTGTTATAGTTGTTGTGTAAGAAAAAGCATATCGTTATTAGCCTTCCATGAATTTATGTACCATTATTCCTTTCTCACTATGAATACTGTATTCATTTTCCTTTTTTTTTTTTGCCTAATCAAAGTAAATTTACTTTTTATCTTTATTATTCTTTTTTTACAATATTCTATAATTTCACAGTTACAATATGATTATTTATGTTAATGACTGATCTATTTCATTCAATAATTTCATTACACTTTTTTTGTAATACAACATACTCTTTTTAATAAAGCTGATACATAAAATACATTTAAAAAATGTTGATATTTTATACATTTTGAGCAGAACTACTAGATTTATCACGTTTGAGCAAGTATCCAAAATCTACTTTTTAAATATATTATTTATGGCAATAGTCAACCTTAGTATGATAGATTGATGCAATATGTTTGTATTACAAGTCTGAAAAATACAAATCTGTATACATAAACGTATTAATTTTTGACATAATAAGTGACAAGTTTTGACATGACAAGTCTGTATACTATAACGTAATTATTCAAGTCTGTATACTATAACATAATAATACAAGTCTGCGTACCAAAGAATATTATAATACAAGTCTTTAAATCTGATTTGATATGCATTACTAAAAACAATATCACCTTCTTATAGTAAATATGTGACGTATTTTTTAAAAATTTGACTAAAGTTAGTAATTAGTTAAAAAGTTAGAAAGTTAACTAAAGATAGAAATAAGTTAGGTTTTGTGGCATTCATCAATGGAACTCGTAGCCCACTGATGTTCAACAAAAATTAAATTCCCCAAATTTATATTCTAGGATAATCTAATTATATTCTGAATAATTTGTCATACTAATATAACAATTGTTAACAAATGAATTACTAAATTATTTTTGCTTCTGAAAGATATTTTTGTTATAAAATACTTATTTCATAAACAAAATAAATTATATATTTTATTTATAAAATAAATATAAAGCTACACGCCTATTTGGAAAGTATGAAATATTTTTTTTATGTCCTTTTTCTTTTAGGAATACAGAAAATGTTAGATTTATATAGTCAAAACGGCAGCAACCAATGTTTACCGAGTTTGAACATAATCCGGGTGTCGAGAGATCTTTTAATCTTCCCGAATCACCTATTTTTCTTTTATTCTTCGAGTATTAATGCTGGCAGTCAAAGAGGGGAAATCATAGCTTAAGTCATGATATTCTACAAATGGCTATTTTTTGTAAGCCACAAGTACTTAGATTTCCCCACATTAGTTTCATACTTCAGTGCTTCTTAATTGCTTTTATGTTGCCCAGAAGAAGTCGTTTTGTTTGTCTTCTGGTAGTATTTTTGGTTTATACAATAAAAATAATACCGAGAAACAAATGCCCCATAAAGTACACCGAGTTACCAAACAAGCTTCAGAACCATTAAACCTCGTCGAGATTTATATGATTTATATAGTTGCGTTTTCTTCCTAATAAACAGAGAAATGGGGCGAAAGCGTTAAGGTTGTGTTTAAGAAAAGCGTATCGCGGTTAGCCTACTATGAATTTAGGTACCATTATTATTTTCGCAGTATGAATATCGTATTCCTTATTCTTTTTTTAGTAATCAAAGTTATATTTATATTTATAATACTTTTGTTACAGTATTCTATAACTTCATAGGTATATTATGAATATTTATGTTAACGGTTGATCTATTTACTTCATTAGTTTTGTTCATATTCTTTTTTAATACAATATTCTCTTTTTAATAATAATAACACACAAAATACTTTTAAAAATGTTGCTACTTTTATACATTTTGAGCAGAAATGCGAGATTTATCACGTTTTAACACTATCTTTGAAATATATTATTTATGTGAAATAGTCGACCTTCGTATGATAGATTGATGCAATACATGTTGTAATAAAAGTCTGCATAAGAATTCAAGTCTGAATACTAAAACATTATAGTACAAGTCTGTATACCTATAAGTGCTGTAATACAACTCTATAAAACTGTGATGTTATTTGCATTGCTAGAAACAATATCGTCTTCTTACAGAACAATAAAGACATAGTAGATATTTGACGTTATAGATTTTTTTTTAATATTGACTTAAATAATTTAGGCTTTGTGGCATTCATCAGTGGAACACGCAGCCTACTGATGCTCAACAAAAAAGAAATTCCCCAAAATTATATTCTGGGATAATATAATTATATTCTGAATACTAATACTAATATAACAATTGTTAACAAATGAATTACAACATTCATTTTGATTCTGAAAGATATTTTTGTTATAAAATAAGTATTTTATAAACAGAATAAAGTACATATTTTACTTATAGAAAAAATGAAAAGTTACACTATTATACGAAAAGTATGAAGTATATTTGATTTCCTTTTCCTTTTGGGAATACAGAAAGTTTCAGATTTACAGAGCAAAACGGTTACAAACAATGCTTACCGAGTTTGAACATAATCCGTTTGTCGCATGATCCTTTAATCTACTCGAATCAAAAATTTTTCTTTTATTCTTCAAGTATTAATACTGGCAGTCAAAGAGGGGAAATCATAACTTAAGTCATGATAATCTACAAATGGCTTATTTTTTTGCATGCCCCAGTACTTAGACTTCCCCACATTAGTTTCACACTTTAGTACTTCTTAATTGCTTTTATCTTGCCCAGAAGAAGTGGTTTTGTTTGTTTTCTGGTAGTATTTTTGGTTCATACAACAAAAATAATACCGAGAAACAAATGCTCCATAAAGTGCATCGCGTTACCAAACAAGCTTCAGAACCATTAAACCTCAGCAAGATTTATATGATTTATATAGTTGCTTTTTCTTCCAAATAAACACAGAAATGGGGCGTAAGCGTTATGGTTGCATGTAAAAAAAAGTATGTCGTTATTAGCCTTCTTTGAATTTATATTTCCATTATTTCTACCTTAGTATGAATATTTTTCTCATTTTTCTTTTTTTTTCGAAATCCAAGTTAATTAATTTACTTTTTATATTTATTATTCTTTTGCTACACTATTCCATAACTTCATAGTTACATTATGAATATTTATGTTAATAAATGATCTATTTTATTCAATAGTTTTGTTAATATTCTTTCGTAATACAATATTCTCTTTTTAATAATAATGATACATAAAAAACATTTAAAAGATATTGATACTTTATATATTTTGTGTAGAAATACTAGATTTATCACGTTTGAGCAGTGTCCAAAATCTATATTTTAAATATAGTATTTATGTGAAATAGTCAACCTTCGTATAATAGATTGATTCATTGTGTGTTGAAATACAAAATCTAAAATATACCAGTCTGTATAATAATATAATTCTGCATACAATGACATAATAATATAAGTATGTATACGAATGTGTGTTGTAATTCAAGTCTTTCGGACTGTGAGGGGAAATGCATTACTAGAAACAATATCGCCTTCTTATAGAACAATATAGAAGTAGTAGATATTTGACACATCTTTTTTTTTTAAATTTTGACTTAAAAAATTTAGATTTTTGGCATTCGTCCGAGGAACACGTATCCACTGATACTAAAACAAAACATTCACGAAAATTATATTCTGTGATAATCTAATTAAATTCTGAATAATTCGAAATAATATTATAATTTTTTTAACAAATGAATTACTAACTCCATTTTGCTTCTGAAAGATATTTTTGTTATTAAAATATGTATTTTATAAACAAAATAAAGTATATATTTTATTTATAAAGCAAATATAAAGTTACACAGCTATTTGGAAAGTATGAAATATATTTGATCTCCTTTTTCTTTTAGGAATACAGAAAATTTCAGTTTTACAGTGCAAAAGGGCAACAAACAATGTTTACCCTGTTTGAACCTAATCCGGTTGTCGCGACATCCTTTAATCTACTCGAATCACCAATTTTTATTTTATTCTTCAAGTATTAATGCTGGCAGTCAAAGAGGGGAAATCATAGCTTAAGTCATGATATTCTTCTACAAATGGCTTACTTTTTTGCAAGCCCCAAGTACTTAGACTTCGCCACATTAGTTTCACACTTCAGTGCTTCTTAATTGCTTTTATCTTGCGCAGAAGAAATCGTTTTGCTTGTCTTCTGGTAGTATTTTTGGTTTATGCAATAAAAATAATATCGAGAAACAAATGCTCCATAAAGTGCATCGCGTTACCAAACAAGCTTCAGAACCATTAAACCTCAGCATGATTTATATGGTTGCTTTTCCTTCCTAATAACGAAAGAAATCGAGCGAAAGCGCTATACTTGTGTGTAAGAAAAATCATATGATTAGCCTTCCATGAATTTATGTACCATTATTTCTTTCTCAGTTTGAATATGGTATTACTTTTTCTTTTTTTGTAATGAAAGTAAATTTACATTTTATGTTTATTATTCTTTTTTTACAACATTCCATAACTTCATAGTTACATAATGATTATTTTGTTTATGACTGATCTATTTCATTCAACAATTTCGTTTGCATTTTCTTTGTAATACAATATTCTCTTTTTAATAATCCTGATACGTAAGACACAAAAAAGTGTCGACATATAAATAATAGATTAATTACGTTTGAGCAGTAGCCAAAATCTTTTAGTTAGATTATATATGTGAAATAGTCAACCTTCCTATGGTTTCGAAATTCAATGAGTGTTGTTATACAACATTCCCTTTTTAATAATGCTGATATATAAGACACTTTAAAAAGTGTTGACATCTTAAATACAAGGTTAATTACATTTGAGCAATAGCTAAAATATATCTTTTAAATTTATTATATATGTGAAATAATCAACCTTCTTATGATGGGGATATGCAATGAGTGTTGTAATACAAATTCATTCAAAGTGTTAAATTATATGATAAGTTTTCACCCTAGACAAATGCATATTGTCGCAGATATTCCTAGAAATTCATACCCTTTGTTGACTTTCAAAAATTAGTAAAAGTTATGTACAAATATGATAAAATCCTACCGTTTTCATTTCCTTACAGCTTGATCCTGGAGCCAGTGATTTCCACACTTCCTTCATTGAAATATGTCGCTTACTCCAAAAGTTTGAGTAAGATGAGATGCTAAAATCTACAGGAATGTTCTGGTTGAACTCTTAGTTGGAATGAAGTATGAGAAAGCCTAATAAATTTTTTTTATTTTTCTATTCTTTTGTTCATGTTTGTAATAAATAATCCTTTTTAATTGAAAATGTCAGTTATGTAATCCATTATAATTTTTTGTGTTAGAAGCTGCTGTTTAACGTTGTAAGCATGGAATTTTGCAGTGAATATCTGGTAAGCCATGTTGTCTTTTAGAACGATTTTTGTGCGTTACTATTCTACATCAATTCTCATGTCAGACCTTATGCTATGTATTGTAAATTGCCATCGAATAACATCGATTTATGAGATGCTGGCACAGTCCTGAAGAATTTACTGATATACTCCGGCTTTTTACTACAGCAAACTATGACTACATTCAAACATCATCAATGGAATAGAACTGTTGTTCATCTGTAAACTCACTACACGAGCTATAATTTTTATAATTTTTCTTTCGTCAATAGACTTCATGTTCCATAAGCATATTCTATTAGTCATCGACTGATAAAGAGAGTGAAAGTGAAGGGATGATAGGTCTTCCTTTCACTTCATGTGAAAAGAAGATAAAAGAACCAAATACACTTTAAAAGATCGTTCTTCTTTAAATACACTTTTAAAGAAATATATTTTAAAAATGTGTTTGGTCAGTATTCGAATGCATGGTAGAAAACCCAGAACATTTCTTCCAAAACTTCTAGATGTCTATGAAAGAGGCCTATATCTACTGCCATTATTTCTATTGAATCTCCTAATTTCAGAGACTAGAAAGAATGCAGGCGATGGTTTAAAAACTCAAGAAATATTATAGGCTAGTTTATACACGTTTCTGTTGCCACAAAACCAGGTAGCATTATAATGGTTTTTAAACAAAATTCAATCGTGTCAGTAAGCTAAATTTAATTACTAAAAAAATAAAGTTATTTTATTTTAATTAAATGCAATTTCTTTGTTTTCTTGGCATTTATTTTAATCTTACATCCTTCTTTGTAATACACTCATGACCATAAATTAAGGATAATGAAGTTCAGGCAAAGAAAGAGACAGAAACAAAACAAATTTGGCTTATTTGTAAAGTCTATTTATTAAACAAAAGGTAAAGAGCAAAAAGGATGCTATATGTATGGCATAATTAATAAAAATTGCGATTTTTACTCCCTGGAGCAAATTTCAAAAAAGAACCTATTTACAAAAAACAGTATAACATGGTTAGTATGATGGTTAATATGGAGTATGTCTCCCGGACGACGCAATACAGGCCTTACAACGCCTAGGCATGCTGAGTATCAAATTATCAATCTGATCTTGGGGAATATTACACCGCTCATCAAGAAATGCCCTCCGAAGTTCCAGTTGACAGGTGGCAGCGGGTTGATAGGATGCAATTCGTCGGCCAAGCATATCCCACACATGCTCTATTGGATTCAAGTCCGGTGAGTATGCTGACCAATCAATACGGGTGATATCCTCCAATTGAAGGCATTCGTCAACAGTGTTTGCACGGTGAGGATGGGTGTTGTCATCCATAAACAGAAATTCAGCACCCATGGCGCCGCGAAACAAACGTACATGTTGTTGCAGAATGACATCCCGATAGATGTGGTCTGTCATCGTTACACTCTGAACATGCAGGTCAGTTCTGGAACCAAGAATATTTCCTCCCCAAATGAGCCATCCTGCACCAACGTAACGGTGTCGTTCAATGGCGTTCTCTTGGTGGTAACGGGTACCTGGCGCTCTCCATATGAAAGTCCGGCGAGAATCAGACTGCAAACTAAACCTGGACTCGTCGGAAAAGATCACTCAGGATCACTGTTGCGGTATCCACAATGGATGCTCTCTACTCCAGCTTAATCGCAGGCGACAGTGAGTTGCGGTAAGTGGAACACATCTGACCGGCCTACGAGCATATAGACCAATGTGCCCTAAGCGTCTGTACACGGTCTGCCTTGAAACTTTCGTACCGGTAGCTGACGAGACAAGTTTGATCCTGTGCTCCGTCTGTTTCTTTTGGCAGTAACTGCTAAATACCGGTCGTCATTCGGCATTGTAACTCGGGGGCGACCTGCGCTGTAACATCTACTCACATTACCATCATCTGGGAATCGTTGCCAAAGCCTGGAGATGACACTCTGGGCGATTCCAAGTTCCTCGGATACTTCCAGCTGGGTACGTCCACATTCCAATCGTCCGATAATTCTACAACGTAAAAAATCATCCAAATGCTTCCTTTGTGCCATAACTATGCGGTTATTGCACTGAAAGGCTTTTAATGCGCTTGTGAACAATTTTACTTCTTTGCCACCATTCCTTATATACCCCCCTCTCTTACACTCTCGTCATTATGAAGTTCTATCCGCGCCATCTGGTGGTTTCCTGTAATTTGCATATTCTTCTTCAAGATGTGTGTCATAATTCTACAGGTGAAATTTTTATTTTAGAGTTCAATTTCTGTGTGATTCTGAATTATCCTTAATTTATGGACATGAGTGTATATCGGAATATTCTATTTTACACTTTCTGTAATTCATGAGAACCTTAATTTACTCTAGTATGAATAATACTTGTATAAGTTTATCATTTCTCTACGGTTTGTTTATCTGGGAAATATTAAGAAGGCTTCTTAATTTTTAAACTAAAAAAGGATATTTAGAAGGATTATTTCAAGAAGGATTCAGAAAAATAATTCGAAATAAATAATTAAAACTGGAAGGTTTAATTTATCGTTTGTTAGAGTTTGGACATTTACTGAAAATGATGATTAGCAAATTTTAGTTCATTAAAATACCAAAATTTTTTTTTCAATATATAGGATATTTATCATATTCTCTCAAATCATAAGGAAAACGTAATGTTCAAAGAACTGATTAAGTCCCAAAGCGACGTTGATAATTTACTTATTCTGGTTATTTAGACGAATTTCAGCAATCTAATTGAATGAAATAACTATCTTTCTTATAAAGTTATAATAACTTCAAGAATGTTTGCTGAAAAGGTATTTTATATCCAAGCTGTAAAATAAAGCTAGAAATTATTACATGGAAAACTGAATGTGACAAAATACTATTTTTTTAAAGACGAAAACAATTTTAAATTCCATTATTTTATATTTCTCATTATGAAATGAATCTTATAGGTAAGATTTGAGTTTTACGTGTAATTTTCGCCCTTACGTCATATTGTATTCATTAACATTTAAAGAATATTTTAGTCATTCACATGCCATCAATTTGTTACTCACTTACATTTAAACAATAATATATTTTGTCACATTTAAACAATACTATATTTTGTCACATTTAAGTTATTTAATACTCCTGCACTTTATTTGAGTTACTTTTTTCGAAAACAATGCATTCATTTTGATGGAAAACCATTTGTACTATATATTATACAAAAAGTATATCTGATCAAATTAAAGATCAATTTTTTACCCATAAAATTACGGGTATTGTTTTGGGCAGCACAGTTTTTCCTTTGTTTAATCACTTTTTTCGTGTCCTTGATCAGGATTTCGTTTCTTTTTTATATTTCCATTTTTTTTAAATTTTTTAATTTCTTTACCGGAACAATTGCTATTGGTTTATTTAGATTTCTTACATGACCTTTTTATACATAACTTTTATTTAAAGTTCTTTCCCATACATGTAATTTTATAATGAAATAAATAAATAATGTAAAATAGTTTTAAAATATTTTTTAGTGGAAGCAAAAACAGTTTTATTTCAAAGTATTTTTATTTTTTTATGTTTGTTGTTATGCATTTTGTTCTTACATTAAATTCTAAATTTTATGGGTAATCTGTACATCGGCTCAACAAATTATATTTTTATCGGATATTTTTATATATTTCTTTTATTATTATTTTAATACCATAAGTTTTTATATAAATCGTTTTCATAAAAATGCTTTTTATTTATTTTCTTTATTTCAAGACTTTTTTAGAAGTTTTTAACATACACACAATCTTAACATACATATACATCTAATAACATCTTATACATATCATCTATACATAATCTTATACATATCATCTATACATAATCTTATACATATCATCTATACATAACCTTAATCCAATGTTACTGTTTATAGACCACTGATGACCTTGAGAAATGACCTTTTTACTTTTGTAGATCTTATTCTTTGATGTCTAGGAATTGTTATATTCAGGAAGAGAACCCTCTTGCTGTCTACTACTCTCCAACTTTCGGCATAGCAGAACGCATTTTCTTGTATTTTCTTTGTGAATAAAAGCATTTATCTTTTAAATTTTTAGGATTACGAAACGAGTGCCTTATCCAGCCGACTGGTTATTTTCTTTCCACGTGACGATCAGAAAGTTTCGCCAATCGTTTTTAACAATATCAAAAATATAAAAGTGCACATGCATAGGTGTCTTTTTTATGTTAATAAAAAGAGCACTTATGCATAACCTAGTCTCGGGGTGGATGAATTGAAAAATATTTAAAAGAAAAAAAAAAGTGTTATTTTCTAACTATGGACATTTTTTTAATTATTTAACTTGTATATTACCTTTTTTATTTTATTTTCATTTATCTTTTTTATTTATTTATTTATTTTATTACCTTTCTTTATCTTTTTTTTATTTATTTTTTTATTTAACTTTTATTTTTTATTGGGGGCCTGATAGCCGAGTGGCTAGCGCTCTGGTGCTCGGTACCACAGGTTTCAGTTTGAGCCCCGGTGATGCCATGGATGTTTGTAGTGGTTTGGAATACACTTTAAAACCGTAGGTCAATGTCTCATATGATCGTAGAGCTTTGCGGAGGCTTATCTTCAAGTTACACACTTCCCCTGGGTAGTGCTAAGTGAGAAACGTCGGAGACACCCTTATGGCACAAAACGTCACGTTTTGAGTATTTCCTAGCTGCATTAGAAAAAAAATAATTTTTTTTATTGAGGTCTATAAAGAAAACCGTCTAATATGAATTTAATTATTCTTGATCCAATTAACTTTTAAAATATTCTTATCAGAAAAGGAAAATTGTTATCAAAACATTTAAATAAAAAGAATTATCTATCTATTTGTACTTCATCATACAATCATACGTTCGCTTAATATTTTCTTGATATTCTTATGAAATATTTGAAGTAATTTTTAGTAGTACATATTTGCTCAATTTTTATCAAAGTAAAAACAAGTGCCTAATTTTATATTAAGATCTTTTTTAAGCGATTTTTATAGATAAAAATTATATGTTGCCATAAAAAAATTATATTTATACTACATATTATAATTATATTTATGTATATTTATACTCTTTAATAAATATTTTGTGTTTTATATAAAAATTGAATATTTTTATGTTTAAATATTAACGTAATATTTAATATGTTAATTTGAAATTGTCTAGAAATATTGAAATAATGAAAATATTTTCCTTTTAGAAATATTATTTTTAATTTATTAAAATAATTCGTATTTCGAATGAGTATTATTATAACTCGCAGTTAAAAATCAAATTAATCATTTCATAGTGAAAATTAAAATATTTTGAATCATTCTTAAATAAGCTTTCCAGTAAAAGCTAAATGCAATTTTTTCTATTTTGAAATTCAAATGTTGAATAATTCTCTATATTTCTTTCGCCCTTTAATCCTATAAAATAATCTATTTAATCTTATAGTTACTTAAAACTATAAATATATGTAAAAATGATAAATGTATTATATTAACTGATTCACTGTAGTTAGTGCAAATTGAAATTCAATTCTTATTTCAAAATCTGTGGTCCTTAATAGAAGCTTACGTATTATAGCTATAAACTATTCTACTGAACATACTGAACATGCATTGAATCGATCTAAGAATCATATTTCATTCAAACTACACGCCTTTCCACTGTTCACGTATGGTTGATTTGGATCAAACAATTCAACCAATTTGAGAAAACTCTTCAATGTAATTATTTAAATGGTAAGTCCTACATAAATTTAAAAGTTTGCAAAATTATTGTGAAATGATATAAGTAAATTTAAATAAAAATAAATGAATTCCAATTTAAAAAACTGATTGCAAATTTAATTTTATGAGTTTCGAAATTTAAACATATAAAATACCTTTCTTTTCTCACTATAAAATTTACAATGTTTAAAATTTCGAAAAATGTATAAAATGTTGATGGCTTAAAATATTCAACAACATGTAAATATTGAATAATTATAGTAATTTAAATAACACAATTTAAATTATGCAAATTGAGTCCTCTAATAATGTATAAGAAATTAACTTTATGTGAATAATATTTAAAAGCATATGTGTTCATTCTTTCAAATCAGAAAGTTTATCAGTTATAACATGGGGGAAAATCATAAAAATGTATTGTGCGAATCATTACAACGAAATATATGTTTGTATGAAGACATTGCAAGAACTGTTAATGCAATGAGACCACATTTTTCAGTAGATTTAAATGTATACTAATCTTTAATTCAAAGAATGCAAAATCAGTTCAAAAGCAGTATATCTTCTTTAACATATTGTCTGTAATATTGGGAACTTGGGATCATAAAAATTAATTATGTGAAAATCATTACAATGAATATATATTTGTATGAAGATACTGTAAGTACTGTTACAAAAATTTTAATAAGACAACGTATTTCAGTAGATTTAAAAATGTGCTATTTGTTAATTCGAAGAACGCAAAAGGTGCTGTGGTTTATAATGGGTAATAATAATATGTGGTTCATAATGGGTAATAATAATATGTGGTTCATAATGGGTAATAATAATATGTGGTTCAGTTTTCTCTAAATCTTCTTTAACATATTGTCTGTAATAGTATTCACATAATCTTTTGTTCTAGATATCAGTTCTACAACGTCATCTATGTCTTCTATTGGTTAGGCAAAGACTGCCCTTGGTATAACCCCAAAAGAAAATATCAAGAGGAGTAATATCAGAAGGTCATGGTGTTTGCACATCCCTTCCAATACACCATCCAAGAAATTTCTAAGAATCCAAGAATTGTCTAGGAACTCAAGAAGAGCGAGGTAATGTTCCATCTTAAAGATAAATAATGAGGTCTGAATGGCCGAGTGTCTACAGCTCCGGCGCTTGGTGCCATGGATGTTGTAGTGGTTTGGAATCCACTTTAAACCATAGGTGCAGGTCTCATATGGCTATAAAAGCGTCACGGAGCCCAGTCAGACTTCTCACCCACATCATTCCCAAATTTTAAAGGGGAAACTCGACTCTAGGCACGGTGATGTGGTGTGTGTAGTAAGTAAAAATAATAGCGTGTGTAGTAAGGATAAATAATATGTGCTTATAATTCTTAAACTTAGGTGCAATGAACACTTCCACACTGTCTAAGTAAGCTTTAAAATGGCTATTTTGTGCGAAAAAAACAACAACTCACTAACCTAGTTATTTATTCATGAGACCGCATCAAACAATAACTTTAAGGTATCTTTCATTACATGTTTAGAAATGTGAGAATTATCTAATCCCCATATAATGGCATTATGTTTAATTGCCTTTCTGTAGACATAAAATTTTGGCCCTTAATGATTTAAGTAATGTTTTTCGACATCAATTCTGTTAAATTCATTGCACAAATAACTATCAAAAACATCCAATCTTAACAAAAAAATCATTATCACACTCATTGTTTATTTTGTAACAAATTTTTAAGATTTTGTGCACCAAATGCATATTATAATGAAATAAACTTCAACATCTGTCGAAAATAAACAGAAATGAATGTTACAAACAATCTCATAAAATGCCAATGCCAATAAAATGTCAAAAAGCAATGTCAGCAATTCCTAAAAAGCAATTTGAAAAGAAAAGTACAATTCCTTATTTCAAAATGTCTAGACTGGATATTATTCTATATGGGATCAGCAACATAAAGCTATTTAGAAAGACGTAGCCAATTTAGCGCTACAACTTCTAGGCTATATTTTGAAACACTTGAATGCAATCCATTATAAATTGTTTATTTCTAATACAATTTAAGAATACCATTGATATTGATTACAATTTGGCAATTAGATCTCTCGATTGATCTAGATTTGCAATGATAAATCCATAAATCAACATTTTACTAAGAAAGAAGACAAAAATGTAATAATAAATCACCTAACGTTTAAAATAGTTATAAATCATTAATCAATATATATTCATACCTTCAAATCAAACTGCTTGTCGCTTGATTTCCTAGCCTTTGATGAATAATAGGGTCTATGAAAGAAACTATGCATCGATTACATGCTATAATTAACTTTATTTTATTAATCAAACACTTTTTAATTCATAAACCTTTTTCTTTTTTAATTCATAAACTCTTTGTTGTTTATTTTGAATTTGCACAGCTCAGAACGAAATTTGATTGGTCCCTTCCCAAAAATCAACGAAAGTATTTTTGAATCTACGAATTTATCATTCAAACTTTTTTTTTCAAATCAAGAGTCTTCAGCTCAGAAACTGAAGTTATTCTCTATTAAGCAGTTTTTCTTCTCACATCTTGAATGTGTAGGATAAAAAAGAATCATGATGATTAATGGTAATTAGACAGAAGGAAAAGTAAATTAATTCTCAATGTTACTATTTAGTTTATTAATCAAAAAGTTTTTCATTCATAAACTTTTTTTGGTTAATTTATAAACTCTTTGCTGTCTACTTTTCATTTGCACAGTTTTCAACGAAGTCTGATTGGTTGACATGTCGGTATTCATCTCCCAAAAATCCATAAAAGTATTTTCGAACATGTGAATTTATCATTCTTAGCCCCTTACAGACGCGAAAACGTATTTCAATCCAAGAGCCTTCATCTCACAAACATAAGACATTATCTATTAAGCACTTTTTCTTCTCATATCTTGAATGTAGTTGTAGAAGAAAAAAGCATTATGATTAATGATAATTAGCGACTACATTTCCACCAAAAGAAAAGTAAACTATTTCCCATTGTTCCAAATTCCAAAAAATATTTCGGATAAGTAACCAATTAAACATTTTAACTAGTGTTTACAAAACTAGAGTTGTAAAAACTTAACGATTTATTACCTTTATCTAATTAAAAAAACACTAAATATTTACTTAAGTTATTTTTGCGCCAGTTATCCATTAATTTCCAGCCACTACTGACTAAATATATTACTAAGTCACATATGTGTTCGAGGCTAGATCATAATATAGACTTAGAAACATATTTATTAACTACAAAATGATTTTTAACTGATTGAATGTAAGTAATTAAATGAAGTCTATATATGGGAAAGTAAGAATACATTAACTGTCTTAACGATTTATTGTCTTTATCCAATTAAAAAACATTAATTATTTACTTAAGGTTTTTTTCTGTGCCAGTCATCCATTAATTTTCTATCACTACTGACTTAATATGTTACTAAGCCTTGGATGTGTTCGACGCTTGATCATAAAGGCATAGGAACAATCTTATTAACAACAATTTTTTTTAACTATTTGGATGTAAGTAATGAAATGAAATCTATGAATAGGGAAGTAATAATTTATAACATAGATAAACATTTTACCATCTTTTCTTAGTGTAATAATAGTTTAATATATATTTAAAGCTCACCAATACCAGTAACAACACACACATATCTTGCATATAAGGTAATAAGAAGTCAACTGTTTCCATATCGTTTCCCAGCCTAAGATTTATGTTTTCCATGGAATGCATGGAATAGAAGAACACGCAACAGACATGCACAGCAAAAGTACTTTAATCAGGTCTAGAAACAAAATGAGCTCTATCTCAAGACCTTATGTGACACCTTTACGACGAAACATGGCCGAAGAAACGCGAGTTGCATTTGTGTGCGTGAAAAAGCACTTTAACACGGTAAGATAAGACATAATTATATATAAGATATGTTTTTTTACTGTTTAGAAAGCTTTGCTATATAGCTGTTTTTTGCTTTAGCTTCATTGCCCAGCTATCTTGCTATATTGCTTAGAATTCTTATTAACAACAAAATTGTTTAACTGTTTGGATGTAAATAATCAACTGAAGTCTATGTAAAAGGAAGTAAAAATTTATTCCATAGATCCACATTTTACCATCCTTTCTTAGTTTAATAATAGTTTAAAACCTATTTAAAGCAGACCAATACTAATAACACCTCACATATATATCTTACATAAAATGTAACAAAAAGTCAGTTGTTTTCATATCCTTTTTCGAGATTGAGATTTATCTTTACCATTAAATGCGTAGAATACTATAATACGCAACAGGGATGCACAACAGAAGCATTTTAATCAGGTCTAGAAACAAATTGAGCTCTACATCAAGACCTTATGTGACATCTTCAAGATGAAACGTGGCGACGAACAGCGAGTTGCATTTCTATGTGTGAAAAAGCACTTTCGCACGGTAAGATAAGACATAATTAGATATACCATATATTTTTATTGTTTTGAAAACTTAGCTATATTGCTTTTTTTAGCTATATTGCTATATTGCTTAGAAACATTCTTATTAACTACAAAATTTTTTTAACTGTTTTGATGTAAATAATCAACTGAAGTCTATGTATAAGTAAGTAAGCAGTTATACCATAGATCTACATTTTACCACCCTTTCTTAGTTTAATAATAGTTTAACATCTATTTAAAGCAAACTAATACTAATGAGAACACACAATTCTTTCCGAGCCTGAGATTTATATTTACCATAAAATGCATGGAATACAGTAAACACGCAACAGGGATGCACAACAAAAGTATTTTCATCAGGTCTAGAAACAAAATGAGCTCTATCTCAGGACCTTATGTGACATCTTTACGACAAAACGTGGCGAAGAAAAGCCAGTTGCAATTCTATGCATGAAAAAAGCACTTTCACACAGTAAGATAAAACAAACGTAGGTATAAGATATAGTTTTTTTCTTGTTATTCTCCTAATAAAAAATCATTGTCATGATTGAATCAATGTTTGGATTTCAATTATGCTCTTATATATCATAAAATTGTTTTCATTTAATTAAACTTAAAGGAATGTGTAGTTTAATCTTATTCGTAAGAACCACAGAAATTCTTTTAATCAATAAATAATAATAAATAAAATTTTTAGAATTAAAACTATTTATAAAAGGCTTTTTAAGCTTCGATGCTATTATAATAGGGTAATTTGTTTCGATTTGAATTATTAGTAATAAAGGAGAACCTCTATGAAATATAGTGCTTAGATAATGCCAAATTTATACATGTATCTGTATTTATACATGCTTTTAATAATTAATAATCAGATTGCACATACTTGGAAAATTAATCCCTTCCAGATCAAATTTATAAGGTTATCCTACTGAAAATAGGAAATTGAACACTCTAGGACTTTACGAAAACAAATTTAAAAAAATAACAAATGAATCAATTTAATCCTAGTTTAGTTCTACGAGAGATTATTATGAAAACATTAATATTTCATTGACATCAATGAAATTGTTTAAATTCAGAAACACTGGTTGAATTTATGAAACAAATGGCCCTTCCTTAAAACTTTAATTTTTTTATCTCATAAATTTAAAAGACTTATTTTTTGAAATTAAAGGTTACAAAACTCCTTTAAATAAATAATATATTTTTTTAATTTTTTCGATTAGCTCGACACTTGAGATTTCTCCATTCGAAAAATGTATATATCTTGTTCAAATTTTCAATCGTTGATAATATGCTTTTAATTCATCCACTGAATTGTAAATTCCCAAATTTTTTTATGAACTTTGATATTGGAGGACACCAAACTCTGTTGTTAAAGCCAAGCCATAGCGCATGATGAGTTTATAAGGATTATGTAAATTCTAAAAATAAATTGTAATTTTAAGGAGTTTGTATTTTAATAATAAATTATAATTTTAAGGGAGTTTGTAAATTTTAATAATAAATTCTAATAATAAATCCAAATTTTTAGGAGTATGTAAATTCTAATAATAAATCCCAAATTTTTAGGAGTATGTAAATTTCCAGATTCCATCATTTATGATAACCGTTCAAAATTTGCTTTTTCACTGAGAAGGTCCAAAATCCGTTAAGTAAAGGCAACTCATGTTATTATAAATTTAACTGATTCTGGAGCACATTACAACAACATTATTTATTTTATTGCTTGCTTTTATTTGATTTTATAAAGATTGTCCTTTTTCAAGAATCGCATTGTAATTTTGGCGTCTATAGATTAGTGAATTATGTCTTTCTCGAAGTGGAGTATATAAATTCAAAGATTTCATCATTTATGATAGACGTTCAAAAATGATTTGGTAAAGAGAAGTTCAAACTCTGTTAAGGAAAGTCAAGCCATATTATTATAAATTTGCTGACTGAAGAGCACATGACAACAACGTTATTCATTTTATTGCTTACTTTTATTTAATTTTTAAAAATTTTGCTTTTCCAAGACTCGCATTGTAATTTTGGGGTCTATAGATTAGTGAATTATGTCTTTCTCGAAGTGGAATATGTAAAATTTTCAGATTCCATCATTTATGATGATCGTTTAAAATTGTTTTGGCATAGAAAATTCAAATTCTGTCAAAGGAAAGATGAGGCACATTGCATAAAACATTTAACTGACTCAGAAGCACATAACAACATCATGATTAATTTTATTGCTTAATTTTCTTTGATTTTATTAAATTTTTTGACAGTTTTTCATTGATTATTTTATTTGTTTTTTAAATTTATTAATATAATTTTTAAAAAAATAATTAATTTTTTAATGATTTTATTTAACTGTTTCTGATATTGTAATTTTTGCATTTAACAGGAATTTATTTAATATTATCAAAGCGTTTAATACAGATTATTCAAATCTGGCCCTAATAAAAAATTAAAACATTTTTACTTGACATTTTAAAGAATGATAGAATACAAAAACATTGGACACAAATTTTAATGTTAATTGGAAACCTGATATTTATAGTATTTTTATTTAATTTTTATCATCAAAGCTATTTATATATTGTTTATATAAGATTATGTGAACCATTATTTTCAATATACTTTTATTGAAAGTAAGCAAATTCCAAAAATAAAATTTAAAAAAAAGTTGCTTACTTTTCAAAATCCTTATCTGTACCCGCGATTCAGTACTATGTTTAACGGATTTTAATAGGTTTTCCTCGTACATTGGTTCTTTCTCTTTCAACGTTGTAGGGAGTGAGTAATGATGCTAAAGCTATGGGCTGGAGGATCTTTCTCAAGGGAGATTTATGGTACCCAGAATGAGTAAAGGTAGATAGGATCACGTAGAGAAGGAGGCTATAAGTCTTTGGATTTTGTAAAAAAATCACCTCTTTTTCTGTGTAGCATTTATTTATCAGGTCTACACAGTATATACACACTTAATTGACTACTTTATAATTACTAAATATGAATAATATATTATTGTAAGTGAATTGCAATTATTTTGTTCATTTACTACAGAAATAACCTAAATAAATTCTCTCTTAAAATGAAGGATTCTTAAAATCAATTTAAGATCGATACATATAATATATTATATTAAATCTAAATGCACAGAAAAACATGCATTTAATTTTAAATATTGATTTAAGATTTAAAAAGTTAGTAAAAATAAAATCCAAATGCTTTTTAATTTTTTTGAATTATAAAACCTCAATCTCATAATAAAATATTTGTTAATTTAACCTTACACTTGTAAGCATGTAAATAGTTAGTATTATCAGCTAAATACAGAAAATAAATACAAATCTTACAAAATTTAGTAAATGTAATATTCATTCTTTAATTTTATGATATCTATAAATAAATGTATATTTTACTTAGAATTGAAAAATAGCATGATGATTACTCTCTTAAAGAATATAAATAAATAAATAATTACTGATCACTGTATTATATTGAAGATTGCAAAAAAATGCGAATGTTGTTGCTTTGAGTTCTATTGGTTTGCAAAATATAATTCTACTGCTTACATACAATAAAAAAAGGAACATATGCAATGAAATGATCAGCTTTGTAACCCTTTGTTTCCTCATCAATCTGAATAGAAAATCATGCTACTTTCTGAAACCTTGGTATCGTACATCGTCAGCTATATCTCCAATTACATTATCATTTGATAGAGGTATGAATTGCAATTGTTTGGCAAAATTGTCGCCAAACGTATTTTCTATAATCTAAATTGCAGATGGCAAATCAAGATCTTCATCAAAAATGTGAAGAGTTTTGCATCTGACTATTTTATATGAAACAAGTGGATTTTTTTCATTCACAGGAATTTTTTTAAAATTATTTTTGCTCTTAATATTTTAATTTAAACTCGAAGAATTATTGGGTTTTTTAACGAACTCACTATGAAGCGTTGCCAAATGTCATTTAAGCTGATAAAGTTTCATGTAATCTGATACCAAATTTTTTGAACAAAGGACACGCAGGGGCATTACTTCTACATTTACTTCAGTACTGATAAACTTAAAATTTTATTATTCTTCAGAATTTTTTCTTTAATTTTATTATCTGAACCCCACTCATCTATGGACTTGCTGATGATTCATTACTACTTAATGCTAACTTATGCTCCCAAAATCTATCCATGATTCTGTATAAATCTATTGCCATGAATAATTAGTACCCTGAATTGGAGTTCAGGTTATTGGAAGGCAGTATATACCATATACACGCTCACTGTAGATTTTATAGCGATAGAAATATCGGCTTGACTGTAACTGATAGGAATTGAACTACGTGCAGCATTTATACACGTTTTCGTCCTGATCATGCAAATGTTCCAGGGTGTTTCGAGATAAATCGGTACTTCACGCTAGGCCGCGTGTATGTCAGATATGGTGGACATATCACAGAAGGCAATAGAGAGGCATCGATTCTGAATTCGTCAATGTAACGGATAGGTATTGCCAAATATCAATAAATTTACTTATTCATGGTAATTTTTATGGTTTATAATTGAGGCCGCAGTGTAATTCTAGCGTCAAAATACCTTATTATTGCATGATTTTTGTTCATTATTACAAGAGAGGGCAATGAAATTAAGATTGCAAGATTTATCACAAATGCTACATTATCTGTAACAACTCAAGATCTTCATTAAAGGTGTAAGGCGTTTTAATCTGACTATTTTATATGAAATTTTGTAAGAGGCAAGCGAAATTTATCTGACATGTTGAATGGGTAGCAATTCTGAAATACTGAGAAACGCTGCATTACCTGTGAATACGATTTATAAGATCTAATTTCAAAATTAAATAATCGCTTTCTTCGAAATGATTTTTTTTGTTATGAAAAGGGGTGTATATTACCTTCCTACAATTTATGATAAAAATATACATATTTTATAGTATTTCCAAATAAAAAGTTCTCGTCAAAAATTTAAAATATAAAAAGAATTGGAAACCAAACATTAGAATTCTTTGAATGACATAATTTAGAATAAATTACAATAATTTAGATGAAAGATAAATGGGTTTTGTAAAAATAGATAACCAAATATTCATGATTTAATCTTAAGAAATCTGCTTTTTAGCCAACATAAACTTTATATACGAAATTAAGATGACCTTCGGGTTTCAAATGCATTAATGTGTATGTCTGTTATAGAAATAATACAATAAGTAAGATATATTGTACAAATACGATTTTTTGTTTTTATGAGAGCGTTTTACTATTAACTGTCATTAATTGATTTTTAAAGGAGGAAACGTTTCTTTTATTTAGTATGCCTACAATATATTATTGCATATCTTGAAAATACCACAAAACTTTCCCATTTTATCATAATAAATCCAAATATTTTGCCAGTGTATATTTAAGCACAGATCTCCAAACGCAAAGTTTTGTATTTATTAGTATTTATTATTTTCTTCATTAAAACGGGCTTATTTTTCCGTCTGGCATACTAAAGCAGATTCAGAATATACTAATTTAAACATCAACTAAAAGTAATTAGTTTTACATACTAACAACAGCTCATAAAAGAACAACAGCAAGTATTACGAGGCAGATAGTAATTAGGTTTAACTGAATTAACTTGCCACAGCGCTTTTTAATTCTCCTTCTATTTAAATCAGCTTTCACCAGCTGTGGAGCTTTCTGGTAATCACTTTCGTGTATTGAGCAAAGAATAAAAAAAAAGGATGTAATCAACTTTTATGACCCTCTAAAAAATTCCTGGAACAATGTCTCCTTTAAAATTTAGGTAAAGCAGAAAAACATTTTGTTATTCCCAAATGGATGCACGATTAATTAAGACAGGTTTTCAGAAGGAACCAATTATCTAAACTTTATTATAGGAATGAGGTGAGATTTAACTGAACTTCATTTTTCAAATGTATTAATGTATATGACTGTTATAGAAATAATGTAAAGAATAATGTATAATGCTACGGTAATTTTTAGAATTATTTAACTTTTAATTTATCTTTCAGAAAAAAAAAACCATTGTTCATCATTCATTATTACTGAAATAAATGTATTATATTTCAAACAAAATATAGTTAAAATTAAATATAAGATTTTAACTTATGATATATTGTAGTGTATCAATGCCAAGTTGGACTATATATATATATATATGCCTTTTATAGATTAACATATCTGTTTAAATCACAGTTTTTATGCAGAAAAAGCAGATTTTGTTATATAAAAACCTTTATTATACTTATTTTGGTCTATGCTCTGAACCATTGGTTTTGGCAAGATCTGATGAGGTTCATTTAAATATATTTGAGCGGAAGATTTGAAGGGCTATTCTTGGAGGTGTTAGGGAAAGTGATTGTTGGAGACGATGGTACAATGCAGAAATTTATAAATGCATACACTGAAGTGACAAAAGTCATGGGATACCTCTTAATATCGTGTCGGCCCTCCTTTCGCCCGGCGAAGTGCAGCAACTCGACGTGGTATGGACTCAACAAGTCGTTGGAAGTCTTCTGCAGGAATATTGAGCCATGCTGTCTCGATAGACGTCCATAATTGTGAAAGCGTTGATGGTGCAGAATTTTGGGCACGAACAGACCTCTCGATGATGTCCCATAAATGCTCGATGGGATTCATGTCGGGCGATCTAGGTGGCCAGATCATTCGTTGGAATTGTCCAGAATGTTCTTCAAACCAATCGCGAACAGTTGTGGCCCGGTGACATGGCGCATTGTCATCCATAAAAATCCCAACGTTGTTTGGGTACATGAAGTCCATGAATGGCTGCAAGTGATCTCCAAGTAGCTGAACATAAGCATTTCCAGTCAATGTTCGGTCCAGTCGCACCAGAGGACCAAGTCCATGCCATGAAAAAACAGCCCACACCATTACGGAGCCACCACCAGCTTGAACAGTTTGGGTCCATGGCCTCGTGGGGTCTTCGCCACACTCGAACCCTACCATCAGCTCTTACCAACTGAAATCGTAACTCATCGGACCAGGCCACGGTTTTCCATTCATCTAGGGACCAACCGATATGCTCACGTGCCCACGAGAGTCGCTGCCAGCGATGTCGTTCTGTCAGTAAAGGCACTCGAGTCGGTCTTCTGCTGGAATAGCCCAAGAAAGCCAAATTTCTCCGCACAGTTCTAACAGACAAGTCCCTTGTACGTTCCACTTTGATTTCTGCGGTTATTTGACGCAGTGTTGCTTGTCTGTTGGAATTTACGACTCTTTGCAGACGTCGCCGGTCTCGGTCGTTAAGTGCAGGCGGTCGACCACTGCGCTGTCCATGGTGGGATGTTAAGACTGAAATTTCATACTCTCGGCACACTCTTGACACAGTGGATCTGGGAATGTTGAATTCCTTAACGATTTCCGAAATGGCATGACCCATGCGTCTAGCTCCAACTAACATTCCGCGTTCAAAGTCTGTTAATTCCCGTCGTGCGGTCATCATCACGTCAAAACCTCTTCACATGAATAACTTGAACAGAAATGAAAGCTCTGCGAAAGTACTGCGCATTTATACCTGTTCTACGCAATGCTACTGCCATCTGAAAATTTGCATATTGCTATCCCATGACTTTTGTCACTTCAGTGTATAAAAAATATACTAATTTAAAAATCAACTGAAAGTAATTAGTTTTACATACTAACAACGGCTCATAAGAAGAACAACAGCATGCATTAAGGGGCAGATAGTAATTAGATTTAACTGAAGTAACTTGCCACAGCACTTTTTAATTCTTCTTCTATTTAAATCAGCTTTCAACAGCTGTGCAGCTTTCTGGTAATCAATTTCGTGTATTGAGCAAAGAGTAAGAAAATAAGAATTTAATCAACTTTTATGACCCTTAACAAATTCCTGGAACAATGTTCCCTTTAAAATTTAGGTAGAGCAGAAAAACATTTTGTTAATACCAAATAGATGCACGATTAATTAAGACACGTTTTTGGATGTAACCAATTGTCTAAACTTTATTATAGAAATGAGGTGAGATTTAACTGAATTTCGTGTTTCAAATTGAGAAAAGTATATATAATATAATATAATACAATATACATGTATATATTCTGAAGGCTACCTCATTTTGTTTTAGAATTATTTATGTTTATATATTTTTTTTCAAAAAGAAACATTGTTCATTCTTGATTACTATTGGAATAAATGTATTATATGTTAAACTAAATGTAATAAAAGTCATGAAATAGTGATTTTTTTTCCAATGGCAAGTTGCACCTTCTAATTATTTTTCTTACTTACTGATTATTTTAATCAATTACTTTATTAATTCTGACTTACAGATTTATCATGCTTACTTTCGGTATTGAATCAGTAGGTTTTGAAATTAGTTCATCTAGTTTGGAAACTTAACCCGTTATTCATTATAGTGTTCTGAAATTTTTAACTCAATGGAAGTATAATTAAATTATATGAATATACTTAATATACTTTACTATTTTATATGAATTATACTTAAATTTTAAATAATTTAAAAGTGAAACATCGTATAAATTATTTAAGCAAAAATAAATCAGATCAATTTTAATTAAACTGCTAATTGAATTAAATAACTAATTGAAATTCAAATAACAATTTTGATTTAAATTGCAAATTGAATTTCAAAAAAAGTCAAATTCATAATTCTGAAATAAATATTAAAAAAAAAACAATAATGGTCTTGAAATTTTGTGAATCAATGTTATTTATTTAGCAAAAATAAATAAAAATTGTATTTTTTTAGAAAGTTAAAAAAAGAAGCAATGAGATTATTTGCCAGTTTTTTTACACTGTAAATTTCATAAAATTGGGTAGTGAAATTGAACTGTTTTGAAAATATATGAATATTTATTTGGCTAATCAGCTAAAATCAATTTTTTTCGGTTAAGTTTTCATTAATCTAACAAAAAAAAAATTTAAAATTATTTAAGTGTTGTATTATTATTGTTTAATTATTACACTTTTAAAAAAAATATTAATCTACAGTTGGGATTTTTTGCATAGTTAAAAGTATATTTTATACCGACCTTTCCAATTTAAATAAAATAATGCAAAAAGAGGCTATTTTTAACTAAACACTTTGCTACTGCAAAAATAAATTAAAACCTCTCAACCAATTTTTATTAAATGACCCAATTATAATAAGTTTGCTTAGAAAAATTCCCCAATTAGTGAGTTATTGGTATGCGAAAGATTTATTTATTTATTATGTCTAGTACTGGCTTAGAAAAAAAATTCTATTTTTAGTCTTCTAATTGGTAGTAAAAGAAGAATTATTTCACTTTTTTGCATAAATTGTTTTTAGTTTGGTATTTTAAAAGCTTTCTAAGACACTCAACTTATTAAGAATGCATTTTCTTCAATGTTTGCAATAGTTAATAGTAATATTGAAATATTGCCATGTTTGCTAAAGAATTGATTAAAGAATTAAAAAAAAATGCTTTGATATATCGCATTATTAAACTTGTAGAACTGATAATTGTAGAATATATTGTTGATACTTATAGAATAAAACTTGCATAATAGAATTGATTAAATAATTACAAAAACACTTTGATACTATATATCGCATTATAAAACTTGTAGAATTGATACTTGTATAATATGTTGTTGAAATACTTGTAGAATATGTTGCTGATACTTGTATATTTGTTGATACTTGTAGAGTATGTTGCTGATACTTGTATACTTGTTGATACTTGTAGAATATGTTGCTGATACTTGTATACTTGTTGATACTTGTAGAATATGTGGCTGATACTTGTATACTTGTTGATACTTGTAGAATATGTTGCTGATACTTGTATACTTGTTGATACTTGCAGAATAAAACTTGTACAATAGAATTGATTAAATAATTACAAAAACACTTTGATACTATATATCGCATTATAAAACTTGTAGAATTGATACTTGTATAATATGTTGTTGAAATACTTGTAGAATATGTTGCTGATACTTGTATATTTGTTGATACTTGTATATTTGTTGATACTTGTAGAGTATGTTGCTGATACTTGTATACTTGTTGATACTTGTAGAATATGTTGCTGATACTTGTATACTTGTTGATACTTGTAGAATATGTTGCTGATACTTGTATACTTGTTGATACTTGTAGAATATGTTGCTGATACTTGTATACTTGTTGATACTTGTAGAATAAAACTTGTACAATAGAATTGATTAAATAATTACAGAAATGCTTTGTTATCGCATTATAAAACTTGTGAGTCGTTATATTACCCTTTCTTTTAGATTCCCTATATGGGATATATAACGAAAGTCTATTATAATTAGTAAAATGAACATGATTAATAACCAGTTATTGGATTAAAATAAAAATAGTTAATTTAATTATTAAAAATTATTTATGCATCTAATGATATTTACCGTATTTTTGATTTTTAATAAGACTATATATTTTTTTTAATTTATATATTATAGTTTATCAGTTTTCTAAGACACTCAACTTATTAAAATACGTTTTCTTCAATATTTGCAATATTTAATAGCAATTTTGCAATATTTGTAATATAATTGATTAAAGAAACACAAAAATTAAATAGCCCAATTATAATAAGTTTGCTTAGAAAAATTCCCCAATTAATGAGTTATTGGTGTGTGAAAGATTTGTTTACTTATTTTGTCTAGTACTGGTTTAGAATAAAAAATATATTTTTAGTCTTCGAATTGGTAGTAAAAAAGGAATTATTTCCGTTTACTTTTTACATAATTTTTTTTCTGTTTGATATTTTACCAGCTGTCTAAGACATTCAAATTATTACGAATGAATTTTCTTCACTATTTGTAATATGACAATATTTAAATATTGCCATATTTGAATATAGAATTGATTAAAGAATTACAAACACGTTTTGATATATAGCATCATCATACTTGTGAGTCGTTATATTACACTTTCTTTTAGATTCCCGATATGAGCTGGATAAGGAAAGTATATTATAATTAGTAATGATTAATAATCAATTATTGGATTAAATTAAATATAGTAAGCGTAATTATTAAAAACTGGTTTTTAATAATTATGCAAAATTACAAAAAAAAAAAAAAAAAGAGAGAACAAATATTTTTGAAATTTATTTACGAATTTTATAATATTTTTCATAATTTTGTCATTAATAAGTCTATAATATACTTATTTATTGCATATATTTCTTTATATTTTTGCTCAAATACTGATAAAGAGAGGGATAAAATATCAAATATATACTAGAGTTTTACACAATTTTAATTTAATGATTCAGTTCTTATTGTTTGACATTTTTTCTTTACTGATTAAGTTCAAATCCTTTTTTTTTAACTTTTAGTGGATAACACTTGATGTTAATACAGTTTCTTCAAATATTAATTCAGTAATTCAATTCAATTAATTAATTTTAGTTTTTTTTAGATTAAAGTTGTATATATCTACCAATCGATGGCGCCAGATAAACTTAAAAAAATGAATGAAAATTGTTCATATAGGAATTTCTGCAATATAGTGAAAAAAAAAGTGGGAATTGACTTTAAAAAATATTTTTATATTATTTGTTTTTAAAAAAAAGGTTAAAGGGTGGTAAAAACCAACAGAAAAATATTATTACGATATTTTGGTCCAGAAGTGGATTGGTGGTAAGATGAATTGGTTTCAGAATGTAGGTGTCTTGGTTTAAAGACTTATAATCTTAACTAAAATAAAAACTTCTATGTTCCAGCTAGCGATGGTTGCGGTAAGTCAACCAAAACTCTTTCAATCTTTCTTTTTCAAATCTTTTAATCTTTCAATCAAAACCTTTCCTCTTTGTTGCTCTCCAGAAATTATACAGTAGAATTACAATCTTCTGATACCACCAATTCGTCTTCCAAATTATGCTACAATGTAGTACAATGCTAGAAAATTAATATAAAACTTTACTTTACAAAACCGTATACAATGTTTATTTTAGAAAGTACATCAAAACTATCTAAACTATTTAATTAATATCGTTATAACTGGATTCCAAACATTTATTAAGACAAAAATTTTAGTATTTTAATTTGCTTAAAAGTATTTGCTTAAAAGTATACTTTCGTTAAAAGCATATTCATCTATTAAATTTTCAATTTTATGAAAGATACAAAATTGAACTATATATACATATACACATATGTACATATTAAAATGAAATATATACATGTATGCATATTATACATAGATGTTTTTCTAAAGTATTCTTTTAATAAACTGCTCAACATCGTTATAGCTGGATTACAAACATGTATAAAGGCAAAAATGCTATTAATTTAATTTGTTTGATAACAATTTATTATTTACTACTATTTGCTTAAAAATATAATTTCAATAAAAACATATTACTCTATGAAGTTGTCAATATTATGAAATTAAATACCAACGTAAACATAAAATTCTAATCATTCGTATAATATTATCAATTCCATAACATTCTAATTATTATTGATTATATATGTATATATGTATATATATATATATATATATATATATATATATATATATATATATATGTATGTATGTATGTGTGTGTCCTGCAGTTTAGGAAAAATAATGTTGTAGAGAGAAGAAAATGGAGAATAAATATCCTCTATTGGGAGTAAAATTGTATTGCATGTGGTTGCTTCAAATGACAATTTCATTCAATATTGTTGCTGCAAAAGTGGATGCATCTAAATAAGTATGCATTAAAATGCACACTCTATCTAGGAGTAATATATCCTCTATTGAGAGTAAAATCACATATGTGTTTACTTCAAATAATAATTTTTCTTCAATATAGTTACACCAAAAATCGGTGTATTTTAATATATATACATTAAAATGCACCCTCTATATGGGAGTAATATATCCTCTATTGGGAGTAAAATGATATTCCATGTGGTTACTTCAAATGACAATTTTTCTTCAATATTGTTGATACAAAATAGTTTTGAATGTACTTTATATGAGCCATTCCAATGGATACAAAATGAGACCAAAATGGCCAGCATTCCAAAAACATCAATATTGAAGTATTTTATTTGTTATAATTTTATATCTTTTTAAAAAAATGATAAATTTTCTTCAGTATTAATTATTATGTTTCATTAATTCACTATCATTTATTATGATAAAAATCACAAGATTTGAATTTCATAATTGTAATCACTTTAAATATTAACCAAAAAAGAATTACGTGTGAAAACATGGCTGATCAATAAAAGATCGTTAACGGAATTTAGTGGTGAAAACATCCAACTGGAATGAATTGACAGCTCAGGAATTCCATTTACTATTAATGGCTCAGAGAGCTGGTAGAAAAAAGATATGTTATCTGTTACTTTCAGAGAACGTATCAATCAATTGAAACTATCGATTTCTTTGTAAGACTCAAAGAAAGTATTCTGAAACTATCGCTTTTTTCATATGTACATCTTCTACTTAATGAACATAGTATTCCTCTACTTAAGTCAAACCGATTACGTATTGCATTTTTGATTTATCAATAATTTATCTTCACTAGTAACATTTTTTTTTTTTTTTTGTGATGATTTCTACTTTTTTTTAAAATTGCTTGAGAAAGGAAATTGAAAATAGGAATGTATAATTCTATTTTGAAGTAAATGTAGGAACTCTGTAACATATTCATATGTAAATTAGAGAATATTTGTTTTAAATATAAGTCCATCATTCGATGCTATTAATGCTAATGGAGGCATGCAGAATTGATGCAATGTTTAATTCAGATATTTTTTGGGGATATATATAGAGACAGACAGATAGATAAGGGGAAAAAATGGGACCAAAACAGGAAATTGAAAAAAAGGATGTAATTTTAATTAAATATGATGATTTGACTTATATGTATAACTTGTTAAAATGATATTTTTTAAATAGGCAATGTAATTATAATTATTTCAATGTTTTAGGACAGACAGTTGTGAAACTGTATTGAACAGCATTAGAAATCAAATAATTAAGGCAAATACCATTAAATATAATCAACCGAAACTTAAACAACACATTGAAAATCAGGGAAATGAGTTGGAAATTACCTGCATTAATACTGGAACTGGAAATAAACAATTTTATATTGTATATATTTAATAAAATTTTTAAATACTTACATCAACCTCTGGTCTGATATAGGGTTATCTAAAGCTTTTTTCAAATTTGAAATTTAAATATTTTGTTCTTTCTTGCGAAATATTATATATATACATATAAAATATTTTATTCAGTCAAAAAATATTTAATCATGTGTTTTCTATATAGAAGTATGATTAATGTATTTAAAACTTACATCCTTCATTTATTCTATATAATTATGCTTAAATTGAATTTATCATTATGGAACAATATAAAACTGTACAAAATTAACCATTCTAACTAACATAATGTCCTCTTGAAATGTTGTATGGATTCAATCAAATAATTAAGGCAAATACCATTCAAGATAATCAGCTGAAACTTTGAAACACACATTGAAAATGAGGTAAATTTTTCTCTGTGTGCACACATGCAAAATAATGTGTAAAAAGGTGGTAAATTTTTTAAGTTGCAAATTACCTGCATTATCTTATAAAGAAGCTTGAAATAAACAATTTTATTTTGTCAATATACACTGAAGTGACAAAAGTCATGGGATACCTGTTAATATCGTGTCGGCCCTCCTTTCACCTGGCGAAGTGCAGCAACTCGACGTGGCATGGACTCAACAAGTCGTTGGAAGTGTTCTGCAGGAATATTGAGCCATGCTGTCTCGATAGACGTCCATAATTGTGAAAGCGTTGATGGTGCAGGATTTTGGGCACGAACAGACCTCTCGATGATGTCCCATAAATGCTCGATGGGATTCATGTCGGGCGATCTAGGTAGCCAGATCATTTGTTGGAATTGTCCAGAATGTTCTTCAAACCAATCGCGAACAGTTGTGGCCCGGTGACATGGCGCATTGTCATCCATAAAAATCCCATCGTTGTTTGGGTACATGAAGTCCATGAATGGCTGCAAATAATCTCCAAGTAGCTGAACATAAGCATTTACAGTCAATGTTTGGTCCAGTCGTACCAGAGGACCAAGTCCATGTCATGAAAAAACAGCCCACACCATTACGGAGCCACCACCAGCTTGAACAGTGCCTTGCTGACAGTTTGGGTCCATGGCTTCGTGGGGTCTGCGCCACACTCGAACCCTACCATCAGCTCTTACCAACTGAAATCATGACTCATCGGACCAGGCCACGGTTTTCCATTCATCTACGGACCAACCGATATGCTCACGTGCCCACGAGAGTCGCTGCAAGCGATGTCGTTCTGTCAGTAAAGGCACTCGAATCGGTCTTCTGCTGGAATAGCCCAAGAAAGCCAAATTTCTCCGCACAGTTCTAACAGACAAGTCCCTTGTACGTCCCACATTGATTTCTGCGGTTATTTGACGCAGTGTTGCTTGTCTGTTAGAATTTACGTCTCTTTGCAGACGTCGCCGGTCTCGGTCGTTAAGTGCAGGCGGTCGGCCACTGCGCTATCCATGGTGGGATGTTATGCCTGAAATTTCATACTCTCGGCACACTCTTGACACAGTGGATCTGGGAATGTTGAATTCCCTAACTATTTCCGAAATGGCATGACCCATGCGTCTAGCTCCAACTAACATTCCGCGTTCAAAGTCTGTTAATTCCCGTCGTGCGGTCATCATCACGTCAAAACCTCATCACATGAATATCTTGAACAGAAATGAAAGCTCTGCGAAAGCGCTGAGCATTTATACCTGTTCTACGCGATGCTACTGCCATCTGAAAATTTGCATATTGCTATCCCATGACTTTTGTCACTTCAGTGTACATATATATATATTTATATTGTAATATATTAATACTATTATTTTTAGAATATCTATAAAAAATAGACAAAATAATATTTGGGTATTATGTTACATAAAATGCTTTTTAAAATTTTCAAATACTTATATCAATTTCTGAACTGATATCTAAAGCTTATTTCAAATTTTAAATTTATATACTTTGCTCTTTCTAGTGAAATATTATCATGTTTATGTATATAAACTATTTTATACAGTCAAAAAGATATTTTTAATCATGTTTTTCTACATAGAAGTGTGATTAATAGATTTAAAGTTTGCCCTTTCATGTATTATATATAATTGTAATTAAAATGAATTTATAATTGTAGCACAGTTTAAAACAGTACTAGATTAATCATTCTAATTAATATAATGCCGTCTTGAGATATTGGACAGATTTAATTCGATTATATTTTGAATCTTAAGACATACCAAGTCCCATTCTTACTAAATATATCTATAATTGTAATTCAATTATTTGTTCATGTTAACTATACGCTAGTCATATATTTCAATATGAAAACTAAACTTAATAAGCCTCATTCTTTCAAACTAAATAAAAAAGTTTAGTTGAAGTTTTATTTTTTTCTGATTCTTCTCTTAATAGTACTAAAATGCCAGGGGAAAATGGATTTTCTTTCTGCTTGGATTTCTCTTAGGCAGTGCAATCAGTAAGGGACCTAAATTCTTTGTTTAGTATCTCTTATCTCTTTATACATATATGGGGCCTTAATGATTTACTGTAATGAAATTGATGTTATTGACATATTTTTTTTGTCTAAAAAACAAAACTGTTCTTTCTAGCGTATATTAAACCATGACACTGTTTAAGCTGTAATTAGAGATGAATAATATTCTATAGAATTAATTATTATGTTTTATTAATTCACAATCATTTATTATAATGAAAATTGCAAGATTTGGCTTTTATTATTGTAATTACTCTACATAATAACAATTTAGCATTTAACTCATGCAATGTTTAACCGCAAGTAACTTTTAACTGCGTGCTTATATTATTTCACGTCAAATTGACTTCAGATTAGTATAATGCCATTTTAATAATATTTTAATAAGAATAGTAATAATAATTATAGATGTCTCTAAATATTGCACTTTTACAAAAAGATGTAATTTAGAATAAAAATGAAAATAGTAAAATATAAACATCTTAAAATTTATAAAAAGAGAAAAGTAAAAGAAACTGAAATAAATATGTAAAGATAAGAGATAAAAATGAAAAATTAAAGACAGTATTCTTACTTATGCAGAGAGTAATTTTCGACACAGACCATGCGTTTCAAAAGGTAAATGGGCATGTCTGAGATTCAAGAGGTGGCTATTGTATGAGAAATTAACACTACCCCAATGCTCGTAGTAAATGCATTGTCAGCAATGGCATTTAACATTTATGCAATGTAACCAAGATGACAATGACAAATTCTGTGATTAGATCAAATATCAGTTGTTCACTTTATTATGTAAATCAAACACAAGTAGAACTACTGGATTTACACTGCATCACCATGCAGTTTAGATACTGCTTCCAGTGATTACCATATTTTCTTACAACTCAAAAGTTCCTGTTCTATCAGAATTTTAAAAGAAATGAAGATTTGAAGACACCGGTTCTGCAACAGAGGAATTCAAATGTTGATACAATGTTATAACAGTTATCAAAATTTCAAATTTCAATATGTTGAAAAGCAGTTCAACAATTGATGCAATTTCTCCAATAAATATTTTTATGTAACTGCTGGTTAAGTTCTTAGGAAAACCTTTTTTTCTGATTAAGCTTCGACCGATTAAGGGAACTTGCGAAGCAATAAATTTAAAACATATTTTTATATATTGACTGTTGAAATAAAAGACATAAAATTCAAATTTTTTTTGGGGGAAGGGAGGGGCATTCCTATGACAACGATAAAATTAAAAGAATAAGATATAATTTGTATAAACTTTTCGTATAGAAAAATAATTATTAAAGTTTAGAAAAAATGAAAGAAAATCTAACTGTTTGAAAAATTATAACAATATCAAATGAAAAATCGATAAAAATGATATTAATATTAGATTATTCTTTTTATTTTTCCACGACATTGATTTAATAATTTCATCAGAATGTATTATGTTCAATCTCTTGTTTTTGAAATAAAACATCAAACGTCTTTGAAATCAGTAACGATATAATTAAAATTGATCAATATCTAACGCAATTTTAGCTGCCCATTATTAATCCGCGTTTATATAGAATAGAGGATCGTTCAAAACATGGAAGACACACATTTCTTACTCTAAAGTAAATAAAAGTTAGTTCAAAAGCTTTAAATATACATTCTTTCACATGCATACTGTAATTTTTACATGTATCTTTTTCTTTCACAAATATATTCACATTATTTAACAATTTTGTTGAATTTTCCTCATCTGCTATTTTATAATATTATGTATTAATATTTTATGACGGCTTATTATAATTACTTTCGTATTTGACTCGGAATTACGGTATACTTTTTTAACTCTACATTACTTACAACTGTGAGCCTCCGGTGTACTGATAATATCATTATTTCAAATTAATACAAATAAAAAACCATGCAGCTATGACAATATCGGAAAATGTAGATTTATAAAATCCCTCATTACAAAGATGTCAGCCATAGCCCTCTATCTATTGAATTAGTTAGATAGTATCCTTTACTCTTCTTTTCGCCAATAACTTCCCCAGAATTCTTTCCTTCTTTCACCAATACGGTGCCACATCAACGATGAAAGCGCAGTCAGTACCAAGGAAGCAAAAGGTCCCAGTTACTAGGAAGACATTCTTCCCCGTGTTTTTCTATCGGAACCGGGAACAGCTGCAGCAGTCACACAGGACAAGTGCTTATAATTTGACGAAGGGGCCGGTCTCCAAGAGGCTCAACCTCCGCGGCAGACTCATGCCATGAATAAATGTTTCTGACATCATCGCATCGCTTAAGGATTGGAGCTGTTTGTCCGAATCATACAGTTTCAGGATTGCGAATTATTTATTTGTATTGTATTTTTTGTAATTATTGAATTGTATTGTATTTGTATGTATATTTTTGTATTATGTTTTATTAATTTCATTTTTGCCTGGCATTTTTTATGTTTACGTCATCATATTTAAATGAATTCCATTGAATTTTTATGTGTTGTACGAAAGTTGCAAAAAATGAAAGAAAAGCTGAAAGTTTAAAAAAGTGTAGCATATCATTACAGACACGAACGTCAGTTAAAAATATCAGATGAAAATTAAATAAAATAAGGTATTAATGATAGTTATATTTTATTTTTTTACTGCATTGATTTATTAATTTCAGCAAAGTAAATGAAGTTTAATTTGTTGCATTTGAAAGAGAACATCAAACGCGCATGAAAAGAATCATTAACAATATACTCAAAATTGAGGAATTTTTATCTAAAGCAATTTTAACTAGCAATTATTAATAATCCATATATATATAGCATAAAGGACAGTCCATAAACGTGGAACATGCACTTTTCTTACTCCCAAATAAAAAAGTAAGTTAAAAAGTTTAAAATGTACAAACTTTCGCCTCTTTCACATGTACATTGTATCTTTTACATATACACTACATCTTCCACATGTATACTGTATATTTTTCTTTCACAAATATATTCACATTTATTTTACAGTTTTGTTGGATTTTCCTTATCTGTTATTTTATAATATTTTTAGTAATAGTATAAGTACTAATACGTGTATGGCGTATTATAATTATTTTCCTATTTGACTGATTAGCAGTGTAATTTCTTAAAGCTGTATTACTTACAATCATTATTTCAAATTACGTGCTGCATTCAATTACAATTTATTCAATTTACAGCCCATTTCAATTTACAGCTCTATTACTTACAATCATTACTTCATATTAGCATCAATATTTCAAATACAAACAATTAAACAAAAACATGCACCTATGACATAAGTAGATTTATAAATTCCCATACTATAAAGACGACAGCTATAGCTCTCTATCCATTGATTTAGTTAGATAGTATCCTCTACTCTGCTTTTCGTAAATAACTTCCCCAGAATTCTTTCCTTGTTTTACCAATAAGGAGCCGCATTAATGATGAAAGCGCAGTCAGTACCAAGGAAGCAAAAGTCCAAGTTACTCGGGAAGATGTTTTTCTATCGGAACCGAGAACAGCTGCAGCAGTCACATAAGGCAAGTGTATATCTTTTGAAGAAGGGGCCGGTCTCCAAGAGGCTCAACCTCCCTGGCAGACTCATGCTATGAATACTTGTTTTTGACATCATCTCATCGTTTAAGGACTGAAGCTGTTTGTCCAAATCATACGTTTCAGGATTGCGATTTATTTATTTGCATTGTATTTTTTACGATTACCTCATCATGTTTAAATTATTTATATATTTTTTATGTATTGTATTTATTGAATTGCATTTGATTTTTTTATGTATATTTTTGTATTTTGCTTTTTATTTGCAAGGCATTTTTTATGTTTAATTCATCATGTTTAAATGATTATTATTGTATTTTTTATACATTGTATTTGTTGAATTGTATTGTATTTTTATGTGTTGCATGAAAGTTGCAGAAAATGAAAGATAAACTGAAAGTTTAAAAAAGTGGAGCATATCATTACTGACATAAACGCCAGCTAAAAACAATATCAGATGAAAATTAGGTAAAAATAAGGTATTAATAATAGTTATATATTTTTTTTACGGCATTGATTTAATAATTTTATCAAAATAAATTACGTTTAATTTGTTGCATTTGAAAGAAAACATCAAACGTGCATGAAAAATATCATTAACAATACACTAAAAATTGAGGAATTTTTATCTAAAGCAATTTTAACTAGCAATTATTAATAATACATATTTATATAGCATATAGGGTAGTCCATAAGCATGGGACATGCACTTTTCTTACTCTAAAATAAAAAAGTAAGTTAAAAAGTTTTAAATGTACATACTTTAGCCTCTTTCACATGTACATTGTATCTTTTACATATACACTACATCTTTCCAATGTATACTGTATATTTTTCTTTCACAGACATATACACATTTATTTTATAATTTTGTTAAAGTTAACTCTACTGTTATTTTATAATATTATTCATATTAGTATAAGTATTATTATTTTGTGATGCCGTATTATAATTAATTTCGTATTTGATTCTGATTTACAGTGTAATTTTTTAACTCTATATTATACAGCTGTGAGCCTCTGATGTACGGTTCACAGTTGATATCAATATTTCCATAAAATATAATTAAAAAATATATATCAATATTTCAAATATTATGATTAATATTTCAATAATATCAATATTTCATCAATATATCAATGTTTCAAATTAATATAATTTAAAAAAAAACATGCAACTATGACAACATCGGAAAATGTAGATTTAAGAAATCTCTTATTACAAAGATGTCAGCAGTAGCTCTCTATCCATTGATTTAGTTAGACAGTATCCTCTACCCTTCTTTTTTGCCAATAACTTCCCCAGAATTCTTTCCTTCTTTGACCAATAGGGATCCGCATCAACGATGAAAGCGCAGTCAGTACCAAGGAAGCAAAAGTCCCAGTTACTCGGGAAGATATTCTCCCTGGTGTTTTTCTATCGGAACCGAGAACACCTGCATCAGTCACACAGGGCAAATGTTTATCCTTTGTCGAAGGGGCCGGTCTCCGAGAGGCTCAACCTCCGCGACAGACTCATACTATGAACAAATGCTTCTGACATCATCTCATCGTTTAAGGACTGAAGCTGTAACTTTACGTCCACTGAGACTAGTTAACTCACTGTGTATCTGAGGAGTCGATTGGCTTTAAAAGTTTCGCGGCTCTATTCCGTAAACAAAACGATTGGCGCAGAGGTAAGGTGACGGATTCCTGACCGTAAAGTTGAGGGTTCGAATCCGGCACTCCGCTCTATTCACTATTCTTATATTTTGCTACGATGTGCACCTCAATCCTTTCTTAACGGCTAGTGAATATTTAGGTTTTTACGTTTTTGTACGCTTTTTAGCCCTTTTTTTTGTTAGGAAAATAAAAGGATGGAATAAAACCAAGAAAATAAAAATAAAAATTATAAAACTGAAAATTATAAAAATACGGTCCTGATTATGGGCTTTTTTTTTGTGTGGACTAATATATTTACCTTACAGCTACGAATCTACAACTGCACTCACCGTTCAGCATCCCTGTGTACTTGGTTTAATGAGTTCTTAAAACTCTGTTTACTTTTTTTCATTATTTTGGCATCGACTACTGGTCCCTAATTGTACTGAATTTAAATTTAATTTTAACCTCTTTTATATTGTATCTTATTTTTATTATTATTAATATTTTTATCTTTTTTTTTTAGTACCATTTAACTTGAATTTTTAGAAACTTTATCTTGTATTCCTACTGACATTAATTAAGCAACCAATTAAAATTTAAAGCATATTTATGAATTAAGATGAGGAGGTTTAAGGGGTATTTCCCCTGTTGGTACTCCGTAATCGGTACGCCGGTTGCCAGTTGCCAGACTGAAGCTGTTTGTCCGAATCATACATTTCAGGATTGCGATTTATTTATTTTTATTGTATTTTTTACGGTTACTTCACCATGTTTAAATGATGTGTATTTACACACACGCACATATATAAATTGCATTTATTGAATTGCATTGTATTTTTTGTATTATGCTTTTTATTTGCAATGTATTTTTTATGTTTAAATCATCATGTTTAAATGATTTTTTTTACTTTTATAGTACTTTGGAATTATTAGAAGACCTACTTATTCCATAAATTTGATATTTAATATTTTTTGTAATTAATTGGATTATCCTTTTGGAAATATCTCTATGCAAATATAGATATATATACATCAAAATATATGTATAAATTTGAATTTCAGAAAACAAGAATAATTTAATGCTATAGGATATATTGTATATTACAAAGAAAATCTTTCCTATTTGAAGTAAATGGTTTACTTTCACATCAATGACCTCATAATCTTGATCGCATACCATGAATAAGTTGTGATGGATGCAACACTTATTTCTATGATATTATTGAATAGCAATACCTATCTTTACGAGTAATTGTGGGCCTGAATGGCTGAGTATCCAGCACTGGATGCTACAGGCTTCCAGTTCGAGTCCCGGCTGTGTCATGGAGTTTTGTAGTGGTTCGGAATCCACTTTATGCCAGAGTTCCGGGTCTCATGTGATTGTAATGAGTCACGGACCAAGTCAGACTTATAGCTACTGGTGCTCCATCACACAACAATAGATGACCTATTCCGTTGAATCATGAGTCCATACGGGTTCATGGGCTTGGTCTAGATGTCTGCCAAGTCGGATAAGAAACAAAAACAACAGCAACAAGTAATTAATTGTTCCACATTTGTTTGTATTATCAAAAATACTATAAGGCTCTAGCCAGGCTGTCTGAAATGCTAAAATATTAAAAATTGCAGTTGAAAATTCCTGTCCTTCTGAGCATAGTGATTGCTGTAAAGATGATGGTAAAATTGAAAGCCATTATTTTACGGATGGATGTTGCTTTTTTTTTTTTTTTTTTTTTTTTTGAACAAATATGTCATGCTATTATCTTTAGTTTCAACTTTTTAAATTTGACGTGAAGATTTTTTATGATTTCAAATTATTTTGCATATTTATATCATTGTCAAATATGCTTAAATACATGAACACCTCATTTAGAGTTGATGGCTTGAATCTTTAAATTAGAATCTCAATATAATCTTAAAAAGAAATTGCATTGTTAAAAACATTATTCTAACTAAACTTCTATTATTTTAATTAAACTGGATTTTTAAATGCATTATTATTTCTGTTATATTTTTATGGCATTGGATAATAAAATACTTATCTTCTTTTTGAGATTTGTGTTAGTACGAAATTTAATGAATTATTTATGTAAGTAAATAAATGTAAATATTTTTTTGTAAAATATAAATAATAATAATCATAAATAATACTTTTATGTAAAATGCAAATAATAATAAATGTAAATAAGACTCTTTTAATTACAACTCAAAAGGAAAGCAGAAAAAATGTGCATTAAAAATTGGCTTTTTATACTACTTTTGAATTGATGATAAAAATAACTTTTAAGTAGGTGATAATGATAAAAATAACAAAAAAATTAAAAATCATATAGTTAAATTACATATAAATCTAACATAATACACGCTTACATAAGCCCAAACATTAGCTGAATTTTAAAATTTGACGTGTTTATATTACCTTAGTTGAAGTCTTACAAAAGCTGACAAAATTTAAAATGTATGACTTTGTCATCTTCCAATTAAGACAAATTATTTCTGGAACGTTTCTAGCAAGTTTTGGCTAGTCTGTAAAAATGTCACTTAAGAATTTTAAACAAATCTTGGCTTATACATGATTTTTAAAATTGTTTCCCCTTTTCCTTAATTTTCGTTGTATCTCTTTCAAAATTTTAATTGCCTTTATCAAAAGAATTTTTTAAATAATTATTGAATGTTTATTATTTATAAAAATTTATTGGAAATGACACTAGCTGCAGAAACCACATTACGATAGATACAATCTTAAATTACATCAGACAATGAACCATTTAATAAAATATTTTAGATACGTCAGTTTGGGCATTTAACATATTTAAGATCTTTAGTACAAAATTAGATGAACTGTTTCATATTGAAAACCTAATCTATAGCAAGTTTTAAAATATAAATATATTAATATGATCTATTTTACACTAGCTGGGACTAATTATTTAACAAAAAATATGTAATTAATTGTGCCTGCATGTAAATGACACTAGCTACAGAAATCACATTACCTTAGCGACTATCATAAATGACAGTAGACAATAAAACATTTAAAAAATTATTTTAGATACAGTAATGAGGGTATTAACCAAGTTTGAAGCCTTAATACAAAATAAGTATAATTGTTTCATATTTAAAACAAATTTATAGCATTTTTTAAAATATAAAAGCATTACAATGCTCTATTTTACAGCAGTTGGAACTAATTATTTAACTAAAACTTTGTAATTAATTATGCCTGCATGTAAATGACACTAGCTACAGAAATCATATTACGATAGCCAATATCTTAAATTACAGCAGAAAATGAATAATTTAAAAAAATATTTTAGATACATTAGTTTGGACATTTAACATATTTGAGATCTTAGTACTAAATAAGTACAATTGTTTCATATTGCAAACCAATTTATAGTAATTTTTGAAATATAAATATATTAAAAAGCTGTACTTTACAGTAGTTGGAAATAATTATTTACCAAAAAATATGTAAATAATTGTGCCTCATTAATAAATCATTTTGAACCAATTTATATTTAACAATTTATATTCTCAATAATAAATTGAATTCACAAATTAAAAATAAATATTTTGCAATTACAATTCATAAAAATAAACAGCATGATGTAGTTGGACACTTACCATAAATATTTTATATTTCGATGACTCAAATAAACCCTAGAAGATTCATTTTCAGTAAGTTCATAATTTGTGTCCTGTAAGCTGATGCAGTTGATGGTCTGATAAGCAAGTCTGCTCTTGTAAGACTTATTATACTTAAAGTATATTTTAAAACCTTTTTTTCAGAAATTTATCCCGTTTGTTTTATGTCTTTTTATAACAAGTGGTGAAGTGTTTTAGATAGGAGAATATATAACTTTATAGTATTAGGTTATATTATTTATAAACAATTGTCGTTAGAAGCATAAAACATCACCAGCTTTAACACACAATTAATTGGTCTATTATTTCATTGTTAGAAGGGATTTTGTAATAAAAAGTTCACTAAAGAATTCAAATTTTTTTCTTCTAATGTTATTTTAAAAATAAGAATCTAGACATATACAAAATTAGGCAGTATAGTTGGTTAAAATTAATAATAATGAAAAGAAATAACCGAATCATTAACAAAAAAATTATACTTCATATCGAGTCACGATTCTAGTTAAATAAAAGCAACCTTGAATTATCAAGTTCATTAAGATCAAATTTATTTAAACGAAAAATAGCAGATATCCACTGTTAATAAAAACCACCTTATTCTTAATGTATAATTATCTCTAAATTGTTTTGTACTATATTCAAAACAAATATAGTTTTAAAAAAAACAATTGTTAAAGTTATCAATAAGTTTCTTTTAGATACCAAATAAAAGAAAAAATTATCCTTGAAAAAATAAACAGAATGATCCTGATTCAATTTTTATTTCTCATATGGATACGGAGTCACATGAAAGCATTATAGAATTCTTCAAACTATTCCTTGCGGGGTGACTGTTAGAGGAACTGCTCATCCTTTTCGTATGCTTGACAGTTTGGATATTTTTAAAGAATCGCATTTCCATATCAAAAGGTTTCCATTTCCTTTTACATTATCTTTCCTTCCCCTCTCCTAAATTTTATTTTATAAATTTCTTCACGGTTTGACGTTTATTTATTTATGGGAACTGAGAATTTTTGTTATGAGTTATTGTAATGAAAGCTTTCATGCATTTCAAATATCCTATTTCTTTCAAGAATAGCCCTTTTTGTTTATAGAAAAGAGTACGTTGTGGCTTTTTTTTAGAGTGGCGTACTTATTTATCATTTTTATAAAACTGAATTTGTGTTTCAATTAATAATCAAATTTATTTTGATTATATTTTCAGATTATGAATAATTGTAAAGAACCGTGTCGATTAATTTTAAATATAGTGTATTAAACAAAAACAGTTTTATTTAAATTATTTTGTCATTTTTCTGTACATATTATTGATATTTAATTTTATTAACCCCTGCAAGCTTGATACGATTCACTTATTTAGAACTTACTTATCGTTTAATTTTAATTTTTTTTTCCAAATCCATACATTTTCGACAGCAGCTAACAACTGGACATAGCAAATTCAGCATTATTAAGGATATATCACAGAAATAGGTGAAGGTTTCCCTTATCACCCTTTTTTTCATCATTATTCGAAATGAACTCGCCCAAGAGTGATATTTATGGGTCCAAATTCATGTCCTCATTTTGCAGCCACAACTGAACACACATTATATCTGCATATTTGTTTGAATGTAATTATAAAGTAAATAGCATTAGAAAAACCAACTTTTTCAGCTTCATTTAATATCAGGGTTTTTTTTTTTTTTTTTTTTTTTTTTGATATCTAATATAAAGATAAAATTCCTTGAGAAATTGTAAATCATAATTTTTTTTATTCAACTCTATTTTTCATACTATAACGTCATATAAAATCAATTTTGAGTTACCAAATCAATTAAGATCAAATTTAATTCAACGAAAAATAGCAGATATCTACTGTTAATACAGGTCATATTATTCTCAATATATAATTTTCTCCACATCGTTTTGCATGACACTTAAAACAAAGGCTGTTTAGAAAAAAAATCCAACAATTTAAAGTTTTTCAAAAAGCTTCTTTTAGATATCAGATAAAAGATAAAGAAAAATACTTGAAAATTTGAAAAGAATGATTCTGATTCAATTTTATTCCTCATATGAAAACGGAGTCATATGAAAGCATTATAAAATTCTTCCAACTATTCCTCGCGGGGTAACTGTTAGAGGGGCTGCTCATCCTTTTCATATGCATTGACAGTTTGGATATTCTTAAAGAATCGCATTTCCATATCAAAAGTTTTCAATTCCTTTTACATTATATTTCCCTCCCCTCTCCCAAATTTCATTTTATAAATTTCTTCACGGTTTGACGTTTCTTTATTTATGGGAACTGGTTGTGAATTTTTATTATGAGTTATTGTAATGAAACTTTCATGTATTTCAAATATCCTGTTTCTTTAAAGAATAGATCTTTGTTTGTAGAAAACAGTAGGTCAAGGCGTTTTGTTAGAGTGTTGTACTTATTTATGCTTTTTATAAAAAATTCATTTGTGTTTCAATTAATATAGAAATTTATTTTGAATATATTTCCAGATTATGAATAATTATAAAGATGCGAGACGATTAATTTAAAATACAATGTAGTAAACAAAAACAGTTTTCATTTAAAGTTATATTTATTTAAATTACTTTTTATGTCATTATTATGCACACATTCATGTTATTTAATTTTAATAACTAGTGAAAGTCTGCTAGTATTCAAATTTTTAGATCTCATTTATCTATAATTTTTAGAATTTTTTTAATGTCAGACTTTTATTTTTATTTTAGGTCAATTATTTTTTTAATAACTTTGGACATAGCAAATTTAGCATTAGCCAGAATGCATCACGAAAGGGGAATGATCCCCTTATAACCTTCAGTTTACATCACAATTCGAAATGGGCATGCTCAAGAATGATATTCATGGGTCCATCTTCATTTTTATCAATCAATTTCAAGTTTTTCGTTTCAACGTTTCAGTTTCAGACCGCTATCAATTCTTTAACAAAAAAATTATACTTCGTATAGAGTCATGATACAGGTCATATAAACGTAATCTTGAATTACCATGTCAATTATATTAGCATATAATAAAGCTAAACATCACATATATCCACAGTTAATAAAGGACAGATTATACTTAATTTATAATTATCTCTAAATTGTTTTGTACGACATTCAAAACATATCATTTAGAAAAATCTCAATTGTTGAAATTTTTCAAAAAGTTTCTTTCAGATATCAAATAAAAGCTAAACATTGAAAAGAATGATTCTGATTCATATATCACAACAGTTAATAAAGGATTACAGAATTATACTTAAACTTTTCCTAACTGTTATGCTCATCCTTTTCGTATTTGATAGTTTGATATTTTTAAAAATCGATTTCCATATCAAAACCTTTTTAATTGTTAAAATTTTTTCAAAATTTCTTCACTGTTTGACGTTTCCTTATTTATTTGAACTGAGTATTTTTGTTATGAGTTATTGTAATGAAAGCATTCATGCATTTGGAATATCCTATTTCTTTGAAGAATAGCTCTTTGTTTGTAGAAAACAGTACGTCATGTCTTTTTGTTAGAGCGGTGTACTTATTTATGCTTTTTATCAAAAATGCAGTTGTTCTTCAATTAATATTCAAATTTATTTTAATTATATTTCTAGCTTATAAATAAGTACAAAGAGATTAATTAAAATATAGTGCATTAAACAAAAACAGTTTTCTTTTGAGTTACATTTTCTTTAAATTATTTTTATGTCATTATTATTGTGCACATGTCATGTGATTTAATTTTATTAACTAGGGAAAGTCTGGCGCTATTCATTTTTTTCCCTCTATTCCTCTTATTCTATTTTAGGTCAGTTCATGCTACAATAACTTTGGACATAACAAATTCAGAATTATCAAGGATACATCATAGAAGATGGCAAAGCTTCCCTTATAGCCTATTTTTTCAACACAATCCGAAATGAACTTGCCAAGAATTATATTTGTGTGTCCAAACCTCTAACCTCATTTTCTTTCCACCACTTAACATAAAAGTTTTCGTTCGAACCAAGATTCATCTGCATCATTTTGCAAGTTTCAAATCAATTTCAAGTTTCGAGTTTTAATGTTTCAGTTACAAAACACGGATCAATACTTTAATAAAAAAAAAATACACTTCATATACTTCGTATCGAATCATGATTTGTGTCAAATACAAGTAATATAAAAAAAAAAATAAAGTCAATTCCTATTTTTTTTTCACTAAATTACAGAAAAATCTTTTACAAATAAAGTTGAAATTTTCCTGTTACATCTGCCGCCATTATCAAATACATGCAACTTAAATCTAAAAAAAAAATATTAATTAAACTTAATTAATGAATTAATATTTGAAAAAGCTGAATTAGCATCAAATGTCCTCCACTACAAGTTCAAAAAATTGTATTTCAACTTGAGTGGATGATTAAAAAGTATTTTATTAAAGATTGAAAATTTGAACAAGATATATATAGCGAGCGTGTGAGCTAATAGAAGGAATTGAAAAAGCAATCTTGTGTTACCAAGTTAATTTTATTAGCATTTAATTAAACTAAAAATCGCATATAAGTATATACTGCTAATAAAGGTCACATTATTCTTAATTTATAATTATCTATATAGTGTTTTGCACGACATTCAAAACAGAATTGTAATGAAACATTTCATGCATTTCAAATATCCTATTGCCTTAAAGAATAGCTCTCTTTGTTTGTAGAAAACTGTACGTCATGGCTTTTGCTTTTGAAAACTGTACGTCATGATCTAAAACGTCATGGCTTTTTGGAAAACTGTACGTCATCGTGTTTTGTTAGAGTGGTGTACTTATTTGTGGTTTTTACCAAAAATGTATTCGTGTTTCAATTAATATTCAAATTTATTTTGATTATATTTCCAGATTATGAATAATTATAAAAAGGCGAGATGATTAATTTAAAATATATTATATTACAAAAACAGTTTTCTTTTAGAGTTACAATTTATGAAAATTATTTTTTTTGTCTTTATTTTGTACACATTAATGTGATTTAATTTTATTAACCAGTGGAAGACTGCCACTATTCAGATACTTAGATCACATTTATCTTTAATTTTCTTTTATGCCAGCAATATTTTATTTTAGGTTAATTGATATTACAACAACTAAGACTAACAACTAGCCTATCGTTTCCTCACAATTCGAAATGAACTCGCCGAATATTGATGTTTGTGGTTCCAAGCTCATATACTCTCATTTTCTTTCCAGCACTGACCATAAAGGTTTTGGTTCGAACCGAAATTCATCAGCAGCATTTTTCGAGTTCCAATCAATTTCAAGTTTCGAGTTTCAATGTTTCAGTTTCAAAGGACTATCAATTATTTAAAAAAATTATACTTTATATACTTCGTATAGAATCATGATTCGAGTCAAATAAAAGCAATTACAAAGTCAAATTTATTAGCATTTAATTAAACTAAAAATCGCATATAAGTATCTACTGTTAATAAAGACTACATTATTCCTAATTTATAATTATCTCTATATTATTGTGCACGACATTAAAAGCAAATTTCATGTATTATCATCAAGATTTTTAAATATGCTTTTCTAGATAGAAGGTTGATTAATAGATCTAAAGCTTGCCTCCTTCATGTATTCTATATAATTAAAATTAAATTGAATTTATAATTATATCACAGTTTAAAACAGTACAAAATTAATCATTCTAATTAATATAATGCCCTCATGAGATATTGGACAGATTGAATTTGATTATATTTTGAATCTTAGGATATACCAAGTCCCATTCTTACTAAATATATCTATTATTATAATTTAATTGATTGTTCATGCGAACTATACGCTAGTCATATTTTTCAACATGAAAACTAAATTTAATAAGCTTTATTTCTTCAAATTAAATAAAAGTATTCCCTGAAGTTCTATCTTCTGATATTCTCTTCTATCTGATTCTCTTAACAGTAAAATGCCAGGGGAAAATGGATTTTCTTTCTGCTTGGGTTTCTCTTAGGCAGGGCAATCAGTAAGGGACCTAAACTCTTTGCTTAGTAACTCTTATCTCTTTATACACATATGTAGCCTTAATGATTTACTTTAATGAAACTGGTGGTATTGACAGATACTTTTGCTTACAAACAAAACTTTTTTTTCGAGCGATTGTAAACTCTGACATTCTTTAACCTGTAACTAGAGACGAATAATTTTCCATATAATTAATTATTATGTTTTATTAATTTACAATCATTTATTATAATAAAATTTGCAAGATTTGACATTTATTACTGCAATTAATTAACTTATTAACAATTTAACTTTTAACCACATGCTTAGTCTCGGCTGTGCCATGAATGTTTGTAGTGGTTCGGAATCCACTTTAAACCATAGGTCGCGTCTAATAGGATCACAGAGCGGTGCGGGAGTAGTATTACTTGTCTGCGTAGTATATCTTCAAGCTACACGTGCCCCTTGGATAGTGCTAAATGAGTAACGTCGGTGCTGCCCTTGCTTATGGTATAAAGTAACTGTCTAAATATTTGCCAGCAGCGCTAGAAAAAAAATGATAAAACTGAATTGGAATTTCTGAAACTTGAATTATGTGGCACATGGATTCCGAAGAACCTGAGGTCATCAGTGACATTTGACATTTCTTAATAGTACCATGATGATGATGGTGATGAGTTCTGTTGTTTGATCACCATAGTCGATCAAACGTCAATTTCTCGTTTCGTCAGGAAACTCAGAATCAGTCGGACCATTGGATTTACAATGCATAACATACAGTTTGGATCCCGCTTCCAGTGATTACCATTTTTTCTTGCACTTCAAAAGTTCCCGTTCTGTCAGAATTGTAAAAGAAATGAAAATTTGAAGACACCTTCCACACAGTTTTCACACCTTTTTCACGTTTCCTACCAGCAGACTTCTGCAACATAGGAGTGCAAATGTTGATACCATGTTATAACAGTTATCAAAATTTCGATGGTGAATATATTGAAAAGTAGTTTATCAATTATGCAATTTGTCCAATACATATTGTTATTTAACTATCTGAATAAGATCTTGGGGAATTTATTTTGTGGTTAAGCTTCGAGCGATTAAGAGAATTTGCCAAGAAATAAATTTAAAAAAAAATTTATCTATTGACTATTAAAATAAAATAAAAGAAATTAAAATTTGTAAGGCAGTCCTGTAACAAAAATAAAAACAAAAACAAAATATAATATGTAAACACATTTGGTATAGAAAAATAATTAGCAAAGTTTGAATGAAAATCTAAAAGTTTGAAAAATTATAGCAATATCAAATGAAAAATCGATAAAAATGATATTAATATTAGAATATGTTTTTTATTTTTCTGCGATGTTGATTTAATAATCTCATCAAAATGAACTATGTCTAATTTGTTACATTTGAAAGAAAGCATCAAACGTACTTTAAAAAAATCAATAACAATATACTTAAAATTGATGATTTTTTTAACTAAAACAATTTTAAATAACCACTATTAATACATATCTGTGTAGTATAGATGATAGTCTAAAAAGGAGAACATTTATTTTTCTCACTCTAAAATTAATAAAAAGTAAGTTAAAAAGTTTTAAATACACAAACTTTCCCATGTGTACTGTATTTTCTTCTTTTCATTAACATATTCGCATTATTTAACAATTTTGTTGAATTTTCCTCATCTGCAATTTTATAATATCATTAAACTTAGTAAGTACTAATATTTTTTGATGGCATATTATAAATATTTCCTTATTTGGCACTGATTTGCTTCTGAGTTTTTAATTACTTACAACTGTGAGTATCTACTATATTGGTAATATCAATATTTCAAATTAATACAATTAAAAAAACATACAACTATTACAACATCAGAAAATGTAGAATCATAAAAACCCTTATTACAAAGATGTCAGCAATAGCTCTCTATCCTTTGATTTAGTCAGATAGTATCCTCTACATTTCTTTTCGTCAATAACTTCCCCAGAATTCTTTTCTTCTTTTACCAATAGGGAGCCGCATCAACGATGAAAGCGCAGTCAGTACCAAGGAAGCAAAAGTCCAAGTTACTCGGGAAGATGTTTTTCTATCGGAACCGAGAACAGCTGCAGCAGTCACATAAGGCAAGTGTTTATCCTTTGACGAAGGGGCCGGTCTCCAAGAGGCTCAACCTCCCTGGCACACTCATGCTACGAATAAATGTTTCTGGCATCATCTCATCGTTTAAGGACTGAGGCTGTTCGTCCAAATCATACATTTCAGGATTGCGGTTTATTTATTTGTGTTGTATTTTTTTTTATTACCTTATAATGTTTAAATGATTTTTATAAATTGTATTTATTGAATGGTATTTTCTATGTATATTTTTGTATTATATATTTTATTTTTGCATTGTAATTTTTATGTTTAATTTATCGCGTTTAAATGTTTTTTTTTTTGCTTTTATAGTACTATGTAATTATTAGAAGACCTACTTATCCATAAATTTTAATATTTATTATTTATATATATATATGATTATTTAAAAATTTGAAAATGTGAATAATTTAATGCTAAAGTATATACATATATTGCAACAAAAACCTTTCCTATTTGTAGTAAATGTTTTACATTCAATACTTTCAAATCAATGATCTTATAATCTTCATAATATACCATGGATAAGTTACCATACCATACACCATATACCATGAATAAGTTGTGATGAGTACAATATTTATTTATATGGTATTACTAAATAGTAATACCTACTTTTTTTCGTACTATTCCTTGCTGGGTGAAGAGTAATGGGGGGGCCTGAATGTTTAGCGCTCGGCGCCACGTGTTTTTAGTTCGGGTCCTGGCTGTGTCATGGATGTTTGCAGTGGTTCGGAATCCACTTTAAGCCTTAGTTCCGGGTTTTATGTGAGTGTAATGCATCATGGAGCCATCTGCTTACGTGTGCTCCATCACAAAACAAAAACTTTCCCTTTTGCATTCAACCAAGAATTCAAACGGGTTCGTGGTCTGCCTGCTAGAAGTTCCGTATACAGTAGATGATTTCTTTTTTACAGACAAGGGTTGTCAGCCGTACGCTCAACGCTCTATAATCAAATGATACACATCCATGCCACCGGAAGGACTAATCTGGAATTATCAAGTCTATTATATTAGCGTTTAATTAAACAAGAAATCATTAAGAATAAGAAACTTTAAATAAAGTCCACATTATTTTTAATTTATAATTATCTCTATAGTGTTTTGCACGACATTCAAAACAAATATAATTTAGAAATAACCCGATTGTTTATGTTTTCCAAAAAGGTTCTTTTATAGTAGATATCAGATTTAAAAAAAAATTTCCTTGAAAAGTAGAAAAGAATGATTCTGATTCAATTTAATTTCTCCTATGACTACGGAGTCACATGGAAGCATTACAGGATTCTTCAAACCATTCCTTGCTAGGTAACTGTTAGAGGGGCTGCTCATCCTTTTCGTATGCTTGACAGTTTGGATATTTTAAAAGAATCGCATTTCCATATCAAAAGGTTTTCAATTCCTTTTACATTATGTTTCCTTCCCCTTTCCCAAATTTTATTTCATAAGTTTCTTCACGGTTTGACATTTCTTTATTGATGTGAACTGAGAATTGTTGTCATGAGTTATTGTAATGAAAACTTTCATGCATTTCAAATATCCTATTTCTTTGAAGAATAGCTCTTTGTTTGTAGAAAGCAGTACGTCATGTAGTTCTGTTACAATGGTGTTCCTATTTTTGCTTTTTATAAAAAATGCATTTGTGTTTCAATTATTATTCAAATTTATTATGATTATATTTACAGATCATGAATAATTATATAGAGGCGAGACGATTCATTTAAAATATTTTGCATTAAACAAAAACAATTTTCTTTTAGAGTTGCATTTTCTTTAAATTATATTTTTTGTTATTATTCTATATTCATTAATGGGATTTAATTTTATTAACCACTGAAAGACTGTTACTATTATGTTATTTAGTACTCATTTTTTTGAAAGTCAGACTTTTTTTTTTATTTTAGATCATTTATTGTTACAATAACTTTGGGCAAAACATATTTAGCATTACCCAGGATACATCACAGAAAATGGCGATTGTTTCCATTATAGCCTATTTTTTCGCCACTATTTGAAATGAACTCGTTCGTTCAATAGTTATATTTATGGGTCCGAACCTATATCCTCCTTTTCTTCTCACCACTTCATAAAAGTTTTGGTTCGAACCAAGATACCTTTGCATCATTTTTCAAGTTTGCAATCAATTTCAAATTTCGAGTTTCAATGTTTCAGTTTCAAACCACTATCAACAAAAAAATATTTTTCATATATTTCGTATCGAATCATGATTCGAGTCAAATAAAAGCAATCTTGAATTACCAAGTCAATTATATTAGCATTTAATTGAACTAAAAATTACATATAAGTATATGTTTGTTGTTGTTTCTTATCCCACTTGGCTGGCCAAGCCCACGAGCCCATATGGACTCATGATTGAAGGGGAAGGAAGCAGCTTCTGTTGTGATGGAGCACCCGTAGGTAGAAGGCTGACATTTGCTCCATGACGCTCTTACAGTCATAGGAGACCAGGACCTACGGCTTAAAGTGGATTCCGAACCACTACAAAACAGCCATGGCACCGCCGGGATTCGAACCCGAAACCTGTGGCACCGAGCGCCACAGCGCTAGACACTCGGCCATTCAGGTCCAAATTTGCCAACGGCACGCAGTGTTCCCAGGTGGTCACCCACCCAAGTACTGACCGCGCCCAATGATGCTTGACTTCGGTGATCTAACGAGAACCGGTATATTCAGCAGGGTACGGCCGTTGGCTATATAAGTATCTACTGTTAATAAAGACTACATTATTCCTAATTTATAATTATCTCTATATCGTTTTGCACGACATTGAAAACAAATGTTTATTATCAAATGTTTATTAAGAATTTTTAAATATGCTTTTCTAGATAGAAGGGTGATTAATAGATCTAAAGCTTGCCTCCTTCATATTTTCTACATAATTGTAACTTCATGTTATTTATAATTATAGAGCATTTTAAAACTTTACAAAATTAATCATTCTAATTAATATAATGTCTTCTTGAAAGTTTTAATAGATTGAATTAGTATATATTTTCAATCTAATGACATAACAAGCCTCATTTTTACTAAATATATCTATAATTATAATTTAATTATTTGTTCGTTCTAATTCTACGCTAGTCATATATTTCAGTATGAAAACTAAATTTAATAAGTCTGATTCTTTCAAACTAAATAAAAATATTCCTTGAAGTTCTATTTGATCTACTTCTCTTAACAGTAAAATGCCAGGGGAGAAATTGATTTTTTTTTCTGCTTCTTTCTTTCTGTCTCAGGCAGAGCAATCAGTAAGGGACCTAAACTCTTTGTTTAGTAACTCTTATCTCTTTATACACATATGTGGCATTAATGATTTACTTTAATGAAACTTGTGGTATTGACATATTTTTGTTGTCTAAAAACAAAACTTTTATTTCGAACGTATCGTAAACTCTGACATTCTTTGAGCTGTAACTAGAGATGAATAATTTTCTATGGAATTAATTAATATATTTTATTAATTCACAACTATTTGCTATAATAAAAATTGCAAGATTTTTCTTTCCTTACAGTAATTAATTTACCTATTAACAATTTAATCTTTAACTGCATGTAACTTTTAACTGCATACTTATATTCACTTCTCATCAAAATGATTTGAGATTTGGATGGTATTATTTTAGTTAACAACTCACTTTTGTAGCTTCAGACCCCAAAATAAAACTGATGTTAAATGAAAATAAAAAAGTTGGGGTTTTTTAATGGTATTTGTTTTATAATTACATTCAAATCCATATGCAGATAACGTGTGGGTTTATTTGGGGAATGAAAATGGGAATATGGGTTTCGACACATAAATATTACTCTTGGGCGAGTTCATTTCGAATTATGATGAAACAATAGACAATAAGGGAAACTGTCAGCTGTTTCTGTGATATATACTTCATAATGCTAAATTTGCTATATTGCAGCGGTTAGATGTTGTAGCATCAATTGACCTGAAATAAAAAATATCTGGATCTGAAAAAGATTCTGAAATTCAACTATAAATAAGACCTAAATATCAGAATAGTGGCAGTCTTTTACTGGTTAATAAAATTAAATCACATTATTGTACGTAAAATATTAACATAAAAAGTAATTTCAAAAAAAGTAATTCTATAAAAAACTGTTTTTGTTTAATACACTATATTTTAAATTGATAGTCTCGACACTTTATAATTATTCATAATCTAGAAATATAATCAAAATAAACTTTAATATCAACTTAAGCACACACACACATATATATAAATGATAAATAAGTACACCACTCAGACAAAACTCCATGACATACTATTATCTGCAAACAAAGAGCTATTATTTAAAAATATCCAAACAGTCAAAGCATGTGAAAAAGATGAGCAGCCCCTATACCAGCTACCCCGCAAGGAATGGTTTGAAAAATTCTTCAATGCTTTCATATGACTCCGTAGTCATATGAGAAATAAAATTGAATCAGAATCATTCTTTTCAACTTTTCGAGGATTTTTCTTTTCTTTTATTTGAATGTAAAAGAAACTTTTTGAAAAACTTATACAATTGTTTTTTTTTTCTAAATGATATTTGTTTCGCATTTCATGTAAAACAATATAGAGATAATTATAAATTAAGAATAATGTGGTCTTTATTAACAATTTCTTGCTTTAACGATTTCATGTTTAATTAAATGCTAATATAATAGACTTGGCAATTCTAGATTTGTCCAGGTGGTTTCATGGATGTTTTAGTGGTTCGGAATACACTTTAAACTGCAGGTTCCAGTTTCATCTGACCATAGATCTGACAACCCTACCCAGTAAAAAAGAAAACACTTTCTGACTAGGAATCTACTAGCAGGCTGACGGCCGTGGCCCACCATCGTCTGTTGCTCCACTGATGATGATGATTTCCAGATTATTTTTATAAGACTCTGTGACAGTATGAAAAATAAAGTTAAATAAAAATTATTATTTACAGTTTTTCAAGGAATTTTCTCTTTTTATTAGGTATTTAAATAAAATGTATGTTAAATAAAAGAGTTGGTGTTTTTTAATGGTATTTGTTTTATAATTATATTCAAATTCATACACAGATATCCTATGTATTGAGTTCTGGAAAAAAAATGAGTATATGGATTTGGACCCCTAAATATTACACTTTTGGTGAGTTCATTTCGAATAGTAGAAACAATAGGCTATAAGGGAAACTGTCATCTATTTCTGTGGTGTGTCCTTAATAATGCTAAATTTGCTATGTCCCAGTGGTTAGCTGTTGTAGCCTCAATTGAACTAAAATAAAACATATCCTGATTTGAAAATAATTCTAAAATTAAACGATCAATAAGTTCTACATAACTGAATTGTGACAGTCTTTACACTTGCTAATAAAATTAAATCACATTAATGTAGACAGAATAATGACATAAAATGTAATTTAAAGAAAATGTAACTCTAAAAGAAATTTTTTGTTTAATACACTATATTTTAAATTAATTGTCTTGACTCTTTATAATTATTCATAATCTGGAAATATAATCAAAATAAATTTGAATATTAATTGAAGCACAAATGCATTTTTAATAAAAAGCATAAATAAGTACACCACTCTAACAGAAAGCCACGTCGTACTGTTATTTACAAACAAAGAGCTATTCTTTAAAAAAAGGGATATTTGAAATGTATGAATTCTCATGACAAAAATTCTCAGTTCACATAAGTAAAGAAACGTCAAACCGTGAAGAAATTTATGAAATACAATTTGGGAGAGGGGGAAGGAAATATAATGTAAAAGGAAATAAAAACCTTTTGATATGGAAATGCGATTCTGTAAAAATATCCAAATTGTCAAGCATACGAAAAGGATGAGCAGCCCCTCTAACAGTTACCCCGCAAGGAATAGTTTGAAGAATTCTGTAATGCTTTCATATACTTCGTAGTCATATGAGAAATAAAATTGAATCAGAATCATTCTTTTCAAATTTTCAAGGATTTTTATATTCTTTTTTCGATATCAAAAAGGAACATTTTGAAAAACTTAAACAATTCGATCTAAATGATATTTGTTTTAAATGCCGTGCAAAAACAATTTAGAGATAATTATAAATTAGAAATAATGTGGCCTTTATTAACAGTGGATATATAGACGTTTTAGCTTAATTAAATGCTAATATAATTGACTTGGCAATTCAAAATTGTTTTATATGACTCCTATCGCGACTCAAGATGAAATATATGAATTATAAATTCTCTAAATATATTATTATATAAAAATTGATAACCAAATATTTAACAAGATTCGGTTATTTATTTTTATTATTATAATTTACCAACGATGTTTTCTTATTTTGAAGAACTATGTTTAGCTTCCTATTTTTATAATAAATTTAAACGAAGAAAAAAAATTGAATTAAAAACTTTCTTTTTACTTTTTATTATATAAATGAATTATTATGAATTTACTTTTTATTACCAAATCCATCAAGTAACAAATTAATAGACCTATTAATTGCGTGTTAAAGCTGATGATATTTTATTCTTTTAACGACAATTGTTTATAAGTAATGTAACCTATTACTGTAAAGTTATCTATCCTAATTAATAAAAGAACTCTCACATGTTATGAAAAAGACATAAAACAAACAAGATACATTTCTGAAAAAAAATTTAAAAATGTACTTAGAGTATAATAGTCATACAAGAGTATACTTCCTTATCAGACCATCAATTTCATCATCTTTACAGGATAAATATGAAATTACTGAAACCTTCTAGGATTTATTTGAGTCACTGAAATATAAAGTAGTTGTGATAAACTTGCCAAATGTTGTTTATTTTTTTAATTCTAAATGTAAAATATTTATTATTTAATTCGTGAAATCAATTTCTTATTGAGAATATGAATTATTAAATATATGTTTGTTTAATATTATTTATCGTTGAGGCACAATTATTTACATATTTTTTTTGTTAAATAATTTTTTCCCACTACTCTAAAATCAAGTATTTTACAATATTTATATTTCAAAAATTGCTATGGATTAATTTGTAATATGAAACTGTTATGCTTATTTTGTACTGAGATCTCAAAAACTACTATTTCCACAAAATAAGACCAATTTTTAATTTAAATGTCCCGGGGTTTATGAAATTTAATTTTTTTTTTTTAGGTTTCTGACACTGTCCGTGACATCTGTGTGAAATTTGATGTAAAAATATTCATTGGTATTTGAGTTACGCTTGGCTGTCTGAAACCTAAAACTGATTCCAGCGACTTTTGAAATGTTTGAATTAATTGAGCAAAGAACTTGCATTAAATTGTGTTTGCGGAAACGTATAGAATGTTGCAGAATGCATTCGGTGAGCATTCCTATATCAGAAAGAAATGCTTAAAAGTAGTATACACAGTTCAAAGAAGGCATGAAACGCGTTGAAGACGAAGAGCCCTTTGGTCGACCATCAACCTCAATCGACGAAGCTCACATGCAAAACATTAAAGATTTGGTGCTTACAATAAGAGACCTTGCTGATGATGTTGGAATTTCAAAAGGATCGGTCAATTCCATTTTGGGCCTTAAACGCGTCAAATCTCGATTGGTACCGAAAACACTGAATGCGCCAACTCACACTGCATTGATTCTTTGTGACTTTATCGCCAAAACGGAAACCCATATCATTCCACAGCCACCATATTCACACCGTGCGACTTCTGGCTATTCTCTAAACTCAAAATTTTTAGCAGGTATTGAGGATTGGAAGAAAAGTTGGCATAAGTGCATTGTTTACGGAGGGGATTACTTTGTAGGCGATGAAATACATTTGGAAGAATAGTTTTTGAATAGAGCGTTTGAAAAAAAAATAATTGGTCTTATTTTTTGGTCACAGTACTATTTCTATTTAAAAAAATTGCTGTGGATTGGTTATTAATATGAAACAGTCATACTTATTTTGTACTATGATATCAAATATGTTAAATGTCTAAAGTTATGCATCTAAAATATTTTGGTAAATTGCACCTTGTCCGCTGTAATTTATGATAGTAGCTAAGTTAATGTGATTTCTGTAGCTAGTGTCATTTACGCGAAACTTTTACAAATAATAAATTCAATAATTATTTAAAAATTTTTTTCATGAAGGCAATTACAATTTTTGAAAGATATACAACGAAAATTAAGGGAAAGAGGTAGCCTTTTTAAAAAAATCATGTATAAGCAAAGATTTAGTTTAAAATTCTTAAGTGACATTTTTACACACGAGCCAAAACTTATTAGAAACTTTCCGCAAATAATTTGCCTTAATTGGAAGATGACGAAGCTGTACGTTTTAAACCTTGTCAGCTTTTGCAAAACTTCAACTAAAGTAATCTAAACATGCCAAATTTAAAATTCAGCCTATATTTGTGCTTGTGTAACTATATCTTAGGTTTATGAGGAATTTACTATAAATTTTTAATTTATTGTTTTTTTATCATTAACTCAAAAAAAGTTATAAAAAAACAATTTTTTTATGTAAATTGTTTTTGCTTTCTTTTTCAATTATAATTTAAAAAGCGTTATTTGCATTTTACAGAAAAGTATTATTTACATCCATTACTTACATTTTTACAGTTACTTAAATAACTCATTATATTTAGGACTAACATAAATCTCAAACAGAAGAAAAATATTTAATTATCCAATGCCATAAAAATATAACAATAATAATGCATTTGAAAATCCAGTTTAATTAAAAGAATCGTCTTTTATTACGAAAGAAGAAAAGAATTTTAAGAAAGTTTTTCTTGTCAGAATCATATTTTTAACAATGTGATTTCTTTTACAGTTTTCCTCCTTTCTTCCTTTTACAGATGATTTAAAGATTTAATCTATCATCTCTAAATGAGAGGTTTTGTTCAAAATTTATTCAAGCATATTTGACAGTGATATGAATATTAAAAATTAAAAATATTTTGAAACCATAAAAATCCTCAAGCTGAATTAAAATAGCAAAACTCTAGATAATAACGTGAGATATTGGTTCCTAAAACTCTGCAGCCATTAATAAAATAATTGCTTCTGACATCAATAAAATGAACACCTTCATTTTACCATTACCATTGCTTCATTTTACCATTACCATTGCCATTACTCATTTTACCATTACTTATGTCCAGAAGTATAGGATATTAGAACTATAAGTTGTAACATTTTTAGCCTTTCAGATAGCGTAGCTGGAGTTTTATGGATTTATTTTATAATACAAACAAATGAGAAACAAAGGTAGATATTACTATTCAGTAATACCATAGAAAAAACCTATTATACCTATGACAACTTATGCATGGTATACTACAAAGATTACATGGTCATTGTTGAAAAAAACCCCAAAGAAAATAAGTCATAATAATAAGAAAGCACAGCATAAATTCACTACTTATATATATATATATATATATATATGTATACAATAAAAAAATCCGATCATTTACAGAAAAAATTAAATATTAAAATTTATAATAAGATTTAGTCTTCTAAAAATCTCATTGTACTATAGAAACAAATAAAATCACTTAAACATGATAAACTAAATATGAAATAATACAATGCAAATTGATACATAAAAATACAATGCAATACATTAAAAACAATAAAAATCATTTAAGATTATAAGGTAATCATAAAATATACAATATAAATAAATTAATCGCAATCTTGAAATGTACGATTCGGACAAACAGCTCCAGTCCTTAAACGATGAGATGATGTCGGAAATATTTATTCATAGCATGAGTCTGCCACGCAGGTTGATCCTCTTGGAGACCGGCCCCTTCGTCAAAGGATAAACACTCGCCTTGTGTGACTGCTGCAGCTGTTTTCGGTTCCGATACAAAAACACCGGGAAGAATATCTTCCGGAGTAACTGGGACTTTTGCTTCCATGGTACTGACTGCGCTTTCATCATTGATGCGGCTCCCTATTGGTAAAAGAAAGAAAAATTCTGCGGAAGTTATTGGCGAAAAGAATTGTAGAGGATACTATCTAACTAAATCAATGGATAGCGAGCTCTAGCTGACATTAAGGATTTTATAAATCTACATTTTCCGATGTTGTCATAGTTGAATTATTTTTTTCGATTGTATTAATTTGAATTATTGATATTACCAGTAGACCAGAGATTCACAATTGTATAATATAGAGTTAAAAAATTACATTGTGAATCAGAGTCAAATACGAAAATAATTATAATATGTCATCACAAAATATTAATATTTATAATAATATTATAAAATAATATCCGAGTAAAATTCAACAAAATTGTTATAAAATGTGAATATGTTTGTGAAAGAAAAATATTCATGTGAAAGATACAGTGTACATGCTGAAAGTATGTACATTTAAAGCTCATTAACTAAACTTTTTATTTTTATTTTAGAGTGAGGAACGTGAATATTCCATGTTTTAGATCATACATTCTATACAGACATACCATTATCTTTGTTGCAATAACTATGTCCAGTAGGATAGAATAATACAACTGCAAGTCTTAATATTTTAGCATTTCAGATAGCTTGTCTTTAGTTTTCTGATTTTCTTTTATAGCACAAACAAATGCGAAGCAATTACTTGTAAATGTAGCTTATTTTGTATTATTATTCAGCAATACCATAGATACCATACAGTTTTCGAGTGTACGTAGAATATAATTGCCTGGTCTGCGGCAGATCTTAATTATCACAGGAGATGATACACAAATCACAAATCGTCCTTTTTTGGAAACAGACGGAATCTCCGGTATCTAATTCATAAAATACAATACAATTTAATAAAATTACAATACATGAAACTGTGATACAATTTAAATACAATGCAGGAAAATACAATAAAATTCATTTGAACATAATGAGGTAATCATAAAAAATACACTACAAATAAAAAATCGCTATCCTGAAAACGTAGGATGTGGACAAACAGCTTCAGTCCTTAAACGATGAGATGATGTCAGAAACATTTATTCATAGCATGAGTCTGCCACGGAGGTTGAGCCTCTTGGAGACCGTCCCATTAGTCAAAGGATAAACACTTGCCCTGTGTGGCTGCTGCAGCTGTTCTTGGTTCCGATAGAAAAACACCGTTCAGAATATCTTCCCGAGTAACTGGGACTTTTGCTCCCTTGGTACTGACTAGTGCGCTTTCATCATTGATGCGGCTCCCTATTGCTCAAAGAAATAAAGAATTCTGGGGAAGTTATTGGCGAAAAGATGAGTAGAGGATATTATCTAAGTAAATCAATGGATAGAGAGCTACTGGCTGACATCTTGATAATAAGGGATTTTATAAATCTACATTTTTTGTTGTTGTCATTGTTGCATGTTTTTATATTTATATTAATTCGAAATGTTGATATTATACGTACATCAGAGTGTCACAGTTGTATAATATAGAGTTAAAAAAATACACTGGAAATCAGAGTCAAATACTAAAGCAATTATAATACGCCACCGCAAATTACTAGTACTTAATTACTAAATTATAAGTACTTCATTATTAAATTGTTAGTACTTAATTATTAAATTATTAGTACTAACTGTTAGCACAAATTATTAGTACTAATATTAATAATATTATAAAATAATAGATGAAGAAAACTCAACAAAATTGTTAAAAAGTATTAATATGTTTGTGACAAAAAAAAAGATACATGTCAAAGATACAGAATACATGTGAAAGTATGTGCATTTAAAGCTTTTTTAGCTAACTTTTTTTTATTTAAGAGTAAGAAAAGTGTCTGATCCACGTTTTGAACTATTCTGTATGTTATACTAGAAAACGTGTATTAATAGTGGCTATTTAAAATTGATTTAAATAAAAATTTATCAATTTAAATATATTGTTATTTTTTTCAAGCACGTTTGAGGTTTTCTTTCAATTGCAACAAATCAAACATAATTTATTTTGATGAAATTATTAAATAAAAACCGTAAAGAAATAAAATATAATATAATATTAATAACTTATTTTGTCGATTTTAGTTTGACATTTTTAACTGATGTTTTGTCAGTAGCAAAATGTTATAATTTTTAAACATTTAGATTTTCTTTCGTTTTTTCCAAACTTTCATAATTTTTTTTCTTTACGAAAAGTCTTTACAGACTATATCTTTTTATTTTAATTTTATCTCTATCATAGGAATGTCCCCTAATTTTTTTTTTTTTTTATTTTACTTCATTAATCTATAAATAAAAGAATGTTTTAAAATATATCACCTTAAAGTTTGCTAAATCGTCGAAGCGTAAACAAAAAAAAAAAACTTTCCCAATGTCTTAATCAGATATTTACTTAAAAATATTTGTTAGAAAAATTTTACAATTGCTGAACTACTTTTCAACATATTCAACATTGAAAACTGTCATAACATTGCATCAACATTTGCATTCCTATGTTGAAGAAGTCTGCAAGAATTCTACAAGAAGGAACCAGTGGCTGGCTCTCTGAAGCTCGGTACCACAAAATTCGGGTTCGAATCTCAGCGGTACCATGGATATTTGTAGTTGTTCGGAATTCACTTTAAACTGTAGGTCCCAGTCTAACATGACTGCAGAGCGTTGGACATAGGGCTGAAAACCCTACTCCGTAAAAAAGAAGACATTTCTTGTTTCAAAATCTGCCAGTGGGCAGATGGCCTTGGCCCACTTTGGAGCTGTTGCGCCCATAATGATAAGGATCAGTTTCATTTAGATACCTACTATAAAGAGAAAATTCCTTGAAAAATTGTAATTAATAACTTTTATTCCCCGTTTTTTTTCATACGATAACAGTCATATAAAAATCAATCTGGAATTACCAAATCAATTCGAATTCACATTAATAAAACGAAAAATCACATAGAACCACTATTAATAAAGGCCACATTACATATTGCACAATATTCAAAACAAACGTCATTTAGAAAAACCCAAGTGTTGACGTTTTTCAAAAAATTCTTTCATATCAAATAAAAGAAGAAAAAATATCCTAGAAAAGTTGAAAAGAACGATTCTAATTTAGTTTTATTTCTCATATGACTCCGTAGTCATATGAGAACATTACAGAATTCTTCAAACTATTCCTCGCGGGGTGACTGTTAAAGGGGCTGCTCATCCTTTTCGTATGCTTGACAGTTTGGATATTTTCACAGAATCACATTTCCATATCAAAAGGTTTTCATTTACTTCTACATTTTGTTTCCTTCCCCTCTCCCAAATTTCATTTCATAAATTTCTTCACGGTTTGACGTTTCTTTATTGATGTGAACTGAGAATTGTTGTCTTGAGTTATTGTAATGAAAGCTTTCATGCATTTCAAATATCCAGTTTCTTTAAAGAATAACTCTTTGTTTATAGGAAACAGAACGTCATGGTGTTTTTGTTAGAGTTGTGTACTTATTTATGCTTTTTATCAAAAATATACCTGTGCTTCAATTAATATTCAAATTTATTTCTATTATGTTTCCAGTTTATGAAAAATTATAAAGGGTCGAGACGTTTAATTTAAAATATAATGTATTAAATAAAAACAGTTTTCTTTTAGAACTATATTTTCTTTAACTTAGTTTTTATGTCATTATTCTGTATACATTAATGTGATTTAATTTTATTCACCAGTGACAGACTGCCATTATTCAATTATTTAAATCTCATTTATTTTTTAATTTTTTAAAAATATTTTTCAGTGACAGACATTTTTTTTTAAAATTTATGTTACAACTTTTAGCCTTCATCATCATCATCATTGATGCAACAGCCCCATGGTGGGCCAAGGCAGTCTGACTGCTGGTAGATTTCTGGACAGAAGACGTTATCTGTTAACGGAGTAGGATTGTCAGAAGTACGCACAATGACCGTGACCTGCGGTTTAAAGTGGGTTGTGAACCACTACAGACATCCGTGCCCCCGCCGGGACTCTAACACGAAACTAGTGGCACAGAGTACCAGAGATCTAGTCACTCGGCCATCACGCCCCAAATTTAGCATTGTCCAGGATATATCATAGAAAAGGGCGAAGGCTTCCCTTATAGAATATGTTTATCACAATTCGAAATGAACTCATTCAAGAATAATAATTATGGGTCCAAACCCATATCCTTATTTTCTTCTCATCCTCAACACAAAAGTTTTTGGTTGGAACCAAGATTCATCAGCATCATTTTTCGAGTTTCGAATTAGTTTCAAATTTCAATGCTTAAGTTTCACTTTAATGCACTAGCTGCGTAAAACACAAATTTTTTTTATCGTTTTGGATGTTAATAATTAATAAATAGTGCTTTTAATTTTTCCCAATGAAATATGATTACATGTTTTTAAATTGTTTTTATGTCATTATTATGCAAACATTAATGTGATTTAATTTCATTAACTAGGGAAAGACTACCACTATTTAAATATTTAGATCTCATTTATCTTTAATTTTTAGAATTTTTTCTAATGACATAATTTTTTTCTTTTAGATCCATTGATGCTACAACAGCTAACCACTGGGACATAGCAAATTTAGAATTATTAAGGATATAACACAGAAATAGGTAAGGTTTCCCTTATAGCCTAACGTTTCATCGCAATTCGAAATGAAATCGCACAAGAGTGATAATTATGGGTCCAGACCCATATCCTCATTTTCTTTCCACAACTCAAAACATAGGATAATTGCATATGGATTTGAATCTACCTATAAAACAAATACCATTAAAAAACACCAACTTTTTCAGTTTCATTTAACATCAGTTTTATTTAGATACCTAATATAAAAAAAAAAATTTCCTTAAATAATAATTTTTATTCCACTTTATTTTTCATACTGTCACAGAGTCTTATAGTGGCAATCTGGAATTCATCATCATCATCATTATCAGTGGCGCAACAGCCCTATGGTAGGTTAAGGCCGTCTACCTGCTAGCCGATTCCTTGACAGTAGGGGTTTTCTTTTATACGGGGTATGGTTGCCGTACGCTCAGCACTCTATGGTCACATGAGACCGGGACCTACAGTTTAAAGTGGTTTCCGAATCACTACACACATCCATGGCACCTCCGGGACTAATCTGGAATTACCAAGTTTATTATATTAACAAGAAATTTATTATTATTAACTATTTCATTACTTTTATTTGTATTAAATAAGAAATCGTTAAGAACTAGAAACTTTTAATAAAGGCCACATTATTTTTAGTGTATAATTATGTCTAGATTGTTTTATACGACATTCAAAACAAATATCATTTAGAAAAAAAGTTTAATTAATATTCAAATTTATTTTGATTATATTTTCAGATTATGAATAATTCTAAAGTAGCGAGAATATTTATTTAAAATATAGTGTATTAAACAAAAACTGTTTTCTTTTAGAGTTATATTTTCTTTAAATTACTTTTTATGTCATTATTCTGCACACTTTAATGTGATTTCATTTTATTAACTAGGGAAAGTCTTCCACTATTAAATTTTTTAGATCTAATTTATCATTAATTTTTAGAATTATTTTCAATGACAGACCTTTTTTTAATCTATTTTAGGTGAATTAATGCTACATAGCATTGACATAGCAAATTCAGCATTACCCAAGATGCGTCACAAAAACGGGAAGGCTTCCCTATAGCCTGTGTTTCCAACACAATCCGAAATGAACTTGCCCAAGAATTATATTTGTGTGTCCAAACTCATATCCTCGCTTTCTTACCACCACTCAACACAAAAAGTTTGGTTCGAACCAATATCCATCAGCATGATGGATATTGGTTAAAAAGCTTTAAATGTACATACTTTCACATGTGTACTGTATCTCTCAAATATATATTTTTCTTTCACAAACATAACACAATTTTTTAGCAATTTTGTTGAATTTTCTCATCTTTTATTCTATAATAATATTAATATTAGTATAAGTACCAATATTTTGTGAATGTCCTATTATAATTATTTCCATATTTGACTCTCATTTCCAGTGTAATTTTTTAACTGTACATTACATACAATTGTGAGCCTTTAGTGTACTGGTAATATCAATATTAATTAACAAAACTAATATAATTAAAAAAAGCATGCAACTATGACAACATCAGAAACTGTAGATTTATAAAATCACTTACTATAAAGATGCCATCCATAGCTCCCTATCCATTGATTTAGCTAGATAGTATCTTCTACTCTTCTTTTGCCCAGAATTCTTTCCTTCTTTTACCAATAGGGAGCCGCATCAACGATGAAAGCGCAGTGAGTACCAAGGAAGCAAAAGGTCCCAGTTACACGGGAAGATATTCTTCCCGGTGTTTTTCTATCGGAGCCAGGAACAGCTGCAGCAGTCACACAGGGCAAGTGTTTATCCTTTGACGAAGGGACCGGTCTCTAAGAGGCTCAACCTGAGAACTGTTGTCATGAGTTATTGTAATAAAATCTTTCATGTATTTCAAATATCATATTTCTTTAAAGAATAGCTTTCTTTGTTTCTAGCACACAGTACGTCGTGGCCTTTTGTTAGAGTGGTGTACTTATTTATGCTTTTTTATAAAAAATGCATTTGTGTTTCAATTATTATTCAAATTTATTTTGATTATATTTCCAAATTATGAATAATTGTAAAGAGACGAGACAATTAATTAGAAATATAAGCAAAAACAATTTTCATGAAGAATTATATTTTTTTGCATTATTTTTTATGTCATTACTCTGTACACATTAATATGATTTAATTTTATTAGCTAGTGAAAGACTGCCATTAAATATTTAGATCACATTTATCTTTAATTAATATAATTTTTTTTCATTTTCAGACCTTTAATCAATTATTTTTAGATACAGATCAATTATTTTTGCAATAACTGTGGGCATAACAAATTTAGCTTTTCCCAGGTTACATCATAGAATATTTAGAAGGTTTACATTATAGCCTATTTTTTCTCTACAGTTCTAAATAAACTCGTTCAAGAATGATAATTACGGGTCCATACTCATTTCCTCATTTACTTTCCACCTCACAATATACGAAACATTTTGGTTCGAACCAAGATTCATCAGCATCATATTTCTTAATTTAGTTTCAGAACAAGATATAATAAATTTTTTTTCTTTTTTTAGCTTTTAATAAACAATAAACACTATTTTTAATTTTTCCCAATGACATGCATATAATTATGTGCATTAACTAAGTATAATTAAATATGTTTAAATAGTATAATAAAGTAATTATGATTAAAACAATAATATTTGTTTCATTATGTTTACAAATTTAATTAAATTTCTGAAGTAAAATCAATAACTGTTTTTTTCTATTTTTAAAATTTTATCAAACTTTTTCTGTCTGTCAATCATTACTTGGTTAAATTATAAATTTTAATTATGCATCATTTATGCATTAATTGTAATGTTATCATATATTTGTTTAAGCGTAGAATGATGACTGATGACAGAGTTACTAGCGCTCTGGTTCTCGGTGCCACACGTTTCTGGTTCGAGTCCGACGTGCCATGGAAGTTTGTAGTGCTTCAGAATCCAGTTTATGCCGTACATCCCGGTCTAATTTAACAGTTGGGCTTAGGACTGACTCCTCTACCACTCAAAAGGAAAAAAAAAACCATCTGGTTTCTGCCAAAAATCTGCCAGCAAGCAGACGGCCTTGGCCCTCCATTGGGCTATTGCGCCACTGATGCTGATGACGCTGAATATAAAGAGAAAAGTCCTTGATAAACTGTAAAAAATAATTTTTATTCAACTTGATTTTTCATACTGTCATAGAGTCTTACAAAAGCAATCTGAAATTCATCATCATCACATCATCATCGTCAGTGGAGCAACAGGCCCGTCGTGGCCTAAGGCAGTCTGCCTGCTAGCAGATTCCTATATGGTAGATGAGTTTTTTTTTGCGCGGTTTAGGATTGTCAGCCGTCCATTCAATGCTATATGGCCAGATGAGACCGGGACCTACCGTTTAAAGTAGATTCACACCACTACAAACATCCATGGCACCGCCGGGACTAATCTAGAATTACCAAGTCTATTATATTAGCATTTAATTAAACAAGAAATCTTTAAGAACAAGAAACTGTTAATGAAGGCCACATTATTCTTAATTTATAATTATCTCTATAATGTTTGCCACTACATTCAAAACAAAAATCTTATAGAAAAAAAACACAATTGTTTAAGTTTTGTAAAAAGTTTCTTTTTAGATATCAAATAAAAAGAAAGAAAAATCCTAGAAAAGTCGAAAAGAATCATTCTGATTCAGTTTTATTTCTCATATGACTACGGAGTCACATGAAAGCATTACAGAATTTTCAAACTATTCCTTGCGGGGAAACTTTTAGAGGGGCTGCTCATCCTTTTCGCATGCTTGACAGTTTGGATATTTTTAAGGAATCGCATTTCCATATCAAAAGGTTTTTATGTCCTTTTACATTATGTTTTCCTCTCCTCTCCCAAATTTTATTTCATAAATTTCTTCACGGTTTGACGTTTCTTTATTGATGTGAACTGAGGATGTTTGTCATGAGTTATTGTAATGAAAGCTTTCATGCATTTCGATGATGACATTTTCATGCAATTTTTTCATGCTTTCACGCATTTCCTGTTTCTTAAGAGAATAGCTCTTTGTTTGTGGAAAACAGTACGTCGTGGCCTTTTGTTAGAGTGGTGTACGTATTTATGCTTTTTATCGAAAATGTATTTGTGTTTTAATTAATATTCGATTTTATTTTAATTATATTTCGAGATTATGAATAATTATAAAGAATGCAGACGATTAATTTAAAATATAATTTATTAAGTAAAAAAATTTTTATAGCGTAACATTTTCTTTAAAGTAATTTTTATTTCATTATTCTGCATAAAATGTTGTAATTTACTTTTATTAATCAGAGAAGGATTGCCACTATTCAGTTATTTAGATCTTTTCAATTTGTACTATTAGTTCACACACTCTTCTACATATATCTTGTTCAAATTTTTAATCGTTAATAAAATACTTTTTAGTCCTCCACTGAAGTTCAAATACATTCTTTTGAACTTCTAGTGTATGATAATGTATGTTAATACAGATTTATCATTTATTAATTCATTAATAAAAATTAATTAATTAATTAATTTTAGTTTTTTTAGATTTAAGTTGCATGTATCTACCAATAGATGGCGCCAGATGTAAGAGGAAAATTTCAATTTTGTTTATACAGGTCTTTCTAGAATATAGTGAAAAAAAAGTATAAATTGAGTTAATTTTTTTTTATATAATTTGTATATCATTTAATTTTAAAATTTTATTCAAATCCAGGCATTTATTATTTTAGGTCAATTGATGCTACAACAACTAACCACTGAGACATAACAAATGTAGCATTACTAAGGATATATCACAGAAATAGGTGAATTTTTCCCTTATAGCCCATTGTTTCATCACAATTCGAAATGAATTAGCACAAGAGTGATATATATGGATCCAAACCCATATCCTCATTTTCTTTCCACAACTCAACACATAGAATATCTGCATATGGATTTGAATGTAATTATATAACAAATTCCATTATAAAACCCCAACTTTTTCATTTTCATTTAACATAAGTTTTATTTATATACCTAATATAAAGAGAAAATTCCTTGAAAAATTGTAAATAATAATTTTTATTTAACTTTATTTTTCATACTATCACAGTCTAGAATTCAGCATTCATCATCATCAGTGGCGCAACAGACCCATGCACCAGACAAATCTGAAGTTACCAAGTCTATTATATTAAAATTTAATTCAACAAAATAGCGTTACTCCCAAGAGTGATATTTATGGGTGCGCCCATATCCTCATTTTCTTTCGGCAACTCAATACATAGGATATCTGTATATGATTTGAATGTAATTATAAAACAAATACCATTAAAAAACACCAACATTTTCATTTTCATTTAACATCAGTTTTATTTAGATATCCAATATAAAGAGAAAATTCCTTGTAAAATTGTAAAGAATGTTTATTAAGCTACATTCTTCCTACTGCCATACATAGAGTCTTATAAAAGCAATATGGAATTCAACCATCATCATCATCAGGGTCGCAACAGCCCCGTGGTAGGCCAAGGGCCGTCTGTCTGCTAGCAGATTCCTATTCAGTAGGTGATTTCTTTTTAAGGGGAAGGGTTTTCAGTCGTATGCTCAGCTTTCTACGGTGAGATGAGACCGGTACCTACTGTTTGAAGTGTATTCCCAGCCATTACGAACATCCATGGCATCGCCGGGACTAATCTGGAATTACCAAGTCTATTATATTAACATTAATTTAAAAAAGAAATCGTTAAGAACAAGAAACTGTCAATAAAGGTCACATTATTCTTCATTTATAATTATCTCTATGTTGTTTTACACTACATTCAAAATAAATATTATTTAGAAAAAACCAATTGTTTACGATTTTCTAAAAAATTTCATCAGATATCAAATAAAAGAAAAGAAAATATCCTCGAAAAGTTGAAAAGAATGATTCTGATACAATTTTATTTCTCATATGACTACGGAGTCATATGAAAGCATTATAGATTCTTTCAAACCATTCCTTGCGGGGTGACTGTTAGAGGGGCTGCTCATCCTTGTCGTATGCTTGAAAGTTTGGATATTTTTAAAGAATCACATTTCCATATCAAAAAGTTTTCATTTCCTTTTACATTATGTTTCCCTCCCCTCTCCCAGACTTCATTTCATAAATTTCTTCACAGTTTGATGCTTCTTTATTTATGTGGGCTGATGATTCTTGTCATCAGTTATTGTAATGAAACCTTTCATGTATTTCGAATGTCCTGTCTCTATAAAGAATCTCTTTGTTTGTAGAAAACTGTATGTCGTGACTTTTTGTCAGAATGGTGTATTTATTTATGCATTTTTTTTAATGAAAAATGCGTTTGTATTTCAATTAATATACAAATTTATTTTGATTATATTTCCAGATTATGAGTAATTATAAAGAATCGCGACGATTAATTTAAATTATAATATATTAAGCAAAACCAGTTTTCTTCTAATTTGTATGTCATTATTTTACACTTAATAATATGATATAATTTTATTAACTAGGGAAAGACTACCACTATTCAATTATTTAGATCTCATTTATATATTACTTTTCCGAATTTTATTTCAATGCCAGACATTTTATATTTTAGGTCAATTGATGCTACAACATCTAACAACAAGGACATAGTAAGGACAAGGAAATTTAGCATTACCCAGGACACATCACACATAATGTGATTCAATTTCATTAACCAGTAATATCCTGATACTACTGATACTATTCAGTTATTTAGATATCATTTATCTATAATTTTCAGATTTCTTTTCAACGTCAGGCATTTTTTTGTTATGAGTTATTGTAATGAAAGCTTTCATGCATATCGAATATCCTGTTTTTTTAAGGAATAGATATTTGTTTGTATAAAACAGTACGTCATGGCTTTTTGTTAGAGTGGTGTACTTATTTATGTATTTTTTTATTCAAAACGCATCTGTGCTTCAATTAATATACAAATTTATTTTGATTATATTTCCAGATTATGATTAATTATAAAGAGTGGAGACAATTAATTTAATATATAAATTATTAGGCAAAAACAGTTTTCTGTTACCTTTTATGTCATTATTCTCCACACATTAATGTGTTTTAATTTTATTAATAAGGAATGATGAGTTATCTGCCATTATTTAATTTTGTAGATATTATTTTTCGTTAATTTTTAGAATGTTTAAAACAGCTGACATTTTTTTCTATTTTGTGGTCTATTCAAGCTACATTAACTTTGGGCATAACAAATTCAGCATTACTTATTATACATCACAGAATAAGCACGACTTCCCTTGTTGTCTATTGTTCCAACATAATTCGAAATGGAGTCTGCCCAAGAATTATATTTGTTTTCCAAACTCATATCCATATTTTCTTCACATCACTCAGCATAAAAGTTTTGGTTCGAACCAAGATTCATCTTCATCATTTTTCCAAATTTCCAATCAATTTAAATTTTTCGAATTTCAATGTTTCAGTTTCAAACGACTATCAATTCTTTAACTAAAAAAAATTATACTTCATATACTTCGTATCGAATCGTGATTCGTGTCAAATAAAAACTTAAATTACAAAGTCAATTTTATTAGTATTTAATTAAACTAAAATTCGTATATAAGTATCCACATAAGGCCACATAATAAAGGCCCCATAATTCTTAATTTATAATTATCTCTACATTTTTTTTGCACGGCATTCAAAGCAAACATAATTCCGGAAAACACCAATTGATTAGTTTTCAAAAAGATTATTTTAGATATTAGTATTTAGTATACATTAGTATTTAATTCAACAAAAAATAGCATATATCCACTATTAATGAAGCCCACATAATACCTAATTTATAATTATATTTATATTGTTTTGCTTGACAGTTAAAACAAATACTGCTTAGAAAAAACCCAATTAGATAAATTTTTCAAAACTTTCTTTAGATAACGAATAAAAGAAAAAAATATCCTTGAAAATTTGAAACGAATGATTATGGTTCAATTCTATTTCTCTTATGACTACGAAGTCATATGAAAGCATTACAGAATTCTTCAAACTATTCCTCGCGGGGTGACTGATAGAAGGGCTGCTCATCCTTTACGTATGCTTGACTGTTTGGATATATTTAAAGAATCGCATTTCCATATCAAAAGGTTTTCAATTCCTTTTACATTATGTTTCCCTACCCTTCTCCTAAATTTCATTTCATACATTTATTCACGGTTTGATGTTTCTTTATTTATGTGAACTGAGAATTTTTGTCATGAGTTATTGTAATGAAAGCTTTCATGCATTTCAAATATCCTATTTCTTGAAAAGAATAGCTCTTTGTTTGTAGAAAACAGTACGTCGTGGCTTTTTGTTAGAATTGTGTACTTATTTAGACATTTTTTTTGTTATCAAAAATGCATTTGTGCTTTAGTTAATATTCAAATTTATTTTGATTATATTACCAGATTATGAATAATTATAAAGAGCCGAGAATATTGATTTAAAATATAGTGTAATAAACAAAAACAATTTTCCTTTAGAGTTACATTTTCTTTAAATTATTTTATGTCATTATTCTGCACAGATTAATGTGATTTAATTTTATTAACCAGTGAAAGACTGACACTATTCAGTTATTTAGATCTTATTCAATTCCTACTATTAGTTCACGCAGTCGCTATATATATCTTGTTCAAATATTTAATCCTTTATAAAATACTTTGTATTCCTCCACTCAATTACAAATACATTTTTTTTGAACTTGTAGTTTATGACAATTGATGTTAATACGTTTTTTTAAAAATATTAAATCATTAATTAAATTTAATTAACTAATTTTAATTTTTTTAGATTTCATTTGCATGTATCTACCAATAGATGGCGCCATATGTAAGAGGACTTTCTGCAATACAGTGGAAAAAAGAGTAGGTATTGACTTAATTTTTTTGATGTTACTTGTTATAGTTTAATTTTAGAATTTTTTTTTCAAATCAGGACATATATTATTTTAGGACAATTGATGCTACAACAACTAACCACTGGAACACAGCAAATTTAGCATTACTAAGGATTTATCACAGAAACAGGCGAAGGTTTGCCTTATAGCCTATTGTTTCAACACATTTCGAAATGAACTCTCCCAAGAGTGATATTTATGGATGTCCCTATTTATGGGTGTGTCCATATCCCCATTTTCTTTCCGCAACTCAATACATAAGATATCTGCATATTGATTTGAATGTAATTATAAAACAAATACCATTAAAAAACACCAACTTTTTTCATTTTCATTTTACATCAGTTTTATTGAGATATCTGATATAAAGAGAAAATTCCTTGTAAAATTGTAAATAATAATGTTTATTAAGCTTCATTCTTCCTAATGCCTTACATAGAGTCTTATAAAAGCAATATGGAATTCAACATCATCATCATCAGGGTCGCAACAGCCCCATGGTAGGCCAAGGGCCGTCTGCCTGCTAGCAGATTGCTAGTCAGTAGGTGATTTCTTTTTAAGGGGTAGGGTTTTCAGTCTTATGCTCAGCTTTCTACGGTGATATGAGACCGGTACCTACAGTTTAAAGTGTATTCCCAGCCACTACGAACATCCATGGCACCGCCGGGATTAATCTGGAATTACCAAGTCTATTATATTAACATTAATTTAAAAAAGTAAGAAATCGTTAAGAACAAGAAATTGTTAATAAAGGTCACATTATTCTTAATTTATAATTATCTCTATGTTGTTTTACACTACATTCAAAACAAATATTATTGAGAAAAAAAACACAATTGTTTACGCTTTTCTAAAAAAATTCATCAGATATTAAATAAAAGAAAAGAAAATATCCTCGAAAAGTTGAAAAGAATGATTCTGATTTAATTTTATTTCTCATATGACTATGGAGTCATATGAAAGCATTAAAGAATTCTTCAGACTATTCCTTGGGGGTGACTGTTAGAGGGGCTGCTCATCCTTTTCGTATCTTTGAAAGTTTGGATATTTTTAAAGAATCACATTTCCATATCAAAAGGTTTTCGTTTCCTTTTACATTATGTTTCCTTCCCCTCTCCCAAATGTTATTTCATAAATTTCTTCACGGTTTGACGTTCTGACGTTTCTTTATTTATGTGAACTGAGATTGTTTGTCATGAGTTATTGTAATGAAACCTTTCATTAATATCAAATATCCTATTTCTTTAAAGAATAGCTCTTTGTTTGTAGAAAACAGTACGTCATGCCTTTTTGTTAGAGTGGTGGACTTAGTCATGCTTTTTATAATAAATGAATTTGTGTTTCAATTAATATTCAAATTTATTTCGATTATATTTCCAGATTATGAATAATTTTAAAGAGTCTAGAAGATTACTTTAAAATATAATGTATTAAACAAAAACAGTTTTCTTATAGAATTACATTTTCTTCAAATTATTTTTATGACATTATTCTAGACACATTTATTCGATTTAATTTAATTAAAAAGGGAAAGTCTGTCACTATTCAGATATTTAGACTCTTATTTATCGTTTAATTTTAGAATTTTTTCAAAGCCAGACATTTTTTATTTTAGGTCAATTGATGCTACAACATCTAACCTATGAGTCATAGCAAATTTAGCATTGCTAAGGATATATTACAGAAATAGGTAAACGTTTCCCTTATAGCCTATTGTTTTATCACAATTCGAAATGATCTCACCCAAGAGTGATATTTATGGGTCCAAACCCAAATCCTCATTTTCTTTCCGCAACACAACACACAGGATATCTGCGTACGGAGTTGAATGTAATTATTAAAACAAATACCATTAAAAAACACCAAATGTTTCATTTTTATTTAACATGAGTTTTATTTAGATACCTAATGTAAGGCGAAAATTCCTTGAAACATTGTAAATAATAATTTTTATTCACCTTTATTTTTCATAGTGTCATTCAAAAAGTCTTATAAAAGCAATCTGGAATTCAATATTCATCATCATCAGTGGCGTAACAGGCCCATGGTGGGCCAAGGCCGTCAGCCTGCTAGCAGATTCCTAGTCAGAAGGTGATTTTTTTTACTGTGTAGGGATGTCAACCGTACGCTAAACGCTTTATGGTCAGATCAGACCGGAACTTAGAGTTTAAAGTACATATACTTAAGAGACCGCGACCTACAGTTTAAAGTGCATATTGCTTAAAGTGGATAAAACACTACAAACATCCATGGCACCGCCGGGACTAATCTGGAATTGCCAAGTCTATTATATTAACATTTCATTAAACAAGAAAACGTTAAGAACAAGAAACTGTTAATAAAGGTCACATTATTCCTAATTTATAATTATTTTTATATGATTTTGCACTACATTCAAAACAAATATCATTTAGAAAAACCCAAATGTTTATGCTTTTCAAAATGTTTCTTTCGGATATAGAATAAAAGAAAAGAAAAGAAATGTCCTTGAAAAGTTGGAAAGAATGATCCTGATTCAATTTTACTTTTCACATGACCACGGAGTCATATGAAATCATTACAGAATTCTTCAAATTATTCCTTGCGGGGTGACTGTTAGAAGGGCTGCTCATCCTTTTCGTATGCTTGACAGTTTGGATGTTTTGAAAGAACCGCATTTCCATATCAAAAGGTTTTCGTTTCCTTTTACATTATGTTTCCCTGCCCTCTCCCAAATTGTATTTCATAAATGTCTTCACGATTTGACGTTTCTTTATTTATGTGAACTGAGAATTTTTGTCATGAGTTATTGTAATGAATCCTTTTATGCATTTCAAATATCCTATTTCTTTAAAGGACAGCTTGTTGTTTGTAGAAAACAGTACGTCATGAATTTTTGTTAGAGTGGTGGACTTATTTATAATTTTTATTAAAAATGCATTTGTGTCTCAATTAATATTCAAATTTATTTCGATTATATTTCTAGATTATGAATAATTATAAAGAATCGAGACTATTAATTTAAAAAAAAGAGTATTAAATAAAAACTGTTTTCTTTTAAAATTATTTTTTAAATTAATTTTATGTCCTTATTTTATACAAAATAAGGATATTTAATCAATGAACCAATGAAAGACTGCCACTATTCAATTATTTAGATCTTATTCAATTCCTACTATTACTTCACACACTCGCTATATATATCTTGTTAAAATTTTTAATCCTTAATAATATACTTTTTATTCCTTCACTCCAGTTCAAATACATTTTTTTGAAATTCTAGGGGATGATACTTGATGTTAATACGGTTTTTTCAAATATTAAATCGTGAAGTAAATTTATTTAATTAATTTTAGTTCTTTTTTAGATTTAAGTTGCACGTATCTACCAATAGATGGCGCCAGATGTTAGAGGAAAATTTCAACTTTATTTCTGCAATATAGGGGGAAAAAAGGTGGAATTGACTTAATTTTTTTATATTACTTTTTTAAGGTTTAATTTTAGAATTTTTTTTTCAAACCAGACATCTTTTATTTGTTAATTGAAGCTACAACAGCTAACCACTGGGCCATAGTAAATTTAACATTATTAAAGATATATCACAGAAATAGGTGAAAGTTTCCCATATAGTCTATTGTTTTATCACAATCTGAAATAAATGCAACCAAGATTGATATTTATGAGTCCAAACACATATCCACATTTTCTTTCCACCATTCAACACAAAAAATTTGGCTCGAACCAATATTCATCAGCAGCATATTTCGAGTTACCAAGATTTTTTTTCGAGTTCAAACCAAGATTAAATCTTCAAATTCCACAATGATCTATCTGCCTTAAATACAAATGTTTTCATCTTTTTACTTTTAATAAATATTAATTATTTTTTAATTTTTCACAATAAAACGTATATAATTATGTGCATTAACTATGTATGTTTAAATATATTTAAACGGTATAATTAAATATTTATGATTAAAATAATATTTTTTGTTTTAACATATTTGTAAATGTAATTAGATTCCTAAATTAAAATCAATAACTATTTTTTTTACTATTCTAAAAATTTTATCAATTTTTTTTTTCTCTCTCTCAGTTATTACTACGTTAAATTAAAATTTTTTATTTATGCATGATTTATGCATTAATTTAAATAGGTTTTCATTTTTTTTTGTTTAAGTGTAGAAAGATGGCCTGATTGCCGAGTGACTAGCACTCTGGAGCTTGGCGCCACAGGTTTCTGTTTGTAGTTTGTCATGTTTGTTTTGTCATGTTCAGAATCAATTTTAAAAAATAGGTTCCGGTCTAATACGACAGTTGGGTGTAGGATTGACTACCCTAACCCGTAAAAAGAAAAAAAAACCATCTCCTGTTTCGAAATCTGCAGTAGGCATATAGCCTAGGCCCACCATGGGTTGTTGCGCCTCTGATGCTGATGACGATGAATATAAAGATAAAAGTACTTGATAAATTGTAAAAAAATCATTTTTATTCATCATTTTTTTTCATACTGTCAAAGCGTCTTATAAAAGCAATCTGGAAATCATCATCATCAGTATCGCAACAGCCCCACAGCGGGCCAAAGCCATCTGCCTGCAAGCAGATTCCTAGACAGTAGGTTTTTTCTTTTTTTCAGGGTAGGGATATCTGTCATACGCTCAACACTCTATAGTCAAATGAGACCGGTACCTACAGTTTAAAGTGGATTCCGAACTACAACAAACATTTATGGTACCGCAGGGACAAACAGGGAATTATCAAGTCTATTATATTAGCATTTAATTAAACAACAAATCATTAGAAACAAGAAACTGCTTATGAAGTCCACATTATTTCTAATTTCTAATTGTTTTGCACGACATTCAAAACAAATATCATTTAGAAAAAACTCAATTGAATAAGTTTTCAAACAGTTCCTTTTAGATATCAAATAAAAGAAGAAAAAAAAAATCCTTGAAAAGTTGAAAAGAATAAATCCGATTCAATTTTATTTCCCACATGACTACGGGGTCCTGTAAAAGCGTTACTTAATTCTTCACACTATTCCTAGCAGGGTGACTGTTAGAGGGGCTGCCCATCATTTTCGCATGCTTGGCAGTTTGGATATTTTTAAAGAATCGCATTTCCATATCAAAAGGTTTTCATTTCCTTTAACATTATGTTTCTCTCCCCAATTTTATTTCCTAAATTTCTTCACGGTTTGACGTTTCTTTATTTATGTGAACTGAGAATTTCTGTTATGAGTTATTGTAAAGAAAAGTTTCATGCATTTCAAATATCCTCTTTCTTTAAAGAACAGCTCTTTGTTTGTGGAAAACAGTACGTCATGACTTATTGTTATAGTGGTGTACTTATTTATGCTTATTATCAAAAATGCATTTGTGTTTCAATGCATATTCAAATTAATTTTGATTATATTTCCAGATTGTGAATAATTATAAAATGGCTAGAAGATTAATTTAAAATGTAGTGTATTAAACAAAAATAGTTTTCTTTTATTTTTTATATCATTATTCTGCGACATTAATGAGAATTTAATTTTTGTAACTAGGGCAAGATTGACACCATTTTTTAGATCGCTTTTATCTTTAATTATTAGAAATTTTGTACTTACGTATTAACGGTACCTTGGCGACAGACTTGGCGGTTTTTAAGTGTCGCCAATCTTTATTATTTGGAATAAAAATATTTTGAAAGCGTTTTGATTTTAAATGAAGTGCTTCATATATATTTTATTATTATTTGTAACGAAAGTTTTAAGTGTAGATTGGCGCCAAATCTGTAGCTGCGGTTGGCGCGTGTGCTCTTTATTGGCGCAACTGTCGCCAAGGTACCGTTAATACGTAAGTATCAAAATTTTTTTCATTGTCAGACCTTTTTTTCTATTTTAGGTCTATTCATGCTACAATAAATTTGGACGTAACAAATTCAACGTTAACCAGAATACATCACAGAAGACGACCTATTTTTCCAACACTCCTAAATTAACTCACTCAAGATTGATATTTATGGGTCCAAACAAATATCCCCATTTTCTTCCCATCACTCAGCATAAAAAATTTGGTTCGAACCAAGATTCTTCTTCATCATTTTTCAAAGTTCCAGTCGATTTGAAGTTTTAAGTTTCTATGTTTTAGTTTCAAACCAGGATCAATTATTTAACAAAAAAAAATTACTTCATATACTTCGTATCGAATTACAATACAATCACAGTCATATAAAAGAAATCTTGAATTACCAAATCAATGATATTAGCTTTAATTAAACTAAAATTCACATATACCTACTATTAATGAAGGTCATATTATTCTTAACTTATTATTATCACTATATTATTTTGCACGTCATACAAAATAAACATCATTTAGGAAGAACCCAATTGTTTAAGTTTTTCATAAAGTTCCTTTTAGATATCAAATAAAAGAGAAAAATAAAATTCTTGAAAAATTAAAAAGAATGATTCTGATCCAATTTTATTTCTCATATGACTACGGAGTCATATGAAAGCACTACAGAATTCTTCAAACTATTCCTAGCTGGGTGACTGTTAGAGGGGCTGCTCATCCTTTTCGTATGCTTGACAGTTTGGATATCTTTAAAGAATCGCATTTCCATATCAAAAGGTTTTCATTTCCTTTCACATTATGTTTCTCTCCCCAATTTTATTTCATAAATTTCTTCACGGTTTGACGTTTCTTTATTTATGTGAAAAGAGAATTTCTGTTATGAGTTATTGTAATGAAAGCTTTCATGCATTTCAAATATCCTATATCTTTAAAGAATAGCTCTTTGTTTGTAGAAAATAGTACGTCATGGCCTTTTGTTAGAGTGGTGTATTTATTTATGCTTTTTATAAAAAATGTATTTGTGCTTCAATTAATATTGAAATTTATTTTGATTATATTTCCAGATTGTAAATAATTATAAAGAATCGAGTCTATTAGTTTAAAATATAATCTATTAAACAAAAACAGTTTTCTTTTAGAGTTATATTTTGTTTATTACTTTTATGTCATTATTCAGTATACATTGATTTAATTTTATTCACCATAAAAGACTGCCACTATTCAGATCTTTAGATCTTTTTTATCGTTTAATTTTAGAATATTTTTCAAAGCCATACATTTTTTTTTTTTTAGGTCAATTGATGCTACAACATCTAACAACTAGTGCATAGCAAATTTAGCATTACCCAGGATATATCACAGAAGAAGGTGAAACTTTCATTTTTACAGCTCATCGTTTCATTACAATTCGAAATGAATTTGCTCAAAAGTTGTGAGTTATGGGGACCAAACCTATATTTCCATTTTCTGCCTACCTCTCAACACAAAAATTTTGGTTCTAACCAAGATTCAACAGCATTATTTTTCGAATTTCAAAATTAGTTTCAATTTCAAACTTTAAATTCGAGAAATTCGAGTTTCAATGTTTCAGTTTCAAACCAATATCAATTCTTCAGGTTCTTCAAAGCTCTATCTGCCTAAAACACAATTTTTTCATCTATTTATCTTTCATTAGTGGACCTGATTGGCCGAGTGGCTAGCGCGCGGTACCACAGGTTTCGGGTTCGAATCCAGACGGTGCCATGGATGTTTGTAGTGGTTCGGAATCCACTTTAAACCGTAGGTCCCGGTCCTAAGAGGAGCGTTGCGGGGGCATTGTTACTCCGTGGCTAATTTTTCAAAGTGAGTAACGTCTGTGCAGTGCTAGCCTTATTTAGCTGAATTAAAAAAAAAAAAACTTTTCATTAGTTTTTAAATAGTGCTTTTAATTTTTCGTAATGAAATGCACAGACTTTTGTGCATTAACTATGAATAACTAAATATGTTTAAATAGTATAATAAAGTAATTATACATAGTATAATATTTTTTGTTTCGTTATATTTACAAATGTAATTAGATTTTTGAAGTAAAATCAATAACTATTTTTTCCTATTTTTAAAATATCAAACTTTGTTTCCCTCTACCACAAGCGAGTCATAAAAGGCGTCTAAAATGGGTACCCAGTGTCTGGGGGTTTAACCGGGTGGGGTAAAGTCAGACTTCTCCCTTTGGGTGCCCCATGTCTTTGTGTCACAAGGTCAAGACAAAAAAGAAGCTGCATTTGTTTGCGCTTTATCATGACTCGTCATGGGTTCATGCACTTGGTCTAGATGTTGCTGTCAACCAAGTAGGATAAAAACAACACAAAATATCAACGTATTAAAATTCCATCAATTATCTTTAATGAAAGCGATCGTAGACAGAATATTTTAAAAAATTAACTATTATTAGTCCTTGCGATAAAAAAAAAAAAATCAAAAAAAGTCACGATGTTTTTTATATGATCCAATAATTATAGGTAGGAAGTTACGGTATTTTTAAAAATCACAAGAATTGTGGCGTAAATTACGGTTAAAAGCTTATAATCTTACATAGTTTTTAGCCTTGTTCACAAAAAATTATAATTTTTAAATTTATTAAAATCATGAAAACTTTGAATAAAAATCCATCAGCACTAATCAATAAACAATATCAGCAAATTCTATTTATCTGTCTATCTAATAAGTACTAATCAGTAAATCAATCAGTACTAAAATTCAATCTATTTTTTTAAAAAAGCGTTTATAGTAAGGGATATTTTTAAAAATTATTTTTTATGAATACTTCTGCAAAAAAGACTACATATTATATGCAGTGATCTATAATGCGCACAAAGAATTTTGATGTTTTTTACGTATACTACCCGAATTATAGACAGGGTATTATGGTGTTATTGTTGTTTCATGATTCCGTAGTCTAGACATCTAGACCAGCTCCTACAGACTATATTACTTAAGCATTTTCATGACAGCCTCTCCTCTCTCATTCCAGAACGGATATTATGGTATTTTCCTAAATTACAAGATATAGTATGCCGTGAATTAAGGATATAAATTTATAATTTTATTCTAAAGACTAATATTCTTTACATTTATTAGAGAAATGAAAATCTTGATTAGTATTACAATAAACGAACCAATACTAAAATTCCATATATTTTTTTTTAAAGAAAGCGATTTTTGTTAAATATTCCTAAAAATTAGCTTTTATCAATACTTCTGCAAATAAGACGACATATTATATGTCATGATCATCATCATCATCATCAGTAGCGCAGCAGCCCTATGGTTGGCCAAGCTGGTCTGCCTAATAGAAGATTTCAAGACGGATATTCTCTTTTTATGGGGTAGGGTTGTCAGTCCTACATTAAACGCTCTGTCATTCTAGACTGGGACCCACGGTTTAAAGTGGATTCCGAACTACTGCAAACATCCACGGCACCGACGGACTCCAACTCGAAACCTGTGGCACAGAGCGCCGGAGCGCTAGTTGCTCGACCATCAGTCCCCCGTATTATATGTAACGGTCTATAATTCGGACATAGCAATTCTGACGTGTTTTACGTATACTCCACGAATTATAGGCAGTATACACTGAAGTGACAAAAGTCATGGGATAGCAATATGCAAATTTTCAGATGGCAGTAGCATCGCGTAGAACAGGTATAAATGCGCAGTGCTTTCGCAGAGCTTTCATTTCTGTTCAAGTTGTTCATGTGAAGGGGTTTTGACGTGATGATCACCGCACGACGCAAATTAACAGACTTTGAACGCGGAATGTTAGTTGGAGCTAGACGCATGGGTCATGCCATTTCGGAAATCGTTAGGGAATTCAACATTCCCAGATCCACTATGTCAAGAGTGTGCCGAGAGTATGAAATTTCAGGTATAACATTCCACCATGGACAGCGCAGTGGTCGACCGCCTGAACTTAACTACCGAGACCGGCGACGTCTGCAAAGAGTCGTAAATTCTAACATACAAGCAACACTGCGTCAAATAACCGCAGAAATCAATGTGGGACGTACAAGGGACTTGTCTGTTAGAACTGTGCGGAGAAATTTGGCTTTCTTGGGCTATTCCAGCAGACGACCGACTCGAGTGCCTTTACTGACAGAACGACAGCGCTTGCAGCGACTCTCGTGGGCACGTGAGCATATCGGTTGGTCCCTAGATGAATGGAAAACCGTGGCCTGGTCCGATGAGTCACGATTTCAGTTGGTAAGAGCTGATGGTAGGGTTCGAGTGTGGCGCAGACCCCACGAAGCCATGGACCCAAACTGCCAGCAAGGCACTGTTCAAGCTGGTGGTGGCTCCGTAATGGTGTGGGCTGTTTTTTCATGGCATGGACTTGGTCCTCTGGTGCGACTGGACCGAACATTGACTGGAAATGCTTATGTTCAGCTACTTGGATATCACTTGCAGCCATTCATGGACTTCATGTACCCAAACAACGATGGGATTTTTATGGATGACAATGCGCCATGTCACCGGGCCACAACTGTTCGCGATTGGTTTGAAGAACATTCTGGACAATTCCAACGAATGATCTGGCCACCTAGATCGCCCGACATGATTCCCATCGAGCATTTATGGGACATCATCGAGAGGTCTGTTCGTGCCCAAAATCCTGCACCATCGACGCTGTCACAATTATGGACGTCTATCGAGACAGCATGGCTCAATATTCCTGCAGAAGACTTCAAACGACTTGTGGAGTCCATGCCACGTCGAGTTGCTGCACTTCGCCGGGCGAAAGGAGGGCCGACACGATATTAAGAGGTATCACATGACTTTTGTCACTTCAGTGTATTATGATGTTTTTATTCAATTCATTGAATTCCTTAATTTATGGTATAGCATACCATGAATTAAGGTTAACAACTTATAGTTTTATTATAAGCACTTATATTCTTTAGCATATCATGAATTAAGGTTAACAACTTATAGTTTTATTATAAGTACTTATATTCTTTAGCATACCATGAATTAAGGTTAACAACTTATAGTTTTATTATAAGCACTTATATTCTTTACATTTATCAGAAAAATGAAAATCTTGATTAGAATTTGGTTTGGTTTGTCACTCTATGGTCATGGTGTGCACACGTTGGGCTAATTAGACCTGGACCTACAGTTATAGTGGACTCCGAGCCACTAACAAATATCCATTCCGCCGCCAGGATTACAGCTTGACGCTTGTGGTACCAAAGGGCATAGCTCTAGCCAATTGACAATCAGGCCGCTGATTAGCATTATAATAAAAGATCCATTGCTAATATTTCATCTATGATCTTTGAAAGAAAAGAGTTTTAAGACTGAAAAGTTGTAGAGATTCTCTACCTAATAGTTCCTAAAAAAAAAGACCACATATTTTATCCAGGCGCTCACAATCCTCAACAATAAATTAAAATTTTTTGTAAGACTAATCCGCTAATTATGGGCATGGAATTACATTTCTTTCACAGATTACGACATGAATCAGAATAAAATTACATCATTTTTTTCTCGTGAGAAATATTTAAATTAAAAAAAAAGTATAATTCAAAAGAATTCACTGTTTACGGTTCTTATCCCTTGCATCCCAGAAATAAATTGTTTATGTTTACTGAGACAAAAGCAGAATAAAAATACAATTACAGTCGAGTAATTGGATTCGTATTGGGTCGAGAAAATTGAGATTCTTTTGCGTCCTCTGCTTTCTTTTGTTTAAGACTGGAAGTTAAAGAAAGTGAATAAAGGCTTATAAGAAACCTCCTGTTTATCTAATTACTCTAGTTAGCTATTTATTGAACATAAATAAATTACTCAGAATTGAGAATTAAAGATTGTTCTCCCTAGACTGTTTAATGGATTGTCGTTGATTTTTGATAACAGTTTTCATTCGCAATAATTTTTGATTTAAAAGTCTATGATAGTTTTATGTAGATTAGCACTCTCATTTTTTTCTCTAATTTTTCTGGTGTTTTGTCAATTTTGTTTATGTGTAATGTTTCCAGATTTTGAAAAATGTTTTATTTGTAATATAATTTTTATAGTGGACCTGAATGACCGAGTAGCTAGCGCTTTGTTGTACGGTACCACAGGTTTCGGGTTCAAGTCCCGGTCGTGCCAAGGATGTTTTTAGTGGTTTGGAATCCACATTAAACCCTAGGCTCCATTCTAACATGATTGTAAAGAATTGTAGAGGTGTTGTTACGCCGCGTCCGTAGCTTATCTTCAGGATGCAAGCACCTTCTTGGTAATGCTGAGTGAGTAACGTCGGTGCAGCGCTTGTATTAATGGATCTAAGACAATTGTCTAAGTATTTGCCAGCTGCATTAGAACAAATATTCGAAAGAAAAGAGTTTTAAGGATGAAAATGTTTGGCGTATCTTCTACCAATAGTTCCTAAGAGAGACCGCATACTGTATGCAGTCTCCTAACTTACTCAACAAGATATTAAAAATTTTTGTAGGAATAATCTACTAATTATGGACAGTAAATTACATTTCTTTCCTAGATTACGAAATGAATCAGAATAAAACTACATCATTTTTTTTCTCATGAGAAATATTTAAATTAAAAAAAAAAATAAATAAATAATTCACTGTTCATGGTTCTTATCCCCTGCATCTCAGAAATAAATAGTTTATGTTTACTGAGACAAAAGCAGAATAAAAATACAATTACAGTCGCGTAATTGGATTCGTATTGGGTCGAGAAAATCGAGATTCTTTCGTGTCCTCTGCTTTCTTTTTGTTTAAGACTGGAAGTTAAAGAAAGTGAATAAAGGCTTATAAGAAGCCTCCTGTTTATCTAATTACTCTAGTTAGCTATTTATTGAACATAAATAAATTACCCTGAATTGAGAATTAAAGATTGTTCTCCCTAGACTGTTTAATGGATTGTCGTTGATTTTTGATAACAGTTTTCATTCGCAATAATTTTTGATTTAAAAGTCTATGATAGTTTTATGTAGATTAGCACTCTCATTTTTTTCTCTAATTTTTCTGGTGTTTTGTCAATTTTGTTTATGTGTAATGTTTCCAGATTTTGAAAAATGTTTTATTTGTAATATAATTTTTATAGTGGACCTGAATGACCGAGTAGCTAGCGCTTTGTTGTACGGTACCACAGGTTTCGGGTTCAAGTCCCGGTCGTGCCAAGGATGTTTTTAGTGGTTCGGAATCCACATTAAACCCTAGGCTCCATTCTAACATGATTGTAAAGAATTGTAGAGGTGTTGTTACGCCGCGTCCGTAGCTTATCTTCATGATGCAAGCACCTTCTGGGTAATGCTGAGTGAGTAACGTCGGTGCAGCGCTTGTATTAATGGATCTAAGACAATTGTCTAAGTATTTGCCAGCTGCATTAGAACAAATATTCGAAAGAAAAGAGTTTTAAGGATGAAAATGTTTGGCGTATCTTCTACCAATAGTTCCTAAGAGAGACCGCATACTGTATGCAGTCTCCTAACTTACTCAACAAGATATTAAAAATTTTTGTAGGAATAATCTACTAATTATGGACAGTAAATTACATTTCTTTCCTAGATTACGAAATGAATCAGAATAAAACTACATCATTTTTTTTCTCATGAGAAATATTTAAATTAAAAAAAAAAAAAAAAATAATTCACTGTTCATGGTTCTTATCCCCTGCATCTCAGAAATAAATAGTTTATGTTTACTGAGACAAAAGCAGAATAAAAATACAATTACAGTCACGTAATTGGATTCGTATTGGGTCGAGAAAATCGAGATTCTTTTGTGTTTTCTTTTGTTTAAGACTGGAAGTTAAAGAAAGTGAATAAAGGCTTATAAGAAGTCTCCTGTTTATCTAATTACCCCAGTTAGGTATTTATTGAACATAAATAAATTACTCAGAACTGAGAATTAAAGATTGTTCTCCATGCACTGTTGAGTGGATTGCTGTTGATCGTTGACAATATTCTTCAATCGCAATAATTTTTGATTTAAAAGACTGCTGTAATTTTATTTAGATTAGTTCTCTAATGTTTTTCTGTAATCTTCCTTCTTCTGCGTGAAAAAAAAACCTTATTTGTAACACAGTTGTTATGGTTTTGTAATTTAATTATTAATGAATATTGAAATTCCTTATTATTAATTGACAGTGAAATTCCTTATAAATAGTTATATAAATTGTAATGTTAAAAATTATTAAATAAATACTCAGTAGATTCTGACAAGGACTATCTTGACTTCTATCATAATTCGGACAAGGACTCCCACATGAATCTTAAAAGCTCATTTCTGCGAATGTTTGGGCGGATATTGTAAACTATTTTCTCATAATCCCATATTTATACCAAAGCGAATCAATTGGTCACATTATCTTATTTTTTTGCCGACTGATTTCCCAGAATTACTGAAAGTTGTCCCAATTGCCGTTCGTAACCAAATGTGATTCAACTTGGTGGTGCACCAGCCTATTTACAATTAGTCTTCTGCAATTACTGTGGGTAGACAATATAAAATGAGTTTTGCGGAGAATGGTCGTGGTGGACCAATTACTTGGCCATCCAGATCACCAGATATATCGATCATTGATTACTTCTGATGAGGTACTTGAAGACAATTAATTACGAGATTTTCGTTAACTTAATTGAGGGCTTTGTTGCTGAGACTGAGACTTCGACTGAGATTGTACGCGTATGCGAAATGCCTGGATCTATTCGACAGTCTTCGACGCTGTATAGTATGATTAAAATCGCGCATGGAAATTTCTGTTTCGTCAAAATATGAAACAATTTGCATTTGTTTAATATTTTTTTCTAATGCAGCTGGCAAACACTTAGTCAATTGTCTTCAATGCCTTAAGGCAAGCGCTGCATCGACATTACTCACTTAGCAGTACCCAGGCGGTGCGTGAAACTTGAAGATAAACTACGGACGCGGAGTAACAATACCCCCACAACGCTCTACGATCATTTTAGACCGGGACCTACAGTTTAAAGGGTATTCCGAAACATTACAAACATCCATGGCACCGCCAGGACTCTAACCCGAAACATGTGGTACCGAGAGCCAGAGCGCTAGCCACTCGGCCATCAGGCTCCATTTGTTTAATATTCTAGCTTGAATATAACACAGTACTCATAGAAATTCATAACTTAGAAGTGCAACAATCTTAACCAAAAATCCTATTCCCGAATATCTAGAATTTATAAATAATAAAAAAATTAAATATAAAAATCATTTATGTTTAATAACTTTATAGTAATAATTCTAATCATAACTGAAAGGTAATGTCAAGTTATTCTAATTAAATGTATAAATTTCGCAGAGTATTATGGCTAAGATAAAGAATCTGCATATTATTTAAAAGTTACATTTAACATTAATATTATCATATTAAATACGTAGAAATTAACTTACAATATTTATACAGTTTATATTAAAGGAAAATATTATCTTTTCAAAAAAAACATAGATAAAAATTGTAAGTATGTAAATAAACTAAAACTAACCACAATGTCATTAAATTACACTTTTTATAAGCTAATTATTAAATGTTTATATAATTAATTATCAAACATTCTTATATTTATTAAAAAATAACTTACTTGCTAATTTGTTGTACAAATTAAAAAAGCTAATTTTTGAGTGTCATGAGCTTTTTATCTGACAAATTACACTGTTTCAAATTATGTAAGCAAATTCCCAGACTACTAATTACGAAAATTATTTTTCTTATAGAAAACTGTATACGTTAAAATGTAGCAGGATAAATTTAAAGTATGTTTGAACTGCAAATATGTTTTTAATGACAAATATTTTATCTATTATTTTTTTGTTTTCTGTGAATACCGGAGTATAGCCAAGTGGAAAGCGTTCTGTTAGCGATTTTTGAAACCTTTTTTTCTAATGCAGCTGGCAATACAGAGACAGTTATCTTTATGCTATAAGCAAGAGCTGCACCAGCGGTACTCATTTATTACTGCCCAGGAAACAGATGTAGTTTAAGTGTTGCGAATATGTGTTCGATGGATGTAGGAAGAACAGACATACCGATGGAAACGATTGCATTAACTTCTTCGCATCAACGCAAGTGAGGGCAGACATATTGTGTAAAGAGCGTTAATGGATCTTACTGTAATATCAGGAAGCAAAGAGCAATAGACTAGATTCTGTTGCACTCCATATTTGCTAGCACGTGCCGTTTAAAGCCGTTTGCAGCAAAGGGGAATTTCAGCAAGGCGCAGATTTTTGACACAACTGTTTGCATCTGCAAAGGTGCCAAGAATGTGATATGACAATTATATTCATCACACTATTGCAGGAATGGACAAACGAACAAACATACGAATGTTATATAGGTCAAATAGATGTTTATCTGTCAAGGCTATATTTAGCCTTGACAGGTAAACATCTATTTGACCTTCTATACCATGATGGTTTGGAGGTTTCGGATACCTTGATCGTCTCGGATACCATAATGATATCCGCGTCTGGACATTGAAGCGAGAGTTTTCAAATTCTGAAGTTATACATCACCCTCCAGTTCCCCCATTGGATTATTGTTTGAATGGCATTGAATTTTACTCATACAATCTCCAAATACACATTACCGACATACCGAGTAGTCATCAATTTGTCTCTGAGGATTATCTACTTTCAGTGATTGTTTTTAACCATATTTCAACAAGACAGTGTACAATCGGTCCCAGCATGCTATCTTCAACAATTTTACTTGCCCTTCTGATTGTATTGCCGCTTTGGCATGTTCGTTTTCCTGTCTGTCACCCATTGTATACATTTTGTCTATAAGTGGCAAATGATTGACCCAAAATAGATCATCCACTGTTACATCAGATCAGATTTAGCAACGTAAGGAAGGAAAATGGACAAACATATCTCAAGAACACATCTAAAGATTCTTTGATTCAATGCCAGCTTTTTTTTTTTCCTTAATGCAGCTTTCAAACAGACATGGATGTCTGTTGATGCCTATAAGGGCTGCACTGATGTTACTCACTTTGCATTACCCAGGGGGTGCGTCTAACTTGATGGTAAGCCACGGACGCGGAGTAACAATGCCCCCGTAACGCTCTACGTTCCTATTTGGACCGGGACCTACGGCTTAAAGTGGATTCCGAACCACTACAACACCCATGGGCAAAGCCGGGATTTGAACTCGATACCTGAGGTACCGAAAGCCAGAGCGCTAGCCATTCGGCCATCAGGCCCCTATGCCAAAGCTTGTAGCAGCAATTATTGCCAGCGGCGGCAGATACACAAAATATTGATTTCGTCGTGTTCCTCAATCTGAAGAGGGCTGAAATTTTTACATTGGTACTTTGAAATGTATAATAGATTCTGTTTTCAAGGACAGAAATATTATTTTACGTGTTATTGACTTTGAGAAATCTGTTTTACTTGGTATATAAAAAATTTAAAAAAAGGAAGAATTGAAAGATAACTTAAAGTAATGCTTATCTTTCAATTGTTTCTTTTTTATAAATTTTTTATATACTAAGCAACATAATAATAATAATATAATAATAACGCATAAAACAAGAAATAAATTACAAGGTAATTTTTAATAACTCCCATTAATATATAAATGCTATAGTAAATTTTCTCTAAAAACAGCGTAATCGCTTAACAAATTACTACATACATTTTGATGAGATGAGAAAAGTTTCTTAACTGAATATTGCAAAATGAAATAAATGACCACTGCACCGAAAAATGTTTATTGAAAAATGTATTGCAGAAACATAACTGAGAAATACCAATGATACTTCAAACTTACTTGGGTAAGAAAAAAAAGTCTTCAGGAGAAAAATTTAATAATTGACTACTACACATTTGCATATCTATATGAAAAAGAAATCATAAAACTTCAGGCATTCCAAACTAATACGGGGTTCTAAGTCACAATCACTAGCTATTCTGTACGTTTTTAATAACTACCAAACAAATTAGCAATCCTAAATTCCAATCATCATTTTCATTAAATATAATAAATAATATTTTATTATTAAGCCACACAGAACACAGATTTGAACAGAATTTAAATTATCCTTAAAGTAAAAATTAAAAAAAAAATATCTGTAAAATCTTCTCATTGTGTGATCTTTGTTTAATAAAAAAAAACTGAAATGCTGTATTTAATAAAAAATTATCACAAACTAAAATTGTAGGCTTATTTCCTATAACAACATGTCAGTTTATGACAAATTGCCATTGAAACTTTTGTTTCGAATTTGTTTGTTATCGAATTCATAAGTGTTTAAAAAAGAAATGCAATAATAATTCGAAAATGTTTACATCTTGAGAGTTCTATTCCAATGAGTAAGTCAAACTAATATAAAATTCAAGAAACTTTTAAAAATTTAGTTAGACCATTAATACGATGTAAAAGTTTACGAGTAAAAGCACGAGCACGTTATGTGCCTTATCTTTACGACTTCTGACTTTAATGTGTTTGGAGATATGATGTCTGAGAAAATTTTAAAAGCCTTTTTTCCCTCTGGTTCAAAATAGTCTCATCTTACTTTGCTCAAATTGCAAGTAATAACTGCTTGTTGAAGAAGATGGAGAAATGTTCACAATGAATTATGAATTTGATTTTTAAATAGTTTTAAATAAATAAATCATGAAAACTGTTTTGAAATTTTGTGTTTTTAGAAATAAAATATTATTCCTCTAAAATAAGTTTTACAAAAGCATTTGTAATTGTAAAGTTATAAATATTTATGAAATTAAAAAAATATGTATATATTACGTCTATTAATTTAAGTACTTAAAATTCAACAATAAAAGTAAATGTGTGAAAATAAAAGATTTTAGAAAATTAAAATCCATTAAAAATATCGATTAAATAAAACCATTAAATTCAAATTCCTTTCCACTTAAAGTAAATTAAAAATTTTAATTTTTGCACTTTATCTAGTTAAAGGAAACAAATATGAAACTGACTATACAAATATACTTTATACATCAATTTTTGCATTTGTTTTCCTTTGTTGACACTTTATATATATATATATATATAGATAGATAGATAGAGAGAGAGAGTTTGATAAATATTATGTGTCTAGCAAAGAAAAACAAATGTATAAACTAATGTATAAAAATATATTTGTAGATTCATTTTCCTATTTGTTCCTTTTAATTAGATAAAGTGCAAATACCTTCAAGTGTAACTATATATACTATAAATATAGACATATATTTACAACAAAAAACCCACAAGAACCAACTTTTTATGGAGTTTCACATGTTGCAAATATTATGATAGACTTTCTAAACAAAATGTAAAAATGTCTCTTTTTCTCTAAGGAAACGAAGTATATAAAATTATCACCATAATAGAACTCAACTAGTCATAATAATAAAAAGGCAATATTTATTCAAAAGATAATTTTTATTTACAGATAATTTGTAAATATTTATTCATAATAAATTAATTTGTAAAATAGTTTACAAAAATATTTTAGAACACATTATAATAAACTTTTACACTTCTAAAGGAATGTTTTTTGAACTTTTTCTATAAAGATTTTATTCTGTAATTTTTTTTAACGAGAAGCAAGACGACATACATTAAGCAGTAATGGTCTTAGCGCTTCATGGCCTAAAACTACTGAACAACATCTGTAAACAGTTAGTGAGAATGACTGTAGTTTTCTGCTATCTGTATTTTCTACTGAAATGTCGCGAGAGAACAATACGATAAACTAGGATCATGCTGTATGTGACTTAAGATAATCGGTTTAAGGTGTTAAAAAGGGCAATAATATGAAAAAGCTTAAGTGCGTAAGAACGATTACAAACAGTTATGTTATTTGTTGAAAAAGTTAAAGTTGTTATCTGGCTTCAAATAAAAAAATAAATAAAAGCACACGAGTTTTTTTATTATTATTTAAAATTGGATTGAACTGGTTGATATTGTTAATAATATATTTATATTTAATTTGATTGATATATTTTAAGTGTAAAATAAATTATTTATAATATAATATTCAGTCTAATTGACTGAATAAATATAAATATGAATTTATAATCAAATTTCACAAATGATCAATAATAAAGTAAGAGAAATTTTATTATAATTAAAGTTTAATATGGGCCTGAATGGCCAAGTGACTAGCGCTCTGGCGCTCGGTACCACAAGTTTCGGGTTCGAGTCCCGGCGGTGCCATGGATGTTTGTAGTGGTTCGGAATCCACTTTAGACCGTAGGTCCCGGTCCTAATAGAATCGTATCGCGTTGCGCGGGCATTGTTATCTTCAATGTTATCTATTGTTATTCTTATTAAGTTACACGCGCCCGCTGGGAAATGCAAAGTGAGAAACGTCTGTGCAGCGCTTCCCTCAAGGCATACAAGACCAAGCTGTCTAACTGTTTGCCAAAACAAAAAAAAAATTAAATTTTAAAAATTTAAGAAATATTTTCTTAGAAATTTTATTACAGTAATATGAAAAGCTTACGGTTTTTTTTTTTTTTCGCAAATAGATTATATGCATTCTAAATATTTCCAGTTTATTTTTCATGAATGTTAAGAGATGAAAATATTATTAGTTTATTCACATTGGGATAGTTTTTTGAAATAGTACAATTAGTGTCAATATAATTACATAAAGCATGTTTCATTAATTTTAAGAATTCAAGCCAAAATTGATGAACACTTTTGAGTACAGGATATTTATATGGTGAGATTTGTATTCCAACAAACAGAAAACTCATGAATTTTAATCGTCGAATCATCAAATGGTATTGAAAAGCTTGTTATATTCAAACAAATTTAGAACTTTGCTCCAAATGTTAGTATAAAGTATCTACATTTAATTAAAAAACTTAAGTTTTAAATTTCATCGTATATTCATTTTTACCATAATTTTTTTATTGGGATATGAAGTTTTACATGAATTTTAACAAAATAATCATTTAATCTTTTATTTCCATTTCTGTTAAATTTTTTACTTCTTTAATTGCTTAATTTCTATAAATGATATTTAATTGTTTTATGCATTTTGTAAAAAATCCAATTATATGAGACGTTTCAAATTGCATGTTATGTATCAAATTGCATGTTATGTATCAAATTGCATGTTATGCATGTTATGTATCAAATTGTTCAATTAAAAATCATGTTTCAAAAATATCTATTCTAATTCCAACAATTCAGAAATAATTTACAACATTATAAAAGAAATATGCAATTTAAAAAAAAAATACATCCATTTATTTTTATTTATAGCAGAGGGATTTATAATTGAAACCTTTTTAAATAATTTTCCTTAATTTAATACACATTTATTGTATTACAATACTTATCGGCAACACTTGAATATGAACAAAAATGAGAAAGAAATATGGTGGAAAATAATAAGAAAAATACATCATAAGGAAACAAAAATATTTTTTTCATTAGCTGGAACTCTTTTTTTTTGTTAAAATGCCATTAATTCTTTACACTGAGTATTTTAAAATCAACGCGTGGTACATGAGATAACACATGACATTCACAGTGAAAGAATCAAATAAAGAATTACAAGAGCAATGTGAAAAGCAAAGTGAATACGTAATTTATAAGTTGAAAGTTCCTAATAAAATAAGTAAAATGATTGTACCAAATATAATAGAAAAGACCTCAAACGGAAAAGAAAATAATTTAATATTTTTTAACTTAAAGGAAAAGAAATAATAACAATGATTAATAATTTGAATGTATCTCTTTAAATTATTAATCATTGTTATTAACATTAATAAGATAATAACATTAATAAGAATACAAAACACAAAGCAAATTAGAGTCCATTATCAGAATAAAGTAACAAATAAAAATAAAATTACATATTATACAAACTAATACAGATAATTTGGCGTTGCACAGCTTCAGAAAATAAAATTTATAAACACTTTTATTTACATTCTGTCTGTTCAAGGTAGCATCTTCAGCAGTAGAATTGACTATTCTCAACCTGTTAGATTCATTCTGATTTTCTGCCATATGCACATTTTCCATAGATATATATGATGATCTTAATTTAGTGTAAATTCTGGCCTGATCAAATAGTTTTCTTTTCTTAGGTGGCATTGCAAATTCAACAAGTTGCAGCGCAACAACAGTATGAAATTCAATGAGCACTTTCTCCCAGCCTCAAACTGGAGCAAACTGGGTACCCTTATGTACTAGGTACCCAAACTAGGTTCCCTTAACCTGGAGAAAATTAGGTACCCTTAAATTTCGAAGTGGAAAATTCCTATCAGAAGAAGGGATCGGAAACTCAGACAATATAACAACGGCCTAAAAATGTCAACTACGAAAAATTCTCCAATTATGAAAAGTATCCAAAAGAACGTAAAATAGAATTTTTAACAATTACTGCTCTAAGTTCGAATTTTGTTTAGTTGATATATGCTTAAAATTAGTAGTAACCTTGCAAATTTTAGGGAAATTTAGACATAAATCGAAGCCGTGCTTCAGAAGAAACACATACAATCTTTATGCATATCTACATATAATGAACTGAAATCATGTACCGAACATCTGTGAGAGATGAACAACTGGAATATATATCCGGATGAGATTAAATGTAATACTTGCATATGTGCTGCGCACAAACATTAATGCCAAATTTCGTAGCTAATCATATATTTCTTGGTACGTTAATTTATATGGCATTGTAAGTGTATTTTTAGCCCGACGTGTATTAATCATACAAAGATATATGGAAATAGTATTTTTACACGCCTTCTTCTTATTATATATTATAAATCCAATTGAATTATTATTTATTCTTGAATTATGTACTTAAAATACAACTAAATGCGATTTTAATTTCTTTGCGAATAAATGAAATTATTATTTTGATATTATTTTAATGTTCACGTTTATTTAAAAGATAGTTTAAGTTTTAAATGCAATTCTACAGCTAAAAAATCATAATTATTTCAAATAATGAAAGAAGTAATTTTTAAAATCACTAACTGTAACTATTATGATACTTATTTATCACAGATCTAAAACTTGCATACCATGATCAAATCTTTAACGTTCATACCATGTAGCTAAATTAATTGAAATGAAAACCATATGAGGAAACCGCTGCTATTTAGAGAATCACTCATTAATTTTAATTGGGAGCGGGTTATGAGGCCTTGAAAAATAAGAGAAATAAATGTCTCTCAGGAATTATAACATCAAGATACTACTTTGGTAAAGATAAGAATGTTAAGATAATACTGTTAAGTGAATAAATTATCTATATAAATGAAGAGTAGAATAAATTAAATATTTTTGTAGCAGTTATAAACACATTTTATTTTAAACACTGCCATATTATTTTTTTACTCTAGCTTTATAATGACATTTAACAGAGAAAACTATTAATAACTTTTTACATACTAAAATTCAGTTTCCAAAATTTAATGACAAATTTAAATTTACACATTTGTCAGCAAAAATGATGCAATTTTCAAAGATATTTTTCATCATCCTCATCATCAGTGGTGCATCAGCCTCATGTTGGGCCAAGGCCTAACTGGCCTACTGCCCGATTTAACCAGGTCCATTATATATAATATATATATATATATATATATACTTCTGTCTGATTTCTTCTTCTTATGTGATTTCTTTCGTTTCTCGTTGTTGTTTTCATGTTCTTTGTGTTCTGTTTCTTTTTTTTTTTAATTTATTACTTTTTGTAGCCTGCCAATGGAAATAAAAAAAAAACTTCTATCTGTATTATATATGTATACTACTGCCCGACCTAGTGACCGATTTTAACCCAATTATTGACCGGTAGGCCAGTTAGTCTAACTCTTCAACAGTCCTACTGATAGCTTTCGAGGAAGAGGAAGTTTTTCTTTTGATGGTAGAGAGTTCTCAGCTCTACGCCCATAAAATGTATACATGCACATTTAAAATCCTTTTGTTACATCAAAAGCACTTGTTTCTAAGAGCAATAAAATAAAACAAGTCTACTCTGCAGACTGCGTTGAAAAAATCTGTAAACTCCCACTTACCTAGCCAGAAACGCAATTAAAACATTAATTAAATTCTCTTTCTTCATTAGATATGAAATATATTTATTTAATTTATTAATATAATACTAATATTTATGTATAAAAATCTCTAATATTTGTATAGTACATTTTAGGCAATATGTTTTCTTCAAAAAATTAATTTACAAAGAATAATTTTAAATTCTACTACATCACCATAGAAAAAAGGCAACTAAATTATCCGGACTTAATCAAAAAATATTAACACATTAAATTCTAAAACCCTTTATAAATAGGTCCTTCATTGGAAATCTATTTTAGAAAAATTTCTACATACACATTTAAAATCCACTTGTTACAACAACAGCACTTGTTTCTAAAAACAATAAACTAAAACAAGTCCGCTTTATGACAAAAGCTCTAAAAGCTCACTTAGCTGGTCAGCAAAGCAATTAAGATTTATTAAGCATTTTTCTCATTTTAAAAGCAAGCTGAGCGTGACGAGGTTACAGAATTGTGGTAATTAACTCCACTTGGATACATTCACACATTGTTATTTGTTGCATGTGAAACCATGCGGAAAGTTCTTCGAGAAGAGGTTTAGCGAGTTAAATTCTGGAAGACTGATAAAGCAATTATATGTTAAGTGGTAATGTTTTGGGATGTCACACTATCGACGATGAAGTGTTACTGTGAACTGAACCGTTGATATTAGATTTATTCAGACTCGTTCATTTGATATAATTTATTGATAAGTAATTAATCATGCACTGCCAGATATTAGGGTTATTCATTATGTTTCAAGAAAGGAGTTTGAAAATAAACAGAGCAAATATTTTCATGGTTCTAAAGAGAATATGAAAACTGATTAGTTTAAAATAACATATTTTGCTTCTTCTTATTTATTGAACTATATCTTTAGAAATGCATTTTATTTGTATTTAATTATATCATCATCATCATTTTCGCCCCAGCCCCATGGTGGCCGGTCCGTCTATTAGCAGATTTTGAGACAAAAACCGTTTTCTTTTTATGGAGTTGAGTTGTCAGCCCTGAGCGCAATACACTACAACCATATTAGACCGTGACCTACGATTTAAAGTGGATTCCGAACCACAGCGGAATAAATGTGGAACCGAGACCCAGAAAATGTATTTTTAAATTTACAAAATATTTAACAATTTTCAAATGAATACTTATTTATTAATTAACATTTTTTGATGAAGTTCAAACTTTCAATTCAGGAAAAGTCATTTTTAAGTTATAAATGTTTATGCAGCTGAAATTATGTATAGAACTTTTAAAACTACAATTAAAACAAATAATTTAAATCTTAATTTAAATTTACATAATATTAATTTTGATTTACTGCTTAATATGCCTTATTAACTAGTTTGCAGTATATAATTTTTTCATTACTGCATATATTAAATATATTTAATGAATATATATAATATTATTATAATAATATTTGTATATAATAATCTGTAATATCTGTATAGTACCTTTTCTAAATATAATACTGTTTCTGTTAAGAATTAGAATACAAGGAATAGTATTATTAAAATATACTGGATCATAGAAAACACTGACCTAAATTATCACAACTTAACAAAAAAAACCATTCTCCAAACTCTTAGAAATAGGTCTTTCATTGAAGATCTACTTTAGAATAATGTCTAAAAGCACATTTAAAATCTACTTGTTACAACATCAGCACTTGTTTCTAAAAACAATAAAATAAAAGAAGTCCACTTTATGACAAAAGCTCTAAAAGCTCACTTAGCTGGACAGCAAAGCAATTAAGATTTATTAAGCATTTTTCTCGTTTTAAAAGTAAGCTGAGCGTGACGAGGTTACAAATTGTGGTAATTAACTCCACTTGGATACATTCACACATTGTTATTTGTTGCATGTGAAACCATGCGTAAAGTTCTTCGAGAAGTGGTTTAGCGAGTAAAATTCTGGAAGACTGACAAAGCAATTATGTGTTAAGTGGTAATGTTTTGGGATGTCATACTATCGACGATGAAGTGTTACTGTGAACTGAACCGTTGGTATTAGATTTATTCAGATTCGTTCATTTGATATAATTTATTGATAAGGGATTAATCATGCACTACAGGATATTAGGGTTAATCATTATGTTTCAAGTGAGCAATTTGAAAATAAACAGAGCAAATATATTCATGGTTCTAAAGAGAAAATGAAAATTTATTAGTTTAAAATAAACATATATTTTGTTTCTTTTTATTTATTGAAATTATATCTTTAGAAATTCAATTTATTTAATTTAATTTTAACATCATCATCATGGACGGCCCAGCCCCATGTTGGGCTAAGGCATTCTACTTGCTGCCAGATTTTGAGAAAGAATTTGTTTTTCTTTTTACGGGATGGGGCTCTCAGCCATACGCCCAACACTCTACAGTCAGATTAGACCAAGGCCTATTGTTTAAAATGGATTCCGGACCACTACAAATATCCATGGCACTGGCGAGTCTCGAACCCGAAACCTGTGGCACCGAGAGCCAGAAAGATCTTTTTAAATTAAGAAAATATTTCATTACATTAAAATTAATGAATATTAATTGATTAATTTATTTTTTTACAATTTACCATTTATTACACGGACTTTATAATACTATTTAAAAGTGAAAATTGTTACTAAATTTCTATAAACTAAAATTCAGTTTACGAATAAACGTACACATTTGACAGTAATAACGACACAATTTTCAAAGATATTTTTACATTAACTAAACATTTAACTATCTTTAAATGAACAATTATTAGTTAATAAACATACATTTGATAAAATTCAAACTCTCAATCCATGAAAAGTTATTTTCCAATTATTAATGTCTTTGGAACTCAAATTACGTGTACAACTTTTAAAACTGCAATTAAACAAATAATCTAAATATTAATTTAAAATTACATAATATTATTTTTCCGTACATATTAAAATGCGTTATTAAATAATTGGCATTAATTAATTTCTCCTTCTTCAGTAAATATGAAATGTAATTAATGAATATATAAAATATATTTAATGAATATATTTAATATAATAATATTTATGTATAACAATTTCTAATAGTTTTTAAAATACATTTTCGAAATAATATACTGTTCTTCTAAGAATTAATTTACAATAAATTTCTTTAAGTATATATAAGGAATATTTTTAAATTGTACTGCATCACCATAGAAATAAGCATCTAATCACAACTGAACAAAAAACAATTCTACAGGATAAATTCTAAATACCCATAGAAAGATGTCCTTCATTGAAAATCTATTTTAGAAAAATGTCTACAAACACATTTAAAATTCCACTTGTTACAACAACAGCACTTGTTTCTAAAAGCAATGAAATAAAAAAATTCTACTTTATGACAAAAGAAGAAATATTTTTAAATTACAGTGCATCTTTTTAGAAAACAAGCATCCAATCAGAAAACAATTCTACAAGATAAATTATAAAATTCCTTGGAAATTAGTCCTTCACTGAAAATCTATTTTAGAAAATGTCTGCACACATTTTAAATCCACTTGTTACAACAACATCACTTGTTTCTTAAGACAATAAAATAAACAAGTCTACTTTATGAGTAAAGCTCTAAAAGCTCATTTAGCTGGTCAGCAAAACTATTAAGCCATTAAATTATTACTATTACTTTTGTCATAAAGTAGACTTGTATTATGTTATTGCTTTTAAGAACAAGTACTGTTGTTGTAGCAAGTGAATTTTAATTGTGCATGTTGTCATTTTTCTAAAGTAGGTTGTGCCTATAACTTATTTCTAAGGGTTTTTAGAATTAATATAATACTAATACACAAGTATAGAAAACTAAAACGTATTAATATAATACTATAATAATACTAATATAATGTTAATACATATGTATATAAATCTATTATATTTGTATCGTACTTTTTCGAAATACAATAGAGTTATTTTTAAGAATTAATACACAAAGAATATTTTTAAATTATATTGAATCACCATAGAAAACAAATGATTAACCTTTCACAACTTACCAAAAAAAAATACAAAATATATTTTAAAAGCTTTAGAAATAGGCCTTCATTGCGAATTTACTTTAGAAAAATGTCTACAAACACATTTAAAATCCACTTGTTACAACAAATAAGCAATTCTACTTTATGACAAAAGTTCTAAAAGGTCACTTAGCTGGTCAGCAAAGCAATTAAGATTTATTAAGCATTTTTCTCATTTTAAAAGCAAGCTGAGCGTGACGAGGTTACAGAATTGTGGTAATTAACTCCACTTGGATACATTCACACATTGTTATTTTTTGCATGTGAAACCATGCGGAAAGTTCTTTGAGAAGAGATTTAGCGAGTTAAATTCTGGAAGACTGATAAAGCAATTATATGTTAAGTGGTAATGTTTCGGAATGTCACACTACCGACGATGAAGTGTTACTGTGAACTGAACCGTTGGTATTAGATTTATTCAGATTCGTTCATTTGGTATAATTTATTGATAAGTAATTAATCATGGACTGCCAGATATTAGGGTTATTCATTATGTTTCAGGCAAGCACTTTCAAAATAAACAGAGCAAATACTTTCATGGTTCTAAAGAGAAAATGAAAATTGAATAGTTTAAAATAAACATATATTTTGCTTCTTCTTATTTATTGAATTATATTTTTAGAATTCCATTTTGTTTTATTTAGTTAAACACTTTGTTTTAATAAGAATGACTTATTTGAGTTTCAGTAAACTTTAGATCCATAGAACAAGTTTATCTGAAGCGATTCTTTACAGAAAAATTTAAAGCAGCAGAAAAACAATAATTTTTAATTCGTTTAGAAAAATAATCCCAAGTTCCATCAATGCTATAACTTTGGTCATTCTATTTTTACTAGTAAGGGATTAATAGCTTAATAGAATATACGCAGTTAGGGAGATATTCTATTTTTACTAGTAAGGGATTAATAGCTTAATAGAATATACGCAGTTAGGGGGATATTCTATTTTTACTAGTAAGGGATTAATAGCTTAATAGAATATAGTCAGTTAGGGGGATAATCTATTTTTACAAGTAAGGGATATTTCCTGTTTCTACCAGTAAGGGATATATTCTATTTTTACCAGTGAAGGGGATATTCAACCTCGTGGAGCTTGTATTAGTTTCGCATTAGCTTCATATTAGTTTCAAACTTATAATAGTTTCATATTAGTATCATTATCATATTAGTTTCATATTAATATCAAGCTCATATTAGTATCCTCATATTAGTTACATATCAGTATCCTCATATTAGTTACATATCAGTATCCTCATATTAGTTACATATTAGTTTCATATTAGTATACTCATATTAGTTTCATATTAATATCCTCATATTAGTTACATATCAGTATTCTCATATTAGTTACATATTAGTATCGTCATATTAGTTACATATTAGTATCCTCATATTAGTTACATATCAGTATCCTCATATTAGTTACATATTAGTATCCTCATATTAGTTACATATTAGTATCCTCATATTAGTTACATCTTAGTTTCATGTTAGTATACTAATATTAGTTTCATATTAATATCCTCATATTAGTTTCAATCTGATTCCTTTTAGTACGACAAATTTTGAAACCGTCACAAAATTTGTTCACATGTTTTTTTAAGAAAATTAAATAAAGAATTTGAAATTTCTCATGTATTTTAATTTATATATATTTATTATATTCAATTAACTATGATAGAAATATTAAAATTAAACAGCTATAATTAATTATTGATGATATTAAAATTTGTATAAAATAGTTTTAAGTGAATTGTAAATACATAAGTCAAATTTCGCATTTATGATAAAACCTAAAATAATGTGGATACATTTAATTGTATAATATAATTTAAATCCATTTTCATTATATAATCGATATTTTAATGCTAGTTTATATTTACATTTCAATTTAGGCTTAAGCGACGTCTTCTCTACCATAAAATATTTTATATTAACTAAATACGGCGTATGTGAGAGTTGGCGAAATTATTTAAATGAATAGGCCTAGAACTCTCGGAATAATACCATAATTCATTATAATTCTTAGCTTACGCTCCCTTCCTTCGGTCTTCTGCGTCCGGCTAACTGCTTTAGCAGATCTATTTAATCTCAGTATAATTAAATTCTGATTTGCATTCTTTCAAAGTTTTATAATGCTTTCCTGAGACGTGCAATCTTTTAATTGAATTGTTGATAATCAGATTGAATTCCCGTACTGTCTGTCTCGTATGTGAAATAATATATTCGTCGTATAATTGTTTTTTATTGTTATCCATATTTAAGCTTTCACAAATATTAAATATGAGGGGCCATCACAAAGTTTCATTTGGATATCTGTACAGTCCAGATTTGGAATAAAACTCATGCAAAGTCGCCTTGAATATTTAAGCAATCATCTCACTTCTTCATTAATTTGAATGTACTCTTTGGTAAAACTCCGCTTTCTGCTGCTTGAATAAGTACAAAACTGCCTGTTGCACTGAAATCGTTGACTTTTCAATGACTTTTCAAACCGCTGAAGGCAGGAAAATCGCTGAATAGAGAATAGAGATCAAGACTGCGCGAAGCGGGTGTTTGAGTGTCTCCCATTTTAGTGAACATAATTTTTCGTTACAACATTTGCGATATAGGGCCTCATTGGCCGAGTGGCTAGCGCTCTGGCGCTCGATACCACAGGTATCGGCTGCGAATCCCGGGGGTGTCATGGATGTTTGTAGTGGTTCGGAATTCACTTTAAACCGTAGGTCCCGTTTCTAATAGGATCGTAGAGCTTTGCGGGGGCATTGTTACTCCGCGTCCGCGGCTTATCTTCAAGTTACAAGCGCCCCCTGGGTAATGCAAAGTGAGTACGTCTGTGTAGCGCTTGCCTTAAGGCATCCAAGACCAAGTTGTCTATGTGTTTGTCAGCTGCATTAGAACAAACAAAAAAACATTTGCGATATGGGGGCATGCGTTATCATGAAGCAGAATCAATTTATTTTGCAGTTTCGCTTTAATGGCAAGGTTTAAGCTTTACAGCGTTTTGCCCAATGGTAGAGATGATTTGCTCAGTACCTTTGTCCAATGAGGGAGATGATTTGTTCAATACCTTTGCTCAATGATGAAGACACATGGATCCTTGAAATTAATAAGCAAGAGGTCCTGATAATCAAAGAATAAGGTAAACATCCTTTTCCACATATGGCAGACTCTTGAACTTTTGGGACGAAAGGAAGACATCACTGCAAGATGGCACTTTCGACTCAAGTTTCCAGCGAAGACACCAGTTTTCGTTGTCTACAACAATGCTCTCAAGCAATTTGTTGCCATCAATATTGAAACGCATCTACTGATTCAAGCAAGCAGCCAGATGGTTTGATTTTTGATCGGAGTTAAACGTTCGGGGTATCCACTAGTTGCAAACCTTACGGATGCATAAGTCGTGTCTCCTAATCTGTAACCTAACCTAATCTCCTAATCTATAGCCTAACCTAATCTCCTAATCTGTAGCCTAACTTAATCTCCTAATCTGTAGCCTAACCAAAATCTTATCGGTAGCATAACACTTTGCTAACCTAACTCTTTTGGCAGCCAAATAATAAAGAATAACATCACATTAGTCGTTAATGTTAGTTAGGCACTTTAGTATTTGAATGAATTTAGCACGTTAGTGTATGGATGAATTTAGTACGTTAAGTTAGGTACGTTAGTGTTTGTATGAATTTAGCACGTTAGTTAGGCACTTTAGTGTTTGGATGAATTTAACACGTTAGTTAATTAATAAGTAACACATTTTCCACACTCAGTTTGGAAATAAACGAATACCACAATAAATCCATACTTCGATGTCGGTGCTTATAGCCCTCATAAAATCAATGATAATTTGCATATACTATGATAGCCCCTTATATATTGCACATATATGCTACAAATTATATAATTGCAGATCCTGAGGGAGATGATGCTTAGATCTTTGTATTTCTAAACATGACCTGATTTGAATTCTTACTAGTGAAATGCTTGTTCAGTTGAATAGTATGATATATTTGTAAGTCGAAAATTATTCCCTTGCTCTGGAGGATATGAGAGGGAAGAGGAAGTACCTAAGGATGTCCGTTGCCAGTTTCAGTGAAATGATGTTCATGTCATATAGCATATGATGTTGCTTAGTAATACCGAATTCATTATAAATTACCATTAGTAATATCCTCAGTTTAATTTACAATGGTGCTAAGAAATCTAATCTTTATTGACTCAACGGATAATGAGTTTGACTACAGATTTGCAAATGAACCCATTTGCACAATGAGTTCTCCTTGACCAATAGGTTTGACTGCAAATTCAGCTGGACACAATAAAAACATTTTAAGAATTATTTAGTATCGAAATAACTATGAAGAGTCATTTATAAAACAAACTGAATTAAATTAATTATAGAAGATTTAGAAATCTTCAAGATAATATAATCACATAAAATCAATTTAATTCACTTGTATCTGATAAATACTCGTATGATACCATAGTTTAAATACATGGATTTAAGGTAATTAAAATATGTTATTAAGGTGAATGGAAATTATATGGATATTTTTCATCAGATAGAAGTGAATTAATTTGATAATATAAAATAATATGGTGAATTATCTCATATTATTATTGATTGATAATAGGGGGAATTTTTTTGATAATATGAATTTTGTTAGAAATACAAAATTATGCTTTTCACCAAATTTATCACCTCAATGCTTAAAATTCTTCTTTAATAAAAAAAAATTGATAAGAAAAAATAAATCTATGATTTAAATATACTTTTTACCCATATTACTTAAAACTTTGAGAAGGTTTTATGCACATAATTATAGTTATCCCACTATGTTTCTAGAAATAGCTACATGCTTTACTTTTATATTTTTGGGTTGGTATGAATAAAATTTTCTAAATCAATATAAGGCATCCATTTAGTTACCAAAGATAAAAATTTTAAATCTCATATAATCAAATTAATTCACTTCTATTTGATGAAAAATATCCATATAATTTCCAATCACCTTAATAACATATTTTAATTACCATTAACCATCCATACATTTAAAATTTGATATCTTATAAGTATTCATCAGATATAAGTGAATTAAATTGATTATATTATCTTGAAGATTTATAAATCTCCTATAAACACTTTCATTCAGTTGTTTGATCAAATAATCTTCATAGTTATATCGATATTGAATACTTCTTCAATTATAAATGTCTTTTGATTTCCTTTAACTTAAGAAAAATGAAAAAGTTTGTGTTGTTTATGTTTGTAACACTCATTACTCAATATGTATATATTGATTAGCATGTATTAATTTTAAATTTTAAATTGAGATTAAATTTAAATGAACAAAAAATAGTTTAATTTTTTGAAATAATTTTTCATATGGAACACGAATTTTGATTTCACTGATTCATTTTATAATTTTACCAGTATTATTATTTTTAGCGTTCTAGCTCTAGCTCTCTGGTTCGAAATCCACTTTAAACCTTAGGTCCCGCTATCACATGGCTGTAGAGCGCTGGGCGTAGTGCTGAGAACCCTATCAATTAAAAAGAAATTGTATTGAAATCTGCCAGTAGGCAGACGGTCTTGGCCCAATATGGGGCTGTTGTACAAATGAAGGAGAACAAGTTTAAACCTTTGAATAATTTTTCATAATTAATTGTTTTATTATTCATTTGATTTTTTTTTGCCAAATTTTTTCATTCAATATGATTTTTTGAAATGGTGATTGTTATTTCTTCGGTGTATGGTTACACGTTAACACTAGTAGCATGAATTTCATAACAATATTAATTAATTGATTGATAAATTAATTAATTTTGAACAATCAATAAAATATTGTATAATTCTTATAAGTATGATCATATGAAAACATGATCATACATATTTTTAAATAATAATTATTATTTTTGTTTCATAATAGCGGGCCTTTCTTTTTATTTACATGTGCAACAAACAGCCCATTTACAGATGATATATGAAGCACATTTTCTTCAGGGAGGACTAATAAGAATTCCTTCATCGCCTTAGTATCTTCTACGATAGAAAACCTGAAAGTTTCCCACAATGCAACCTGACTATATATGCAAAACTCTTTTTCATATATTGTCACTATTGCCATCGAGTTTCTTGGTTGTTGAAAGCAATAACTTCAACAGATGGCGACAACGGATAAGAAACCACAGTCGTCCTACAAGCTACCAACTGAGTCATGAATCTGATTAATATCCAAGAAGCAAAAAGATATCACTAATTCAAAAGTAATTTGCATGTATTAAAAATATATGGAATTTATTAAGTCAGAGCTAATTATAAAAGGCCTACGGGTAACAATTTATTTTTAAAATGCTCTCAGCTGAATATTATATATGTATATGCTGCATAGCAGACTTGAATCTGTATGTTTAATAAAACACGGAAATATGTAGTTCTTATTCTAACGCAGCTGGCAATGCAGAGGCATTCCATAAGCAAGGCCTGCACTGCTGTTAGTAATTTCGCACTACCCAGGGAGCACATGCAGATTGAAGATAATGCTACGGACGCGGGTAATACTACCCTCACAACTCTCTATGATCCTATTACACCGGGAACTATGAGTTAAAGTGGATTCCGAACCACTAAAGGCATCCATGGCACTGCCGAGACTCGGACCCGAAACGTGTGGTACAGAGTGGTAGCCATTCGTCCCTCAGGCCTCACATCCGCATGTTAATCCGCATGTTTAATATCACTCAAGAATATAAAAATATTAATAATCGATTAAAAAATTTTGATATTGTACAATTACTCTAGTGGTTGTTTTCTAATATTTTTAACACATTAATTAAAGCATGGTTCTAAATAATGTGTAATGCTTCATAATATATCTTCTTTTTTTTCTATTTCTGCTTTCATTAGATAGAGAAGAAAAATTCTGATGCTTCCGAAGTTTATCAAACTGTACAGGCGGCTGACATACACATGCTGAGTGATTCGGAAGGGCATTCAGTCGGAAATGATTAAGCTGTAGCAATATTTTAAAATCCTCTAGAGTAAATTCTGGGGCCTCCATCATCAAGAATGATTTAAACATACTTTATCTACATGAAAGGTATTTGAGATACTGTCACATGTTATACATTTGCATATTTCAGTGTAATACAGCGAATATTTCTTTTGATTAATAAATAATTTCAATAAAAATTAAGATTTAAGTTGTTTAATTTATTATGAAAAATGATTTCCTTGTCAAGTATGTTATTTATATGCTGTAAAAATGAAAAACAAAAATCGCCACCTGATCAGCAGAATAATCATCCATTAGAATAAGGTTCTCTGTATTTTTATGTACACCTACGGAAACGTTTTCCTATCATTCTTAACTATAACACCAAAATACAGGAACTAGAGTGTTACATAATAATAAGTGGTTTTAACATTAAATATGCAGTTTTAGATGCATAAGATGACTTTGACTATTTTGATTATATTTGGTATTACATTTCGATATATTAAATATTTTTTTTTATTGACAACATCATCAATATTTTTAAATAAATTATCTTATATTAATGATTTTATTTTCATCTGGTTTGTTAGTTGTTGAACCCAGATATTATAGAGTTGTTCTACTGATATCTTTAGGTGATCATGTATTCTTGGTTGGCATTCGAATCTATAATGGTCCTGTGTGCCCATTTCCTATATACATGCTTCTTGTTCCTTACCCTGTTAATATGTTTTTATTTCTTGTAAAGATTGGTTTTATGCCTTTTATATGAATCTTCTGTTTTGCATAATTTTATCTTGATTTCGTCCGTGTATTTCACTTTCTTTTTAATTGACAATGTTTAACAGCACTACTTTTAATCGATTATATATGAACTTTAATTCTTTATTTATCTGATTTTACTTATTGAATTTTACCTGTTCTAGCAACATGCATTTTAGCTTTCAACAAATTCATTTTACAGGAATTTAAAAAGTACTGTCGTTTCGCGCCGCATAGCCAAATCTGGCTCTTGTGCCATAAAACCCCAACAACCAACAATCTTGTCCTTTAATGTAAAAGCTATGGAGGTATGATGGAAAAGCATTGGCCTGTGTAAAAATAATTTAGTTTGCAATATTAGAACTATTCATATAACACTAACAAAATAAGAAAAATCTTTCGAAAGTTTCCCATCATTCAGCAATCCTTAATCACAAAAAAACTGACAGCTGAAATCGTTATCAATTGAGATTCTTCTTTCGTGAATAAATTTGTCGATTTTTAATTTTGAGATTTTATAAGAATTGTTGTGTTTGCTTTTTATTAATAGCTTCCACAAAAAACCGGTTTTTAAAAGTAAACTAAATTTTACTCTGTTTTAAAACTTTATACGAATAAATATTTTTTTTCAAACATAATTGTATTAATATTTTTATTCAAATAAATATTTTTATTTAAACGCAAAGTTAATTAACTTTGAGTTAATTAATATATTTTAATAACTGAATATTTTTATTTAAACTCAAAGTTAATTCCTGAATATTTTTATTTAAACTCAAAGTTAATTCCTGAATATTTCTATTTAAACTCAAAGTTAATTTCTGAATATTTTTATTTAAACTCAAACTTTATTCACAGTTATAATATTTTAGAATGATATTTATCTATGGTATTTCGTCTTTTACACAGTTTTTGATAGAGTAAAAAAGGGAGATTTCTAAAAATTCCATCTCCAATTGATGCTTTAATTTTCGCCAATGCACCTTATTATTGTCATCCATACACTCAAAATCAATGTTTGTAAGTAATATTTATTGTTAGAAAATAATTCTTCACATTAATCTTAATTAAAGATCCCATTATGTAAAAAAATATGAATTATTTAAATTTAATTTTTAATTCATAAAATCAATGCTTTCTAACAATATCTCCAAACAAATGTGTTGCAAGCATAATGCCACTTTTGATATTCACTCAGCCATTGTTGAATGTTTATGAACCAACTCGATGCATTCCAAGTTTATCGAATCGGCTCCTACAGGTAGGTGACATTTACAGGTTGAGTGATTGCCACTCAGACGGACACGCTCAGACTGCAGTAATCATCTGCCGCTTATTAATTATTGCTTAGTGATTGCTTGTTCCATCGTTAGTTAGGAAAACGTGAAGCCAACATAGTATTTGATAGAGTTAAACGGAAGCTTTCTATCAAAAATTCTTTCTTCAATGAATGTTTTAAGTTTGCAAATGCACTTTATTATTGTCATTAATACACTCAAAAATAATATCTGTAAATAAAATTTATTGTTCAAAAATAATTCTTCACTTTAATATTATTTAATAGCAAAATTTATTTAAAATACTGGGGATACTTAAATTTAAATTTTAATCCATAAATTCTATGCTTTTTAACAAAGTAGAAGCAAACGTGATATTCTCTGTTACGTCATCCATTATTGAATGTTTATGAACCAACTAGGTGCATTCCAAGTTTATGGAATCAGCTCCTACAGGTGGGTGACATTTACAGGTTGAGTGACGAGGGAGTGCACTCAGCCGTACACGATCAGACTGCAGCAATCATCTGCCGCTTGACAGGAGATCACAGATTTCAATCCTTTGATGGCACACCGAAGCCCATGTCATCGGGGATAATGATAGTACATATTAAAGGAAAACGATGAGCCAGTAATGGTATCACGAATTAAACAACAGAATACATTAACAGATCTGATGAATTTGTTGTTAGAATAAATACTTGGTAGCTAATACAAGTTAAGTAAGAGCTTTGTTTAGTCATTGTTTGTTTGATTGTTAATTACAAAGGTTGTAGGAAAATATGCAGCCAACATGGAAATGCATAGATATTTGACAACAGAATACATCAAAAGATCTGATATATTTCATGTTACTATAAATACTCGTTAGCTAATAAAGGTTAAGTAATAACTTTGATTATTAGTTACTGTTTAGTGATTGTTTGTTTGATTGTTAGTTAGAAAACTAGTTGGAAAATGTGCAGCCAAAGTGGATATACATAAATACTTGACAATTTGATTATCAAATGAACTCAATTTTCATTAACCGATGAAGAATTACACTTGCAGAGTTCTGTTAGTAAGCATTTTAAATGTATTTATTAGATGGTATGACACATGCGAAATTATACATGCAGGAATAGTTGTTCATCTCCATCTTATGAGGACGAAAGAAATTATAATAGAATGTGTTGATGGAATAATTTACAGATTTGGCAACTTCTCATTTATATTGAATTAGTCAGTCCACTCTAACAATTGAAAACTTGATTATTTTGCTTTTAAAAAGAATTAAAGATATGTGTTATTAATATATTTTATTTTCTATTAATTTTTTATTACCATTCATACAATGGATATTAATGTTTGTAAATATAATGTATTGTTAAAAAATAATTCTTCATTTTAATATTATTAAAAAACGAAACTGATTTAAAATACATGTGATATTTAAATTTAATTTTTAATTCATAAAATCAATGCTTTCTAACAAACTGGTTGCAGCATTGTACCGGTTCGATATACTCTCAGCCATTGTTGAATGTTTATGAACCAACTAGGTGCATTCCAAGTTTATGGAATCAGCTCCTACAGGTGGAGGACATTTACAGTCTGAGTGATGGGGGAGTGCACTCAGTCGGACACAATCAGACTGCAGCAATCATCTGCCGCTTGACAGGAGAAAGCAGATTTCAATCCTTTGACTTAACACCGAAGCCCATGTCATCGGGGATAATGACAGTACACATTAAAGGAAAGCTATGGGCCAGAAATGATATCACGAGTTAAACAAAAGAATACATTAAAACATCTGATGTATTTGTTGTCAGAACGAGTACTCGGTAGGTAACAAAAGTTAAGTAACAACTTTGATTATTAGTTGTTATTTGTTAGATTGTTAGTTCGAAAAGTAGTAGGAAAACTTTTAACCAACCTAGAAATACATAATTGACAATTATCAACTGAAAGCAATTTTCATTAACCTATGAAGATTAGTCCACTTGAAGAGTTTTATTAGTACGCATTTTAAAAGGATTTATTAGATGGTATAACACATACAAAACTATATATGCAGGAATAGTTATAGATATCCATCTCATAAGGCCAACAGAGTTTATAATGGAATGTTTAGATGGAATAGTATATAGGTTTGGCAACTTAAATCTATATTGGATTATCCAGTCTACTCTAACAATAGAAAATTTAATTTTTTGCTTTTACAAACAACTGAAGATATGTATTATAAATATATTTTATTTTCTATTATTTTTTTATTATTGTCATTTATACAAACAAAATTAATGTTTGTAAATATAATGTGTTGTTAAAAAGAAAGGCTTTATTTGAATCTTGTTAAAAAAACAAAGCATATTTAAAATATATGAGTTATTTAAATTTAATTTTAATTCACAAAATAAATGCTTTCTAACAAAGTCCACGCAAAATTGTTGCAGCATTATATCGATTTGATATTCTCTGTTACGTCAGCCATTATTGAATGTTTATAAGCTAACTCAATGCATTCCGAGTTTATCGAATCAGCAGCTCCTACAGGTGGGTGACATTTGCAGGTTGAGTGACGACGAGAGTGCACTCAATCGGACACGATCAGACTGCAGCGATCATCTGTCGCCTGACATGAGAGAGCAGATTTCAATCCTTTGATGGAACACCGAAGCCAATGTCATCGGGAATAATGGCGATACACATTAAAGGAAAGCGATGAGCCAGTAATCATATCACGAAATAAACAGCAGAAAACATAAAAATATTTGAATTATTTGTTGTTACCGCAAATACTCAGCATCTAATACAAGTAAATTAGCAATTTGGATTGTTAGTTATTGTATGCTTAATTGTTTGTTTGAAAGATAGTAGGAAAACATGTAGCCAACACGGAGATACATAGATATTTGACAACAAAATACATTAAAAGATCTGATTTATTTGATGTTATATGAATACTCGGTAGCTAATAAAAGTTAAGTAATCACTAATTTATACTTCGGTATACGATGCACAAAATAGTTAACTATTACTTACTTGATTTTTTAGAAACACAATCAGGAATTTTGAATGATCAACAGGAATTTTTTTACTATTTAATTTCAGTGTTTTTAAAATTTTCTAGACGTAATGTATTTTGATACCACAAGCATGGCACATACTTATGACTACATATACCTAAATAATCTATTCTAACGTCTTTGGATCCATAAAATATTAAACAATTCTTAATTATCTGGCTCATGCCAGATAGATAATAAGAACCAAATGGATATGTGATTACTCTATGGGAATCTGACTTCATAAAATGAAATATATGAGTGATAAAATTAAAGTGAAATAGTTAAGCCCAAGGAAAAGAACATTCTTCCCAAACAGTCTCTCATGAATAATTACCACAAGCTGCGCTTATCTCGAGCACCGTGGTATTTAGAGCTTGAAGACGAAATATTTCCACCGGGAGAATTTTAAAAATGAAACAGACAATCAATTCATGAATGGCTTTAAGGAAAGTCATAACAGCAGTCTGTGAGTACGGCTGGGACTGCGACGTAGATTAATAAGTTGTCTCGAGTATGTCGTTGAATTAATGGCCTAACGATACTCTGGACACTCAGGATTCATTAAGCTTGCCCATTGTTTTGTGTTTGTAATTTAGCATATTCGAGAGAGATGCCATAGGCCAATTTAAGTATAATTCAGAACATGTTTTGCTTAACACACAAATAGTTTTTTTTATTATATTTTTAATATCATTATCGTAAATAATGAATTTAGATCCAAAAACCACAACAAAATTTTCATTGATACACGTACGTTATTAATTAATGATTTTCAAATATTTTCAAATATTAAAAGATAATTAAATATTACATCTGACCATATTTGTAACACTGTTTTTTCTTGGACTTTGTATATTACTAATTAGGGTTGATCCATAAAATAGATAGAAAACTTTAACTTTGCTTGCCAGCTACTGCAAAATAAATATATATTTTTCCTATAATAACAAACACTTGTATTAAACATAACATAATTAAAATATCATTTTTGCATTTGTGTATAATAGAAATTTAAATATTCGAATTATTAAAAAATTATCGACTTCTATAATAGTTATTAATTTTTAATAATTGTAGAAAGCAATTCCTTAATAATAAAATTCTAATATTTCCTCTGACCATGCTTGTAATATTTGTCATTATAAACTTTGTCTATCCCTAATTTATATTAAGGTGCATGATTCAAAAATTAGCTAAGAATTACTTATTAGAAACACAATAAGGAATCTTTGAAGAAGGAATTTTTACTATTTAATTTCAGTGTTTCCAAAATATTCAAGTCATAATATATTTTATTACTAAAAGTATGGTACATCATTATGATTATGTGATTACATTGTTGTGCTTGATCCATAAAATAGCTAGTAAACCCTTACTGTACTTGCAAGTTACTGCAAAAATTTTTAAAAATAAACGATTCTTTTCCCAAAATTATAAACACGTGTATTAAACATAACAAAATTTCAATAATCATTTTACACAATTGTGGGTGATAGAAATTTAAATATCGGTGTTATTAAAAATTTAGCCTCATCAATAAAAGTTGTTATTTTTTTAGAAATTACAGAAATTAATTCCTTAATCATAAAATTCTAATATTTTCTGTGATCATATTAGTAATATTTTGTTATCATATACTTTGAATATCGCTAATTTATACTGTGGTGAATATTCCACAAAATAGTTAACAATGCCATTACTTGACTTATTAGAAACACAACTAGTAAACTTTGAACAGGAAACATAAATTGTTAACTATATAATTACAGAGTTTACAAAATTTTCTAGTCATAATGCATTTTGAAACTACACGCATGGTACATCATTAATGAATAAATATAATCTATAGTGTCGACTTTTGATCCATAAAATATTAAACCATTCTTAATTATCTGACTCATACCAGATAGATAATAAGAACCAAATGAATATGGGATTACTCTATGGGAATCTGACTGCATAAAATTAAAGTGCAATAGCTAAGCCCAAAAAAAAGAGCATTCTTCCCAAACAGTCCCTCATGAGTAATTACCACGAGCTCTGCTAATCTCAAGCACGATGTTATTTAAGAGCTTGGAGACGAAATATTTCCACAGGGAGAATTTCAAAAACAAAACAGGCAATCAATTCACGAATGGCTTGTAAGGAAAGTCATAATAACAGTCTGTTGGTACGGCTGGGACGGCGACGTAGATTAATATGTTGTCGAGAATATGTCGTTGAATTAATGGCCTAACGATACTCTGGACACTCAGGATTCATTAAGCTTGCCCATTGTTTTGTGTTTGTAATTTAGCATATTCGAGACAGATGCCATAGGCCAATTTACCTATGATTCAGAAAATGTTTTCCTTAACACACAAATAGGTTTTTTTTATTATATTTTTAATATCATTATCGTAAATAATGAATTTAGATCCAAAAAACACAACAAAATTTTCATTGATACACGTACGTTATTAATTAATAATTTTCAAATATTTTCAAATATTAAAAGATAATTAAATATTACATCTGACCATATTTGTAACACTGTTTTTTTCTTGACTTTGTATATTACTAATTAGGGTTGATCCATAAAATAGATAGAAAACTTTAACTTTGCTTGCCAGCTACTGCAAAATAAATATATATTTTTCCTATAATAACAAACACTTGTATTAAACATAACATAATTAAAATATCATTTTTGCTTTTGTGTATAATAGAAATTTAAATATTCGAATTATTAAAAAATTATCGACTTCTATAATAGTTATTAATTTTTAATAATTGTAGAAAGCAATTCCTTAATAATAAAATTCTAATATTTCCTCTGACCATGCTTGTAATATTTGTCATTATAAACTTTGTATATCCCTAATTTATATTAAGGTGCATGATTCAAAAATTAGCTAAGAATTACTTATTAGAAACACAATAAGGAATCTTTGAAGAAGGAATTTTTACTATTTAATTTCAGTGTTTCCAAAATATTCAAGTCATAATATATTTTATTACTAAAAGTATGGTACATCATTATGATTATGTGATTACATTGTTGTGCTTGATCCATAAAATAGCTAGTAAACCCTTACTGTGCTTGCAAGTTACTGCAAAAATTTTTAAAAATAAACGATTCTTTTCCCAAAATTATAAACACGTGTATTAAACATAACAAAATTTCAATAATCATTTTACACAATTGTGGGTGATAGAAATTTAAATATCGGTGTTATTAAAAATTTAGCCTCATCAATAAAAGTTGTTATTTTTTTAGAAATTACAGAAATTAATTCCTTAATCATAAAATTCTAATATTTTCTGTGATCATATTAGTAATATTTTGTTATCATATACTTTGAATATCGCTAATTTATACTGTGGTGAATATTCCACAAAATAGTTAACAATGCCATTACTTGACTTATTAGAAACACAACTAGTAAACTTTGAACAGGAAACATAAATTGTTTACTATATAATTACTGTGTTTCCAAAATTTTCTAGTCATAATGCATTTTGAAACTAGACGCATGGTACATCATTAATGGCTAAATATAATCTGTAGTGTCGACTTTTGATCCATAAAATATTAAACCATTCTTAATTATCTGACTCATACCAGATAGATAATAAGAACCAAATGAATATGGGATTACTCTATGGGAATCTGACTTCATAAAATTAAAGTGCAATAGCTAAACCCAAAAAAAAGAGCATTCTTCCCAAACAGTCCCTCATGAGTAATTACCACGAGCTCTGCTAATCTCGAGCACGATGTTATTTAAGAGCTTGGAGACGAAATATTTCCACAGGGAGAATTTCAAAAACAAAACAGGCAATCAATTCACGAATGGCTTGTAAGGAAAGTCATAATAACAGTCTGTTGGTACGGCTGGGACGGCGACGTAGATTAATATGTTGTCGAGAATATGTCGTTGAATTAATGGCCTAACGATACTCTGGGCACTCAGGATTCATTAAGCATGCCCATTGTTTTGTGCTTCTAATTTAGCATATTCGATAGGTATGCCATAGGGCAATTTTCCTATAATACAGAAAACGTTTACTTAGGTTGTACTTTTTTATATTGTTAAGATCATTACCGTGAATAATGAATTTAGATCCAAAAAAAAATAGAAATTTTTATTGATATACGTACTTATTATTTAATAATTATGAATCACTTCAAATATTAAAAGATAAATGAATATTAGCTAGTTTTTTTTTGTGTTTCTTGGAAAATTACAAAAAAGATTTAATTTACAAAAGACCACACAAAATAAAGAAAAAAACTAACATGTTACCGTAAAAATATCATGTATTGATTTGGTAAGTATGGTAGCCATCGAAAACCATCCTAACCATTCTAATTGAAAGTTTTTCTTCGTAAATAAATTAATGTTTACATAATAATTACAGAAATAAATTCTTAATCGGAAAATTCTAATGTTTATAATATCTTATTGACATAAACTTCGTATATAACTAATTTATACTGTGGTGCATGATCCACAAAACAGATAAAAATCAGTTACTTATTAGGAACACAATTAGAAAACTTTGAAAAGAAAACAGGAATATTTTACTATTTAATTTCATTGATTCCAAAATTTTCTATAATGTATTTTGATACTAGAAGCAAGACACATCATTATGATTAAGTATATTCTATACTATCGTCTTTTGATCCATAAAATCTTAAATCATTCTTAACTGTCTAACTCATACCAGATATATAATAAGAACCAAACGGATATGTGATTACTCTGTGGGAATCTGATTTCCTAAAATTAAAGTGTAATAGCTAAGCCCAAGGAAAAGAACATTCTACCCAAACAGTCCCTCGTGAGTAATTACTACAAGCTTTGCTAATCTCGAGCACGGTGTTATTTGGAGCTTGGATACGAAATATTTCCACCGGGAGAATTTCAAAAACAGAACAGGCAATCAATTCATGAATGGTCTTTAAGGACAGTCATAACAACAGTCTGTTGGTTCTTCTGGGACCACGACGTAGACTAATAAGTTATATCGAGTATGTCGTTGAATTAATGGCCTAACGATACTCTGGGCACTCAGGATTCATTAAGCATTCCCATTGTTTTGTGTTTGTAATTTAGCATATTCGAGACGGTTGCCATAGGGCAATTTACCTATGATTCAGAAAATGTTTTCTCTAAAAGACAAATATTCTTTTTTATATTGATATTATCATTTAAGTAAATAATGAATTTAGATAAAAAAAATAACATAAAATTTCCGTTGATTCCGTAATTATTTAATAGTTTTACATATTTTAAATTATTAATGTTACTGCTTCAAATATTAACCTTCTCCTAATATCCTGCGTGAATAAATTAATATTGATATGATAATACACAAATTTTTAAATTTTTCATGAATATTTTTAAAAGATTGATGCAACTATATAATTTATTCGCAGCATTCCAAATAATATTTATGTATTTTTATCAAAACTCACATTTTGGGTAATGATTATATATATATATATATATATAAATATAAATATGCATAGAAAAATATATTATCAAATTAAATTGTGTCTATCCAATATTAATATATGATTAAAATTAAGTTAATGTAAATAAACTTAATTTAATATTCGATTAAATTAAGTAATGTGTATTTAAACATGTATCGTATTAAAAAGCATATCCAAAAATATTTGAATTGTATATATTTTTGTATTAATTTTGTTGTCAATACAAATCAATCCTCAGTAATTATTTAAAAAAAAACTGGTCTATTATTTATTAAACAACGAATAACTTTTTAAATAATTGATTTTAAAATTAATATAATTGTATTATATAAATTTAATTTATAAAATTGGGTAAATCGGATTCTTGATTCTTTTTATTTGCATTCAATCGTGAAAGAGCTCATGCAACTATTTTCCAATTTATAAGCCAGTAATTTAATTAAATAAATTTGTTAATTTTGCATATAAAGAATATTAATAAATTGTTTAAAATTAAGATATCATCAAGTTATATTTTAATTTGTTTTATTTGTTAAAAAAATATTTTATTAGTTTGTTATGTTAGTCATTTAGTTATGTTAATTTATTACTATTTTTTTTCAATAGTAAATTGTCATATAAATGTCAAATTTAAAAATATTATAATACTTAGAAAAGAAATTATTGTAATGAATATTTAATGCATAAAAAATATTTTTACTTTGTGTACAGTTTAAATTAATGATTCCGGTTGTATTTTAATGATTAGCCAACTCTAGATAAAAATATATGAATTTTACATTTAAATATTACTATGTAATTAGAATTATATTAACTACAACATTATAATCTACTTTAGCAAATAATGTTTTAATAATGCCTATTTTTAATCATTGAGCAAATAATTCTAAAATAAAATAAGAGGAATTTTTATTATTATTTGATGGCTTTCTTAAGCTGTTTTTTTTTGTTTTGTTTTCACTTCGGAATAAGAAATAAAATAGAAAGAATAAATTTAAAAAAATAATATATTAAAGCGTATTAGTTCATTATTTATTAATTACAATAAATTACTTTTTCAAAGTTAATTAAATAAGCAAAATATTTCTCATAACGTCATTTTAATTATTTGCTTAATTTTTTTTATTAAAATGTTTCCGTTTTTAATAACCTTTTAACATTTCCCTTTTTTGTTCTTAATTAATAATTAAATTTAATTATTATTATGTATGTTTAATTGTATCCAAATTTATTTGGTGGTTTTTAAAAAAAAAATATTCTAATTTTGTCCTGTTGTATCTAATCCTCAGTGTCCTACAGAGTGGGACGGATATCTCATGTGTAATCTACTCATGGATGGAGAGAAAGGGGAAGCCTTTGTTGTGATGGAGCAAGTTTGGTAAATAGACGTTTGACTTGGTTCCGTGTCGTTGAAGAAGGAGGCCAGTGCCTTCCGGTAGGATTTTAGAGGGAACTACCTCGCAATTTACGTATCGTATTGGAAGAATCCAGGAAAACTCTAACCAGGTAGTCCGACAAACCAGGCTAGAGATAGAAGATCCCAAAAACTATCTAGTCTCCTGGTTTTTTGAAACCGTGTCTACAGCAAAGCTGCCAGTGGAGTGAATTTCAGGCCTAATATTCACACGTTATCACTGAGCCACAACACGGGCATTTAAATTTTAATGTAGCAATATTAATGCATATATATACATAATACAAATGTGTTTACATCTAGTTTCGAATTAAACTAAACATTAATTAATTTGAACATACTTTGTTTCTTAAATCAGGAGAAATAAAATAAACGTAAAATATATCAAAATTGTGTATTGTGTTGTTGTTGTAATGCAGATGGCAATGCAGAGATAGTTAATCTTTATGCTATAAGCAAGGGCTTCACCGTTGTTACACACTTTGCACTAACTAGGTGGCACGTGTAGCTTGAAGATATGCTACGGAAGTTAGAAATACTACCCTTACTAAGCTCTACGCTCATATAGAGCGGGACCTACGATTTGAGGTGCATTCTTAACCACTACAAGCATATATCGGGCCTACAAACACCGCCGGGACAGGAACGCGGAAGCATGTTTTACCGAGCGCCAGAGAGCAACCAACAACCAACATTATTAATAATAATATAATAATATAATTTAATATTTAAATATAATTTTTGTTTATAGTAAAATAATCAATTCAGTTGTATTGTATTCATATCTTCAAATCTTGTATTTTCAAATTTGTTTGTGCCAATTTTTCCTTACAGTGTTTTAACGTTAATCCTTACGGTCTTAATCTATATAAGGTCTTTTTCCACGATGGTGTTGGCTTAAAAACTTTTTAGCGACGTTTGGTAAAATAGGATTAAAAAGAAATAAAAACTACACATTTTCTCACTTTATTAGATCCAAACTTAAAGATTTAAATTGTGCGTCTGTCTGCTGACAACGCCGTTACCAAATTAGTTTCTAGAAGGACACTTTTTCTTTTGCGTTGCCGAACTCGTGCCTTCATTTTCTACTGAAACATTCACATACATTCAGACAGGCGTGCATAGCAATGTACATTAATTTTACAGTTCTTTGATGCTGTTATAGACAGTTTATCTGGCGAAAACTAAACACAAAGGAAATTGTTTCAGCAAACTTTAAAAGTTTCTACATTTTAGTACTAAAATGTAAATAAAAGCTACATAAAGCAGAAATTTTCTGCGACATATTTGTTTATGGTATGTCTTTCTATGTATATGGTTGTCAACTTATTTTAAATAGTACTTTGAAAGAAAGTTTAAAAAAAGTGCAACATTAAAGTGTATCTGTGTGTATTGTACAAAAATTGTGGGTTGAATATCAATAAATTATTAATTATAAACAAAATTGTATTTTGAGAAAATTGTTAACATACTTCATATTAGCATAAAACATAATGCACTTATGCACTTAAATGCTATGTAAAAAATATAATACTGTTAAAAGAAGACAAAAAAAATGATGCTTGAAGGGTAACATTTTATTATATATTAATTACGATAAAATCCATTTTCTAAGTTACTTAAAATTATTTAAAATATGTAAATTTCACATAAAATAATTTAACAATTTGCTTAATTTTTTTTAATAAAATATATCCGTTTATAATCACATAGCATTTTCCTTTATTGCCTTTATTAACAAATTAAAATTTAATTCGCATTATATAGTTATACATGCATCCAAATTCATTAGATCGTTGTAAAAAATGATATTGTAATTTTATTGTAGCAAATAATTCATAATATTGTAATTTTATTGTAGCTTAAATAGTTGTATAAATATATATATTACAATTATTTTTACATCTAGTTTTGAATTATACTGTGCATGAATGAAATTGAACATACTTTGTTCCTTCTATAAACCAGAAGGAATAAAATAAATGTAAAATATATCAATATTGTTTATTGTAAATTGTATTAATGTACTATAATGAAGTCTTGTATTATCAAATTTGTTTGTGCCCATTTTTCTTTACAGTGTTTTAATGTTAATCTTTACGATTTTAATCTATCTAAGATCTTTTTCTACCCTGATGTTGGCTTAAAAATTTGTTAGCGACGTTTGATAAAAGCGGATTAAAAAGAAATAAAACTGCACATTTCCTCACTATATTAGATCCAAACTTAAACCTTTAACTTGGGTGTCTGTCTGCTGGCAACGCCGTTACCGAATTAGTTTCAAGAATGCCTCTTTTCCTTTTACGTTGCCAAACTCTTGCTTTTGATTTTTCAGCGAAACATGCACTTTAGGTTAATACATTCAGACAGGCGTAAATAGCAATGCACATTAATTTTACAGTTATTTTGATGCTGTTCTAGACAGTTTATCTGGCGAAAACTGAACACAAAGGAAATTGCCTCAGCAAGACTTTAACGGTCTTGTAAACTTTAGTGCTAAAATGTTAATAAAAGTTTCAAAAAGCAGAAAGTTTCTGTGACATATTTGTTTATGGTATCTCTTCGGATGTAGATGGTTGCCCACTTATTTTAAATAGTAATTTGGAAGAAAGTATTAAATTAATACAACAGGAAAGTGTTTTTATTTTATTATTTAAAAAGGCTGTATTTTTCTAAATGTTAATCATCAATAAATTATTAATAATAATAATAAAAAAAAAGAAATTGGTAATATATCTCCTCTCCACATAACGCTTAATGTACATAAAAGTGTGTTTCGCGTTTTATCTAACACTTAAATAATATTTAAAAAAATATAATACCATAAAAAGAAAGAATTTAAAAGTAATGTTTTATGTGCTGATAGTTTATTATTTATTAATTACAATACATAACATTTTCTAAATTAATTAAAATTATTCAAATTTTGTATATTTCTCACAAAAGAATTTGAACAAGTTTGTTTATTTTTTAATAAAATATATCCGTTTTTAATAACATAACATTTTTCCTTTGTTTTTCTTCATTAATAATTACATTTAATTATGATTATACGTGTATACTTATATCTACATTTATGAGAAGGTTTAAAAAATGTTATTTTAATTTCAACGTAGCCATTTTAATATATATATAGAAAACGCAGAAAAAACAAAGTATGTTGGAATTTATTCATGTTTAGTTTCATGAAAAAATGGATGCAAAAAAAGTTGTATTATGTATAAATAATATATATATATATATAGAGAGAGAGAGAGAGAGAATTTTACACATACTACATATTCATACAATGTTTTTTCTGTAAATAAATAGATAAATAAATGTAAAATATATCAAAACTGTTTGTTGTAAAATTATCAATTTAGTGTAATGAAATCATGTGTTTTCAAATATCTTTTTTTTCATTCCTCTTTATAATGTTTAAACGTTAATCTTTACGATTTTAATCTATCTAAGGTCTTTTTCTACCCTGATGTTGGCTTAAAAACTTGTTAGCGACGTTTGATAAAAGCGGATTAAAAAGGAATAAAACTGCACATTTCCTCACTTTATTAGATCCAAACTTAAACCTTTAAATTGTGCGTCTGTCTGCTGACAACGCCGTTACCAAATTAGTTTCTAGAATGCCTCTTTTTATTTCTCGTTACCAAACTCTTGCTTTTAATTTTCCTGCGAAACATTCACTTTGGCTTAATACATTCAGACAGGCGTACATAGCAATGTACATTAATTTTACAGTTCTTTTGAAGCTGCCCTAGACAGTTTATCTGGCGAAATCTAAACACAAAGGAAATTGTCTCGGCAAGTGTTAAAGGTTTCGAAATTTTAGTACTAAAATGATAATAAAAATTACAAAAAGCAGAAATTTTCTGTGACATAGTTGTTTATGATATGTCTTTGGATGTAGATGGTTGTCCACTTATTATAAATAGTACTTTAAAAGAAAGTTTAGAATAAGTGCAACATAAAAGTGTATTTGTGTGTATTGTAGACAAATAGTATGTTGAGTATCAATAAATTATTAATTATAAGCAAAATAGACTAGGCAAATTGTTAACATACTTCATCTCCGCATAAAACTTAATGCACGTAATATTGTGTTACATATTTTATCTGTCATGTAAATGCTATGTAAAAAAATATAATACTATAAGAAGAAGAAATTAAAAAGTAATGTTTTAAGGGGTTATAGTATATTATGTATTAATTACAATAAATTACATTTTCTAGGTGTTAATTAAAATTATTTAAAGTATGTAAATTTGTCATAAAATAATTTTGACCAATTGTTTAATGATTTTTAATAAAAATTATTTCCGTCTTCAATAATATTTTAACAATTTATTTTGTTGTTCTTTAATAACAATTAAATTTAATTGTTATTTTTTATATGAATAATTGTATCCAAATTTATTTCATGTTTTTAAAAAAGTTACTGTAATTTTAATGTAACAATATTAATATATATATATATAATGTAATTGTTTTTATATCTAGTTTCGAATTAAACTAATCATGAATGAATTTGAATATTCATTGTTTCTTCTGTAAATCAGAATAATTAAAATAAATATATAGAAATATATCAAAAATTTTTATTGTAAAATGTGTCAATGTAGTGTAATGAAATCGTGTATTTTCAAATTTGTTTGTGCCAATTTTACTTTACAGTGTTTTAACGTTAATCTTTACGGTGTTAATCTATCTAAAATCTTTTTCTACCCTGATGTTGGCTTAAAAATTTTTTAGCGACGTTTGATAAAATCGGATTAAAAAGAAATAAAACTACACATTTCCTCACTTTATTAGATCCGAACTTAAACCTTTAAATTGTGTTTCTGTCTGCTGACAACGCCGTTACCGAATTGGTTTCTGGAATGACTCTTCTTTCTTATACGTTACCAAACTCGTGCCTTTCGATTTTGCAGCGCAACATTCACTTTGGCTTAATGCATTCAGACAGGAGTAAATAGCAATGTGCATTAATTTTACAGTTCTTTTGATGTTGCTCTAGACAACTTATCTTTCGAAATCTAAACACAAAGGAAACTGTCTCGGCAAGTTTTAAAGGTTTCGAAATTTTAGTACTAAAATGTTAATAAAAGTTAGAAAAAGCAGAAATTTTCTGCGACATATATGTTTATGGTATGCCTTTGGATGTAGTCGGTTGTCCAGTTATTTTATATAGTACTTTAAAAGAAAGCTTAAAATCAGTACAGCAGAAAAGTGTATTTGTGTGTATTGTAGAAAAGTGTATGTTGAATATCAATAAATTATTAATTATAAAAAAATAGAATTTTGATGAATTTATTACCATACCTCATCACCGCTAATGCACATAATATAGGGCTACACATTTTGTTTAACACTTAAATGCTCTGTAAAATAATGATACTATAAAAAGAAGAAATTAAAAAATAATGTTTTATGGGGTAATAGTTTATTATATATTAATTACAAAAAATTACATTTTCTATGTTAATTAAAATTATTTAAAGTATGCAAATACCTCATAAAATAATTTTAACAATTTGCTTAATTTTTTTAAAATGAAGTATATCCTTTTTTACTAGCATAGATTTTTTCTTTGTTGTTCTTTTTTAAATATTAAATTAAATTATTATTATATATGTATACATGTATCCAAATTTCTGAGTTATTTTTAGAAAAAAAGTTATTGTAATTTTTAATGTAGAAATTTTTAATATATTTATATATGATATATATAACACAATTGTTTTTACGTCTAGTTTCGAAGTAAACTGATCGCAAATGATATAGAATATAAACTTTGTTTCTTCCGTAATTCCGAAGAAATTAAATAAATATATAGAAATATATCAAAATTTTTATTGTAAAATTATCAATGTAGTGTAATGAAGTCTTGTTAATCTCCAAATAACGTTTTTGTCCATTTATCTTAACAGTGTTTTAATGTTAATCTTTACGGCGTTAATCTATCTAAAGTCTTTTTCTACCCTGATGTCGGCTTAAAAACTTGTTAGCGACGTTTGATAAAATGGATTAAAAAGAAATAAAACTGCACATTTCCTCACTTTATTAGATCCAAACGTAAACCTGTAAATTGTGTGTCTGTCTGCTGACAACGCCGTTACCAAATTAGTTTCTGGAATGTTCTTTTTCTTTTACGTTACCAAACTCTTGCCTTTGATTTTCCAGCGACACTTTCACTTTGTATTAATACATTCAGACAGGCGTAAATAGCAATATACATTAATTTTACAGTTCTTTTGATGCTGCTCTAGACAGTTTATCTGGAGAAATCTAAACACAAAGGAAATTGTCTCGGCAAGCTTTAAAGATTTCTAAAAAAAAAAAAAGTTAATAAAAGTTACAAAAAGCAGAAATTTTCTGCGACATATTTGTTTATGCCATGTCTTTGGATGTAGGTGGTTGTAGACTTTAGAAGAAAGTTAAAAATCAGTGCAACATAAATGTGTATCTCTGTGCCTCGTAGAAAAGTGTATGTTGAACATTAATAAATTATTAATTATAAAAAAATAGAATTTTGACTAAATTGTTAACATACCTCATCTCCGCATACTGCCTAATGCACATAATATTGTGCTACGACTTTTGTTTAACACTTAAATGATATGTAAAAATATGATACTATAAAAAGAAGAAATTAAAAAATTATGTTTGAAGGGGTAATAGTATATTATTTATTAATTACAATAAATTACATTTTCTAGTTTCATTAAAATTATTTTGAGAATGTAAATTTCTCATAAAATAATTTTAATCATTTTTTAAAGCTTTTTTTAGTAAAATATATCCATTTTTAATATCATAGCATTTTTCTTTGTTGCCCTTTATTAATAATTGAATTTAATTATTATTATATATGTATACTTGCATCCAAATTTTTAGATAATTTAAAAATAATGTTATTGTAATTTTAATGTAGCAATTTTAATATATATAAAATTATATATATATATTATATATATAAAATTAATAATGTTTAGCAATTTTAATAATATATAATGCAATTGTTTTTACGTCTAGTTTCAAATTAAATTGATCATGAATGAATTTCAGTATACATTGTTTTCTTCTTTAAATCAGAAAAATTGAAAAAAATATTAAATATATGAAATTTGTTTATTGTGAAATTTTCAATGTAGAGTGACAAAGTCTTGTATTATCAAATTTGTTTGTATCCATTTATCTTTAACGATAATCTTTACGGTGTTAATCTATCTAAGGTCTTTTCTACCCTGATGTTGGCTTGAAGACTTGTTAGTGACGTTCTATAAAAGCGGATTAAAAAGAAATAAAACTCCAATTTTACCACTTTAGTAGATCCAAACTTAAAGCTTTAAATTGTGCGTTTGTCTGCTGACAACGCCGTTACCAAATTAGTTTCTAGAATGCCACTTTTTCTTCCACGTTGCCAAGCTCTTGCTTTTGATTTTTTAGCGAAACATTCACTTTAGGTTAATACATTCGGACAGGCGTAAATAACAATGCACATTAATTTTACAATTCTTTTGATGCTGCTCTAGACGGTTTATCTGGCGAAAACTAAACACAAAGGAAATTGTCTCGACAAGTTTTAAAGGTTTCGAAATTTTAGTACTAAAATCTTAATAAAAGTTAAAATAAGCAGAAATTTTCTGTGACATATTTGTTTATGGTATGTCTTTGGATGGTTGTCCACTTATTTTAAATAGTACTTTAAAAGAAAGTATAAAATAAGCACAACAGAAAAGTGCATTTGTGTGCATTGTATGTTGAATATCAATAAATTATTAATTATAAAAAAAAAAGAATTTTGACGAAATTGTTAACGTTTTCCATCTACACATAACGATCAATGCACTTAATATTGTGTTATGCATATATATTTAACACTTAAATACAATTTAAAAAATATAATACTATAAAAATAAGGAATTAAAATATAGTGTTTCAAGGGGTAATAGTTTATTATTTATAAATTACTATAAATTACATTTTCTAGGTTAATTAAAAATATATAAAGTATGTAAATTTCGCATAAAATAATTGTAACAATTTTTTAAATTTTTTTTAATAAAATATATCCGTTTTTAATAACGTAACATTTTCCTATGTTATTCTTTATTAAAAATTAAAATTTAATTATCATTATATATTTATACTTGTATCCAAATTTATTAGATCGTTGTAAAAAATGATATTGTAATTTTATTCTAGGAATATTAATAAACATATATATATATATATATATATTACAATTATTTTTACATCTAGTTTCGAATTATACTGTGCATGAATGAAATTGAACATACTTTGCTACTTCTATAAATCTGAAGGAATAACATAAAAGTAAAATATATCGGAATTGTTTATTGTAAATTGTATCAATGTACTATAATGAAGTCTTGTATTTTCAAATTTGTTTGTGCCCATTTTTCTTTACAGTGTTTTAACGTTAATCTTTACTGTGTTAATCTATATAAGGTCTTTTCTACCCTGATGTTGGCTTAAAAACTTGTTAGCATCGTCTGATAAAAGCGGATTAAAAAGAAATAAAACTGCACATTTCCTCACTTTATTAGATCCAAACTTAAACCTTTACATTGTGCATCTGTCTGCTGACAACGCCGTTACCAAATTAGTTTCTAGAAAGCGTCCTTTTTTTTCACGTTGCCAAACTCGTGCTTTTGATTTTCCAGCGAAACATTCACTTTAGTTTAATACATTCAGACTGGCGTAAATAGCAATGTACATTAGTTTTACAGTTCTTTTGATGCTGCTCTAGACAGTTTATCTGGCGAAAAATAAACACAAAGGAAATTGTCTCGGCAAGTTTTAGAGGTTTCTAAATTTTACTACTAAAATGTAAATTAAAGTTGCAAAAAACAGAAATTTTCTGCGACATATTTGTTTATGGTGTCTTCGGATGTAGTCGGTTGTCCCTTTATATTAAATATTACTTTAAAAGAAAGTGTAAAGTAAGTTTAACGGAAAAGTTTAGTTGTGTGTATTCTAAAAAAGTGTACGTTGAACATTAAAAAATTATTAATTATAAAAAAATTTTAATTTTGACGAAATTGTTAACATACCGTATCGCCGCATAATACTTAAAGCACGTAATATTGTGTTACCTATTTTATTTAACACTTAAATGATATGCAAAAAAAACATATATGTATATATAATATTATAAAATAATTTTCGAAGTGGTAATAGTTTATTATATATTAATTACAATAAATTACATTTTCTAGGTTAATTAAAAGTATTTAATGTATGAAAATATCGTATAAATAATTTTAACAATTTTTTTAATTATTTTGATAAAATATTTCCATTTTCAATAATATTTTAACAATTTCTATAGTTGCTCTTCAAAAATAATTAAATTGAATTATTATTATTGTATACGTATAATTGTATCCAAATTTATTTGATGTAAATTTTTAATGAAATAATTTTTCATGTTTAATTATTTTAATAAAATATTTCCGTTTTAAATAATATTTTAATAATTTCTGTTTTTGTTTTTTAATAATAATTAAATGTAATTATTATTTTTTATATGTATAATTGTAACCGAATTTATCTGATGGTTTTAAAAAAGTCACTGTAATTTTACCGTAATAATATTAATATATATATAATGCCATTGCTTTTACATCTAGTTTCGAATTAAACTCATCATGAATAATTTCGAGCGTACTATTACGTTTTTTCTGTAAATCAGAAGGAATAAAATAAATGTAAAATATATCAAAATTGTTTATTGTAAATTGCATCATTGTACTATAATCAAGTCATGCATTTTCAAATTTGTTTGTTTTTCGTTTATCTTTATAGTGTTTTAACGTTAATCTTTGCGGTGTTAATCTGTGTACTGTCTCTTTCTAAACTGATGTTGGCTTAAAAACGTGTTAGCGACATTTGATAAAAGCGGATTAAAAAGAAATAAAACTGCACATTGCCTCACTTTATTAGATCCAAACTTAAACCTTTAAATTGTGCATCTGCCTGCTGACAACGTCGTTACCAAATTAGTTTCTGGAATGGCTCTTTTTCCTTTTACGTTACCAAACTCTTTTCTGGCAAAACATTCACTTTAGGTTAATGCATTCAGACAGGCGTAAATAGCAATGTACATTAGTTTTACAGTTCTTTTGATGCTGTTCTAGACAGTTTATCTGGCGGAGACTAAACACAAAGGAAATTGTCTCGGCAAGTTTTAAAGATTTCTAAATTTTAGTACTAAAATGTTGATAAAAGTTACAAAAAGCAGAAATTTTCTGCGACATATGTCTGCTTATTTTAAATAATACTTTAAAATAGGTACAACAGAAAAGTGTATTTATTTTATTATTTAAAAAAAATGCATTTGTCTAAAAGTTGAATATTAATAAATTATTAATTATAAACAAAACATAATTTTGAGGAAATTGTTAACATACAGCATCTGCGCATAATGCTTAATGCACATAATAGTTTGTTACGCATTTTTTAAACACTTGAATGCTATGCAAAAATCATAGTGCTATAAAAAGAAGAACTTAAATAATAATATTTTATGGGCAATAGTTTATTATTTATTAATTGCAATAAATTACATTTTCCAGGTTAATTAAAATTATTTAAATAGGTAATTTTTTAATAACACTGTTTTAACTATTTGTTTAATTATTTTTTTCATAAAATATATACGCTTTTAATAACTTAACATTTTCCAGTGTTGTTGTTTATTAATGATTAACTTTAATTATTATTATATATGTATACTTGTATCCAAATTTAATAGATAGTTTTAAAAAAAATATTATTGTAATTTTAATGCATCAATTTAAAAAATATATGGATACATAATGCAATTCTTTTTGCATCTAGTTTTCAATTAAGCTGAATATGAATTAATTCGAATATTCTTTGTTACTTCTGTAAATCAGGACAAATAAAATAAATGTAAAATATATCAAAATTGTTTATTGTAAAATTAGCAATGTACTGTAATGAAGTCTTGTATTATCAAATTTGCTCTTTATTTTTATTGTGATTTAATGATAATCTTTACGGTGTTAATCTATATAAGGTCTTTTACTACCTTGATGTTGGCTTAAAAACTTGTTAGCGACGTCTGATAAATGCGGATTAAAAAGAAATAAAACTGCACATTTCCTCACTTTATTAGATCCAAACTTAAACCTTTAAATTGTGCGTTTGTCTGCTGACAACGCTGTTACCAAATTCGTTTATAGACTGTGTCCTTTTTCTTTAACGTTACCAAACTCTTGCATTTGATTTTCGAGCGAAACATTCACTTCTAGTTAATACATTCAGACAGGCGTAAATAGCAATGTACATCAATCTTACAGTTCTTTTGAAGCTGTTCTAGACAGTTTATCTGGCGAAAACTAAACACAAAGAAAATTGTCTCGGCAAGTTTTAAAGGTTTCTAAATTTTAGTACTAAAATGTTAATAAAAGTTACATAAAGCAGAAATTTTTCTGCGACATATTTGTTTATGGTATATCTTCGGATGTAGATTATTGTCCACTTATTTTATATAGCACTTTAAAGGAAACTTTAAAATCAGTACAATAAAAGTGTATTTATGTGTACAGTAGAAAAATTTTATGTTGAATATCAATAAATTAGTAATTAGAAGTAAAATAAAATTTTGAGGAGATTTTAAACATACCTCATCTCCGCATAACGCCCAATATACTCAATAAGTTTGTTACGCGTTTATTTAAAAATTAAATGTTATGTAAAAATATAATATAGTTGTGTTCGCCTTTTTTTTGTGCAGCTGTATCTGGATGTGGTTGGGTTGAGACAAATGTTTAATAACACACCTATTTATACACAAGCACGTAAACACGACATAAACACCCCGATCAACGACGAACAATATTTTGCTCTCAGCATTAACCTATTTACAAATATATAATTAAAGATTCTTGGAAGGACTCCAGCTGTAAATAAAGATATTAAGGTTTGTATTGTATGCACGAGATATACTTCGTATACTGAGGGAAATATACTCAGGGTATATAACTCCTCTCAAGAGGAAAGTTTAAATTTAAGTAAATTAAATTTAAGAAAATTAAAGTAAATGTTTCTCAACAGAAGCGTGTGATTGCGTTGTATTAAAGTTTCCTGAGTGGCAGCGCCAGTTGCGCCGTACTTCCTCTCGGGTGAGAGTCTCGCGAGTCTCTTCTGAATTCGACAAGGGGCGTTCTTGTAGTGCATAGGGGGGGAGTACGGTTACAATACTATAAATATTGTTAAAAGCTAATACAGTTATAAACATACAATGCATTTTTTTACCTTTGGTAGAGGAACGGTTCACGTATGTATATGACGAATTATTCATCGACGGGCGTTGAGAGAAAGGATTTGCTTTTTGGAAAGACATTCTGAGATAACTGCCACCCATTTTCGTGTTGTACAAAATAAAATCCGAAATCCTTCCACCAAGCAGCCTAGCAATCGTCAGCGTTACACACAATGTCCTAGGTGTGTAAAGTGTTACTCAACGTGTGTAATTACAAACTACTCATGCTATTTTAATCTAAAATCCTTCCGTATAATTTTGTTATTTTCAATATCGTTTCTTCAAGACTGTAATAGTAATTGAAGTTATTTAAAATTAATATGCAGGTATATAGTAGTTGCAGCGTTACTTATAATGCACTTGAGAACGAGATGTTCCATTGCGTCTTCATTCTGCGACCTCAATTTAAAATCGAAAGTGGAATATTTTGGAGAAAATTGTAATTTTAAAAGGCAGGAACCTTTTCTGAAGTGTACTCATCTCTAAAAAGCAGATATAGTGTTACTCACTGTGCGCTTGAATGCGGTTCTGGTGTATCTGCTATCACAATTTAAAATGAAAATACCATTTGATAGTGCATGAAGTCTGTCGTCTTTTTTCATGGAGCCTAACGGGAGGAAAATTCTACTTACTGATTTATCCAGGTAATCTTAGGATAGACAATGATGTTTTCGGTTAGAGCGTCATTCCTTGAGATTTACATTGCTCTTTCTTTGCACATTTCCCATCTTGTTATACAAAACAAATTCTAGTTTTTTTTTTTTTTTCTGAGAAAATAAAATATATTTATCTTACATATCTTCAAACGTCTTTAAAGGAAAAAAAAACAAATTTCCAATTATTAGAGTGGGCTGACTAATCCAATATAGATGAGATGTCGCCAAATCTAAAAATTATTTCATCTCCATATTACATTATAATCTCTTTTGTCCTGGTAAGATAGAGGTCTATAATTATTCCTGTGTATATAATTTTGTATGTATTATACCATTTATTAAATATATTTAAAATGCATACTAATAGAACATTCCAATTTGACTTATCTTCACGGGTTAATGAATATTGGTTTCAGTTGATAAATAAATTGTCAAGTATCTATGTATCACCAGGTTGGCTGCACGTTTTCTTACTATTTTCCTAACTAACAATCAAACAAACAATCGCTAAACAATAACTAATAATCAAAGTTGTTACTCAACTTTTATTATTTTCCTAGTATTTATTGTAACATCAAATACATCAGATCTTCTAATGTATTCTGTTGTCAAATATCTATGCCTCTCGCTGTTGGCTGCACATCTTCCTACTAACACTCAAACAAACAGCAACTGTAAACTAATAATAAAAGTTGTTATTTAACTTGTAGTAGCTACCAAGTATTTATTCTAACATCAAATAAATCAAATCTTTTTAATGTATTCTGTTGTTTAATACGTGATATAATTACTGGCTCATCGCTTTCCTCTAATGTGTACTGCCATTATCCCCGATGACATGGACTTCGATGCTCCATCAAAAGATTGAAATCTGTGCTCTCCTGTCAAGCGACAGACGATTGCTGCAGTCTGATCGCCTCCAACTGAGAGCACTTCCTCCTCACTCAACCTGTAAATGTCACCCACCTGTAGGTGCTGCTTCGATAAACTCAGAATATATCGAGTTGGTTCATAAACATTCAATATTGGATGAGGTAACAGAGCATTTCAAACCGACATTATATTGTAATAGTTGTGCTTGGATTTTATTAGAAAGCATTGATTTTATGATTTAAGCATAAATTTAAATATCCCCCATGTTTTAAATAAATTTTATTATTAAATAAGATTAATGTGAAGAATTATTTTTCAGCAATAAATTTTATTTACAAACATTAATTTTGAGTGTATTAATGACAATAATAAAGTGCATTGGCAAACTTAAAACATTAATTGAAGAAAGAATTTTTTTATAGAAATCTTCCGTTTAACTCTATCAAATACTGTGTTTGCTGCACGTTTTCCTACCAATTTCCTAACTAACAATCAAACAAGCAATCCCTAAGCAATAACTAATAAGCGGCAGATGATTGCTGCAGTCTGATCGTGTCCAACTGAGTGGACTCAATCGTCATTCAACCTGTAAATGTCACCCACCTGTAGGAGCCAATTCGATAAACTTGGAATGCATCGAGTTGGTTCATAAACATTCAACAATGGCTGAGGTAACAGAGAATATCAAACCGGTATAATGCTGTAAAAATTTTGCTTTTACTTTGTTAGAAAGCATAGAATTTATGGATTAAAAATGAAATTGGAATATCTCAAATATTTTAAATAAGTATCGTTTACAAGTAAGATTAAAATGAATTATTTTTTAACAATAAATTCAATATAAAACATTAATTTTATGTGTATGAATGACAATAATAAGGTGCATTTGAAAGGTAAAAAATATCCATTGAGGATAGAATTTTTTAATAGGAATCTTCCATGTTACGCTATCAAATACTGTGTGAAAGAAGAAATACCATAGATAAATATCATAACTGTGAATTTAATATACAGAAATTTAACTTAATTTGCTCTTTAATGTTTAACTTTAAGATAACTTTTCGAGTTACGGTTTCAGTTTGTATAAAGTTTCAAACAGAGTAAAGTCTAATTCACTTTCAAAGACTGTAAATATCAGCCACCTGTAGGAGCCGATTCGATAAACATAGAATGCATCGAGTTTGTTCATAAACGTTCAATAATATCTAATGTAACAAATAATATCAAACCGGTATAATGTTGTAATAGGTTTGCTTGAATTTTGTTTGAAAGTGTTTTTTTTAAAAACTAATATTCTGAATAAGTTTCGTTTTTAAATAAGATTCGAGAGAATTATTATTTTTTAAAAATAAATTATGTTTACAAACATTATTTTGAGTACAGGGTGTTTACAATTAAAGTCCTACTTTTAATATGCTGTAAAAAAACAATAACTCGTTACAATGAGTTCAAATTTGAACTGAAGATACTTGAAAAAGGGAGAATGGTACGGAATCAAAAAAGGGTTCCAAAGTATATTAATAGATGACGCTGTAAGCGGCATAAAGAAAGTATATTCGGTTGACAGTGTTATTTTGAATCAAAATTACAACATATTTGGCAGAAGTTGCACATTAAACCAACTGTAGTGTTTATAGTGAACATTTCGGGTTTTGAGGAAAAAATTATTTCCAAGTCATTCAACAGTTGTGGCACTGTTAGTGGAAAGTCCATCGACTACGGCAAGGTCATACCAAATTGGATGGGAAAAGTCGGTGTAACATTTTTTGAAACTTTTTTTTTGATGTCATACATTTTTACAGCATTTTGACAGTAAGACTTTAATTGAAATCACCCTAAATATAAATGACAAGGATAAAGTTCATTGGTAAACTAGAAACGCTCATTGAAGATAGAATTTTAGCCAGAAATCTCATCTTCACTCTAACAAATACTGTTAAAAGACGAATGTTTTCCATATCTATGGAATGTGTTTTTCATAGATAAATATAATTGTAAAATATCATAACTGTAAATAAAATAGATGGTAATTTATCTTAATTAGCTCTTTAAAGTTCTTTAACATTAAAGAGCAAATAAGAGAGTAACTTCCGAGTTCTGGTTTCAGTTTTTATAAAGTTTTAAACAGAGCAAAATTTAGGTTACTAGAAAAACATTTCTATTGAAGCTATTGATAAAAAGCTAATACTACACAAATAAATAGCAAGATATTTAAGAATGAAATTCTCATAAAATCTCAAAATTAATAATTGACAAATTTACTTCATGAAAGAAGAGTATCAATTGACAATTTCAGCTGAAAGATTTTATTTTCTAATTAAAAATCGCTGAATGCTGGAAAGATTTTTCTTATTTAGCTTCAGTCATATGAATGGTTCTTTTACTCGCTTCGAAAAGTTTCTAATATTGCAAAATGAATTACTTTTATACAGGACAGCGACTTTTTCTATCCTACCTCCATAGTTTTCACATTAAAGAACAAAAAGCATGTAAAGTCGGAACGTTATAGATTCTCCAACATTGCTAACTAACAATACATTATCATCTAAAGATATCGTCAGAACTATTCTAAAATGCCAGGGATCGACAAGAAACAAACTAGATAAAAATGAAAACAATCAATATACATGACTATTTATTAAACAATATCGATGTTATCTAACTTTCTATTAAAATATTTAAAATCATTACTGTGCCCAAAAAGTAAGAACATTTTTTTTTTTTCAAAAACTATTTATTTATTCTTCCAAATTTATTTCATCGGCTTCAAAGTAATTCCCGGACACAATGTGCACTCATGTCAACTTTTTTTCCAGTCTCCAATGCATGCTAAAAAGTCATCGGCAGGGATGGCCTTCAAACCACGCAGTGGTCTTTTGAGTTTAGGGAACAGCCAGATGTCGCACGGTGTGAATACGGTTGTTATGGAATGGGTGAAATTTTGGTGAAAGAGTCACGAAGAATCGGTGCAGCGTGAACTTGCGCATTCAGTTTTTTAGGTACCAATCGAGATTTGACGCGTTTGAGGTCAAAAACATCTTTTAAAACAAAATTTTGAAATTCCAACATCCCCAGCAAGGTTTCTAATTGTAAATAGATGGTTTGCAAGAACCAAATCTGTAATTTTTTGGACGTCAGCCTCGTCGGTTGAGGTTGATGGTCGACCAGAGGGCTCTTCGTCTTCAACGCATTCTCTGCCTTCTTTGAACTGTTTTTACCCCTTCTAAACATTTCTTTCCATTATAGGAACGCTCACCGATAGCCTTCTGCAACATTCTATATGTTTCCGCAAACAAAGTTTCATTCAAGTTTTTTGCTCAATTATTTCAGAAATTTTTCAAATCGCGGAATTAATTTTAGCATCTCACAAAACCAAGCGTAACTCACACACTAATGCCTATTTTGACGAAAAAGTTTACACAAATGTCAAGGACAGTGCTAACAACCTAAAAAGGAAAAAAGAAATTGAGATACCATATGCTCAGGAAATTTAAATTTGAAATTGGTCTTCCTTTTTGGAAATATTAGTATGTGAAGAAATGGGAAAGCCGGAACGCTATAGATTCTCCATTAATGCTAACAAACAATACATTATCACCTAAAGATATCATCAGAACATTAATAAAATGCCTGGGCTCAAGAAGAAACAAAGTAACTGAAAATAAAACCATCAATATGCAGGACTATTCAATAGAAGCAAAATATTTAATATATATAACCGTAATTACAAGTATAATATAATTAATCAAAGCCATCTTATGTATCTAAAACTGCATATTTAATGTTAACATCTCCCATCATTATTATGTGTCATTTCCATTCCTGTATTTTGGTTTTTTTAGTTAATAAAGATAGACAAATATTTTCGTAGGTGTGCATAGAAACATTGAAATTTTTCTGATGCCAATCTTGTCGTGGTTTGGTTTGTCGTTCTGCGATCCTCTTATACACACTTTAGGCTAAATAGACTGGGACCTACAGTTTAAATTGGATTCCGAACCACCAACAAAGATCCATGTCACAGCCAGCAATCTTGTAGTGAGAAAAAAACGGATTATAAAAAATAGACCAATTGACATATAACATCATCAAGAACTACATCAGATTTTTTTTTCTAGATCAGCTGTAAGATTGCCCGCTAAAGGAAATTTCTTTTCATTTTTTAATAGCTTGTAAATGACATATTTGACAAGGAAATCATTTTCCATAATAAATTAAACAACATAAAATTTAATTTTTATTGAAATTACTTTATTAATCAAAACCAATATTCATTGATTTATACAAATATATAATAGGTGACAGCATCAGAAGTACCTTTCATGTAGATAAAGTTCGTTTAAATCATTCTTGATGATATAGGTCCCAACATTTACTCTAGAGGATTTTAAAATATTGCTACAGCTTAATCATTTCCGACCGAATGCCCTTCCGAATCACTCAACCTGTGAGTGTCAGCCACCTGTACAGTTTGATAAACCTGGGGTGCATCAGAATTTTTCAATTCCTACTATTAGTTCACACTCTCCTTATATATATCTTGTTCAAATTTCCAATCGTTCATAAAATACTTTTTATTCATGCACTCAAGTGCAAATACATTTTTTGAAATTTGTAGTGGATGACACTGGATGTTAATGCAGTTTTTTCAAATATTAATTCCGTAATTAAATTTAATTTATTAATTTTAGTTTTTTTTTTTTAGATTTAAGTTGCATGTATCTAATAATAGATGGCCCCAGATGTAAGAGGAAAATTTCAACTTTGTAAAGGATTTTTCTGCAATATAGTGAAAAAAAAGTAGGAATTGACTTTAATTTTTATTATATGTTATTTGTTTCTCCTACATCCAATGACAGCGGAGTGGAGAAAAAGAGGATAGCAGTTCTATTATGAAGCATTACACATTATTTAGAACCGTGTTTTAACTAATGAGCTAAAAATATTAGAAAACAACGAACCAATAGTTTAATTGTCAAATACCAAAAAAGATTAATCAATTATTAATATTTTTATTTTCTTGCGTTATATTTAACATGCAGATTCAATTTTTCTATGCAACATATACAGATGCAATATCCATCTGATAGCATTTTTAAAATAAAATGTTACCCGTGTTTTTTTTTTTTTTTTTTACATAATTAGTTGTGATTCAATAAATTTCACATATTTTGTAAGATATGCAAAGCATTTGGGAGTGATTTATATCTTTTTTGTTTGTTAGCGGTAGTTGTTAACCAAATTAGCGACCAATTAATTTATGACAAATTTGTGTGGTAGCGTATAGGACGACTGTGGTTTCTATTTCATTGTCACCGTTATTTGGAGTTATTGCTTTCAGGAACTAAGAAACTCGATGGTGACAGTAACAATGTATGAAAAACATCTTGCATATAATTAGCATGCCTTGTATGAGTCTTTAAGGATTTCTACCATACAAGACCCTAAAGCGAGAAAAGTATCCTTAAGGCAATATGCTCCTCTTATCACCTGTAAATGGGCTGTTCGTTGTATACATAAATGGAAAGGTAGGCCCAGCCTAAGTAGTAGCCCAGTATCTAATGCCCAGCAAAAATGATAAATATTTTTTTAAAAATAAGTGAATCGTCAATGTATATGAACGATTCATTTATTTTTCTTAGCGATTCACTTTATTATTGTTAGAAAATGTACATTATTTTATTAATCGTTAAAAATTAATACTAATTAAAATCTTTAATATATGTTGATCAAATTCATGGTGTGTATGGTGTGGTATGTAAAACATCATTTATATATAGTTAGCCTGTCCTATCGTAGTCTTTCAGATTTTTTACCGTATAAGATGCTAAAGCGAGGAAGGAATCCTTATAAGTCCTCCCTGAAGGCAATATATTCCCCTTATCACCAGTAAATAGCTGTTTGTTGCATACATAAATGGGAAGGCCCGTAAATGTCCAACAGAAATAATAAATATTATTTAAAAAATAAGTGAATTGTTATATGATTATGACAATTCATTCATTTTTCTTAACATTTCACTTTATTATTATTAGAAAAAATGGATAAAAAATATGGATAACAATAAAAAACAATTATACCATCCTTTCATGTACTATACAGACAGTAAGGGAATTCAATCTGATTACCAACAATTCAATTAAAAGATTGCACGTCTCGGGAAAGTATTATAAAACTTTGAAAGAATGCAAATCAGAATTTAATTATACTGAGATTAAATAGATCTGCTAAAGCAGTTAGCAGGACGTAAAAGACCGAAGGAAGGGAGCGTAAGCTAAGAATTATAATGAATTATTGCATTATTCTGAGAGGTCCAGGCCTATTCATTTAAATAATTTTGCCAGCTCTCACATACGCCGTATTTAATTAATATAAAATATTTTATGGTAGAGAAGACGCCGCTTAAGCCTAAATTGAAATGTAACTAGCATTAAATAAACTAGTAAATAAACTAGCATTAAAATATCAATTGTATAATTAAAATTCTTTTAAATTTTATTGTACAATTAATTTTTTTTCCTTTTTAGGAATAAATCTAATGTAATAATTAATAGATAATAAATATTAATATTTCTATAATAGTTAATTTAATATGACAAAAATTTATATGTAAAATATAATATGTACATATATATATATATATATATATATATATATAAAATTCTGTATTAGACTTAATGTTAATTTTCTAAAAAAGCATGTAAACAAATTTTGTGATGACTTCAAAATTTGCCTTACTAAAAGGAATCAGATTGAAACTAATAAGTGCTTGATATTAATATAAAATTAATATGAGGATATTAATACGAAACTAACTTGAGTTTGACCTTAATATGAAACTAATATGAGAATACTAATATAAAACTAATATGTGCTTGATACTAATAAGAAACTAATTTGAGCTCGATATTAATATAAAACTAATATGAGGAAACTAATATAAAACTAATATGTGCTTGATATTAATATGAAGCTAATATGTGCTTAATATTAATATGAAACTAATATGAGGGTACTAATACGAAACTAACTTGAGTTTGACATTAATATGAAACTAATATGAGAATACTAATATGAAACTAATATATGCTTGATACTAATAAGAAACTAATTTGAGCTCGATATTAATATAAAACTAATATGAGGATACTAATATGAAACTAATATGTGCTTGATATTAATATGAAGCTAATATGTGCTTGATATTAATATGAAACTAATGTAAAACTAAATTGAGTTTGATATTAATATGAAAATATTATGAGTTTGAAACAAATAGAAAACTAATACAAGCTCCACCAGGTTGCAATATACCCGTTACTAGTAAAAGTAGAATATACTCCTAACTGAGTATATTATAATAAGCTATTAGATACCAGTAGAATATGCCGCTAACTGATATTCTATTAAGCTATTAACCCCTTACCAGTAGAATATGCCCCTAACTCAGTATATTCTATTAAGCTATTAACCCCTTACCAGTTGAATATGCCCTTAACTGAGTATATTCTATTAAGCTATTAACCCCTTACCAGTAGAATATGACCCTAACTGAGTACATTCTATTAAGCTATTAAACCCTTACCAGTAGAATATGCCCCTAACTGGTAAAACTCCCCTTTTTGCTGCTTGAAGAAGTCAGGAACTGTACTACGTCCGACAAGAACCATCAACCTTTCAAGGACTTTTTTAAGGGAACTAAGGAATAACAATTAATGAAACAAATAATCCTGATTTTTCTAAAAAAAAATAAAAATAATTTTTTTTTTTTTGCACTTGCTTAAAATTTTTCTATAAAAAATTACTTTTGACTTCAACATTTTTCCATGGATCTAAAGTTTATTGAAACTCAAATAAATTACTGTTATTATAATGAAGTACATAATTAAATACAAATAAAATGAATTTCTAAAGATATCATTCAATAAATAATAATAAGAAAAATATATGTTTATTTTAAACTAATCAGTTTGGTTTTTCATGAAAATAATTGCTCTGTTTATTTTCAAACAACTTCATTGAAACATAATGTATAACCCTAATATCCGGCAGTTTATGATTAATCACTTATCAATAAATTATATCAAATGAACGAGTCTGAATAAATCTAATACCAACGCTTTAATTCATGATAATACTTCATCCTTGACAGTGTGACATCCCAAAACATCCTTAACATATAATTGCTTTATCGGTCTTCCAGAATTTAACTCCCTAAATCTCTTCTCGAAGAACTTTAAGCATGGTTTCACATGCAACAAATAACAATGTGTGAATGTATCCAAGTGGAGTTAATGACCACAATTTCGTAACCTCATCACGCTCAACTCACTTTTAAAACGAGAAAAATGCTTAATAAATCTTAATTGCTTTGCTGACCGGCTAAGTGCGCTTTTAGAGCTTTTGTCATAAAGTGGACTTGTTTTATTTTATTGCTTTTAGAAACAAGTGCTGCTGTTGTAACAAGTGGATTTTAAATATGTATGTAGAGATTTTACTAAAGTGGACTTTCAATAAAGGCTCTATTTCTAAGGGTATTTAGAATTTATTTAGTAAAATCTTTTTTTGTTAAATTGTGATAATTTAGATGCTTATTTTCTATAGTGATTTAGTAGAATTTAAAAATATTCATTGTAAATTAATTCCTTTAAGGAACCATATTTCGAAAAGGTACTATAAAAATATTAGAGTTTTTAAACATAAATATTAATATTATATAAATAAATTCATTAAATATTCATTAAATAATATATGCAAATTCATAATTATTTCCAAAATAGATGTAAAAGCAAATGCATTACATATATATAATACACATATTATACATTAATATTGCTGCATTAAAGATGCAATGCCCTCCTCGTGACTCAGGGGTAATGTGAGCATTAGGGCTGAGGTTCATTCCACTGGCGACTTTGAAGCAGATACAGTTTTAAAAAACCAGGAGGCACGATGGCGTTTGTGATGTTGAGCATCTTGCTTCGTGAGTCAGACTACCTGGTGGGAGTTTTCTTGGTTTTCTCCCCTATGATACGCAAATTTCGAGGTAATTCTCCTTAAAAGACCTTCCGGAAGGCACATCCCTCGTTCTTCATCGACACGGTTCCAAGTCAATCTTCTACCTACCGGTGTTTCACATGTCCTAAGATTGTTCCTTTCTCCACTATATTACAGAAAGTCCTTTATAAATAATTTTCATTCATTTTTTGTAAGTTTATCTGGCGCCATCTATTGGCAGATATATGCAGCTTAGATCTAAAAAAAATAATAAATTAAATAATTAAATTTAATTACTGAATTAATATTTGAAAAAACTGTATTAACATCCAGTGTCCTCCACTGCAAGTTCAAAAAAAAATGTATTTGAACTTGAGTGGATGAATAAAAAGTGTTTTATTAACGATTGAAAATTTGAACAATATATATAGGGAGAGTGTGTGCTAATAGAAAGAATTGAAACAACAATAAAATATTACAATACATTTTTCTTAAAACTACCAAATAAATTTTAATACAGTTATACATACATAACAATAATTAATTCTAATTATCATTAAAGAACAACAAAGTAAAATGTTTAAATTTTTTTAAAAATAGAAATATTTTATTTAAGAAATTAAGAAAATCATTAAAATAGTTTTATGGGAAATAATTTACGTTGCGTTAAATAACTTTAACTACCTTTGAAAAAGTAATTTACTGTAATTAATAAATCATTAAACTAATACTCCTTAAAACATTATTTTTTAATTTATTTTTTTTATTTTATTTGTTTTTCCGAAATAAAAAAAAAATGCTACTTAACAAAGCCATCAAATAATAATAAATATTCCTCTTATTTTATTTTAGAATTATTTATTCAATGATTAGAAATATGCATTATAAAAACATTATTTTCTGAAACAGATTATAAGGTTTTAGTTAAGTTTAATTACCTAGAAACTTTTAGATAAACAATTCATATTTTTTTAATTAGAATTGATTAAAAGCCAGTTAATATCGTTAATAATTATAATAAATCAATCATTAATGAAATTATTTAAATTGTAATCTTAATCTTAATCGTTTTAATTATCATGAAAACTCAACCGGAATAATTAATTTAAATTGCACAAATAGTAAAAATATTTTTTAATCAATTAAAAATTCATTACAATAGTTTATTTTCTATGTATTATATTATTTTTAAATATTTTTTTTAAACTTATTTTATGTTAGAGCAATTATATAACAATTTACGGCTGAATAAAATTTTAATAACAAATTAACATTAAGTAACTAACATAATAATTTTTAACAATTAAAGTAAATTAAAATATAATTTTGTGATATATTAATTTTAAACGATTTTTAAATGTTCTTCGTTAAAAAAATTAATAAATTTCTTTAATTCTCATTAAACATTTGCCATTTATAACTTGGAAAATAATTAAGGTTTCATGAAATTCTTCAAGATTGAATGCAAATAAAAAGAATCGAACATTCAATTTACCCAAATTTATTAATACATTATAAATTAAATTTATATATTAAAATTAAAGTTATTTTAAAACATTTATTTAAAAGGTTATATGTTGTTTAATAAATGATAGACCAAAAATCATTTTTAATAATCATTACTGACATTTGATTTATATTGACAACAAATACTTACAAAATTATATGCAGCTGAAAATTTTTGAATATGTTACATACTATGATACATGTTTAAATACACATTAGACCTTAATTTTAATGAAATATTAATATTCGACAGACACAATTTAAAATAATAATTTATATTTCTGTATATATTTATTAAATGATAAACCTGTAGTCTCTTTTTAATAATGATTATTCAGTTTCATTTATATTGACATCAAATTCAAACACATTTTTATACAGCAGAAACATTTTAGCTTATATTGCTTACTATGATACATGTTTACATAAACATTACACCTTAATTTCAATCAAATATCAATATTCGATAGACACAATTTAACTTGATAACATATTTTTCTGTACATATTTATGTATACATTATCATTATCCAAAAAGTGAATTTTTATCCAAAATACATAATTATTGTTGGCATGCTCCCGAATAAATATTTAGTTGTTTAAATCTTACAAATATTTATAGAAATTTAAAAATTTGTGTATCATTATGAACACATTTATTTACTTACAAAGAAAATTTTTCAATTATGATGGTTACTAAATCAAAATTTGTTATTTTTAACGTAACACGTAATATTTGTGTGTGCTTTTTATAAATTAAATCTTTTTTTTGAGGTTCTCTAAGAAAACAAAAATAATTATCATGATCATATTATAACTAATATTTAATCATATTATATTAGTTTTAATGATCATCTTTTAATGTATCATGTAAACACTAATTAATTTACAAAAATAAATTTTCAATTACGATGGTTAAAATATTTCGATATTTTTAATGCAACATGTTATTTTTAAAGTAGCATGTTACATTTGAATGTTCTCTTATAAATTAAATCTTTTTGTGGTTTTCCAAGAAGATTAACAGAAATAGCTAATATTTAATTATTTTTTAAGATTTGAAGTGATTTAATATTAATAAAATATAATGTAAGTGTATCAATGGAAATTTTATGATTTTTTTTTGTATTTAATTTCATTATTCACGCTGATGATCTTAAGAATATAAAAATCCTATTTGTGCTTTAAAGAAACCATTTTCTGAATCATAGGTAAATTGCCCTATGACATTCGTCTCGAATATCCTAAACTACAAACACAAAACAATGGGCATGCCTAATGAATTCTGAGTGCCCAGAGTATCGTTAGGCCATTAATTCAACGACATAATCCAGACAACTTATTAATCTACGTCGCACTCCCAGCTGTACCAACAGACTGTTGTTATGACTTTCCTTGAAGGCCATTCATGAATTGATTGGTTTCTATTTTGAAATTCTCCTGGTGGAAATATTTCGTCTCCAAGCTCCAAATAACAACGTGCTCGAGATTATCAGAACTTGTGGTAATTACTCGTGAGGGACTGTTTGGGAAGAATGTTCTTTTACTTGGTCTTACACACTTATTACACTTTAATTTTAGTAAATAAGATTCCCAAAGAGTAATCACATATTCATTTCGTTCTTATTATCTATCTGGTGGGAGTCAGATAATTAAGAATGGTTTAATTTTTTATGGATCAAAAGACGACAGTGCAGATTATTTAGTTATATAATTGCCATAAGGATGCGACATGCTTGTATTATTAAAATACATTATGACTAAAAAATGTTGGATAAAACTGAGATTAAATAGTAAAAATTTCCTTATTATTGTTCAAAGATTCCTAATTGTGTTTCTATCAATTAAGTGTTAGTTAATTTGGGAATCATGCACCATAGTATAAATTAGTGATATAAAAATTTATAATAACAAATTATTACACATATGTTTATAGAAAATATTAGAATTTCATGATTAAGGAATTCATTTCGGTAATTTAAAAAAAAAATAATATCTTTTATAGATGTGGCTATATGGCATTTTTAATAATGCTAATATTTGACGTCGATTATTTAAATTTTGTTATGTGTAATACATGTGTTTGTAATTATAAAAAATTAATCATTTATTTTTAAAATTTTCTGCCAGTAACTTGCTAGCGAATTAAGAGTTTGTTAACTATTTTATGGATCAAGCACTAATATCTATAGCTAGCTATTTTATGGATCAAGTATATTAGTAATATACAAAGTTTAAGAAAAAAAAAGGGTTACAAATATGGTCAGATATAATATTTAATTATCTTCTAATATTTGAAATGATTTAAAATTATAAAATAATAATGTCCGTGTCTCAATCGAAATTTGCATGGTTTTTTTTTTTTTTTATCTAAATTCATTATTTACGATAATGATGCTAACAATGTGAAAAAAAATATTTCTGATTTAAATAAAACATTTTCTGAATCATAGGTAAATTGCCTTGCGACATCCATTTCGAATATGCTAAATCACAAACCCAACAACAATGGGCATGCTTAATGAATCTTGAGTGGCCACAGTATCATTCAGCCATTAATTCAACGACATGCTCGAGACAACTTACTAACCTACGTCGCAGTCCCAGCAGTACCAACAGACTGTTGTTATGACTTTCCTTGAAGGCCATTCATGAATTGATTGTCTGTTCTGTTTTTAAAATTCTCCTGGTGGAAATATTTCGTCTCCAAGCTCCAAATAACATCGTGCACGAGATTAGCAGAACTTGTGGTAATTACTCATGAGGGACTGTTTGGGAAGAATGTTATTTTCCTTGGACTTAGCTATTACACTTTAATTTTAGGAAATCAGATTCCCAAAGAGTTCCCCATGTTCATTTGCTTCTTATTATTTATCTGCTAGGAGACAGATAATTAAGAAGGGCTTAATATTTTATGGATCAAAAGACGACTGTATAGATTATATTTTGTTATAATGATTTGCCATACTTGTAGTATCAAAATATATTATGACTAGAAAATATTGGAAACTCTGAAATTAAATAGTAAAAAATTCCTGTTTGTTGTTCAAACATTCCTGATTGCATAGCAAGCAAGTCAATTAAGTAATTGTTAAATATTTTGTGAATGCACTACGTACTCTATTGCATTCATAAAATAGTTAACTAGTATAAATTAGTGATATATGCAAAATAGTATAAATTAGTGATATATGCAAAATGGTATAAATTAGTGATATACAAAGTTTATAAAAACTAAATATTATAAATGTGGTCATACAATTATATTAGAATTTTACAATTACGGAATTAATTTATTCAAGTATTTAAAAAAAAAAAAAAAACTTTTTTAGATGTTGCTAAATTTTGATTAATACGCATATTTTAATTTTTATCATGCGCAAATATAAAACGATTATCTAAATTTTGTTATGTTTAATACATGTGTTTGTAATTATAGGAAAATAATCATTTATCTTTATAATTTTTTTTTTTTTTTTTTTTTTTTTTTTTTTTTGCAGTAACTTGCAAACAAATTAAGAGTTTGCTAGCAATTTTAAGGATCAAATATAAATAGCAAAAGCTAAATTACAAACACAAAACAATTAGCATGCTTAATGAATCCTGAGTGTCCAGAGTATCGTTAGGGCATTAATTCAGTGACGTACTCGAGACAACTCATTAATCTACGTCGCAGTCCCAGTCGTACCAACAGACTGCTGTTATGACTTTCCTTAAAGGCCATTCATGAATTGATCGCCTGTTTGGTTTTTGAAATTCTTCCGATGGAAATATTTCGTCTCCAAGCTCCAAATAACACCGTGCTCGAGATTAGCAGAGCTTGTGGTAATTACTCATGAGGAACTGTTTGGGAAGAATGTTCTTTTACTTGGGCATATCTATTATACATGAATTTTAGGAAATCAGATTCCCAAAAAGTATTCACGTATTTATTTGCTTCTTATTATCTATCTGGTAGGAGTCAGATATATAAGAATGTTTTAATATTTTATCGATCAAAAGACGGCAACATATATTATTTAGTTACATGTAGTCATAAGGATGTGCCATGCTTGTATTATCAAAGTACATTATGACCAGAAAATTTTCCAAACACTGACATTAAAGAGTAAAAAAATCCTGTTTATTGTTCAAAGTCTTCTATTTGTGTTCCTAATATGTCATGTAAATGATTGTGAACTATTTTGTGGAACACTGATCATAGTATGAATTAGTGATATCCAAAGTTTATGATAACAAGTTACTTCAAACATGCTCAAAGAAAATATTAGATAAATTATGATAAAAATTATTAAATAATGATGTGCCTGTGTCAATGGACACTTTTATGCGTTTTTGAATATAAATTTATTATTTACGTTAGTGATCTTAACAATAGAAATAAATCGATTTGTACCTTATAGAAGACGTGGTCTGGATCATAGATAAATTGACCTACGACATCCGTCTCGTATATGCTAAATTACAAACACAAAACAATGTATATGTTTAATGAATCCTGAGTGCCAAGAGTATCGTTTGGAAAATAATTCAGCGACATACACGAGACAACTTATTAATTTACGTCGCAGTCCCAACCAAACCAACAGACTGTTGTTATGACTTACCTTGAAGGTCATTCGTGAATTGATGGCCTGTTTCATTTTTAAAATTCTCCCAATGGAAATATTTTGTCTCCAAGCTCCAAATAATGTCGTGCTCGAGATTAGCAGAGCTTGTGGTAATTACTCACGAGGGACTGTTTGGGAAGAATGTTCTTTTCCTCGGGCTTAGCTATAACACTTTAATTTTAGGAAATCATATTTACAAAGAGTAATGAAATATTTGTTTATCTCCTATTATCTATCTGGTAGGATTCAGATAATTAAGGATTGCTTAATATTTTATGGATCAAAATACGACAGTATGGAATATATTTAGTCATAATGATGTGCCATGCTTGTAGTATTAAAATGCATTATAAGTAGAAAATTTTGGAAACACCGAAATTAAGTAGTAACAAAATCCTTATTACTATTCAAAGATTCATAATTGTGTTTCTAACAAGTAATTGTGAGCTTCTTTTTAAATCATGCAACACAGTATAAATTAGTGATATATAAATTTATAATAATTAAATGTTACAAACATCGTTAGAGAAAATGCTATAATTTCATTATTTAGAAATTAATTTTTATACATATTAAAAAAATACTCCTATAGAGGTAGCAAATTTTAAATAATTCTAATATATAAATTTCTATTATCCGAAATTTAAAAAAGTTTATTTAAAATGTGTTATGTTTAATACATGTGCCTGTAGTTATAGAAAAATAATCATTTATTTTTAATATTTTTTGCAGTAACTTGCAAGCGAAATAAGAGTTTGCAATCTATTATATAGATTAAGCACAACAATATAAATTAATAATATACAAAGTTTAAGAAACAAAAGTTATGCATATATGGTCAGATATAATTTTTTTTTTTTTAATATTTGAAATAACTGAAATTATTAAATAATGATGTACGTGTATGAATGGAATTTTTTTAAATTTATATTCGTTATTTGAGATAATGATCTGAAAAATATAAAAAAACCTTATTTACTCTTTAAGGAAAACAGTGCACTAAATTACAAACACAAAACAATGGGCATGCCTAATGAATCCTGAGTGCCCAGAGTATCGTTAGGCCAATTATTCAGCGACATACTCGATACAACTTATTAATCTACGTCGCAGTCCCAGCCGTACCAACAGACTGTTGTTATGACTTTCCTTAAAGGCCATTCATGAGTTGATTGTCTGTTTTGTTTTTAAAATTCTCCCGATGGAAATATTTCGTCTCCAAGCTCCAAATAACACCGTGCTCGAGATTAGCAGAGCTTGTGGTAATTACTCATGAGGGACAGTTTGGGAAGAATGTTCTTTTACTTGGGCATATCTATTATACATGAATTTTAGGAAATCAGATTCCCAAAAAGTATTCACGTATTTATTTGCTTCTTATTATCTATCTGGTAGGAGTCAGATATATAAGAATGTTTTAATATTTTATCGATCAAAAGACGGCAACATATATTATTTAGTTACATGTAGTCATAAGGATGTGCCATGCTTGTATTATCAAAGTACATTATGATCAGAAAATTTTCTAAACACTGACATTAAAGAGTAAAAAAATCCTGTTTATTGTTCAAAGTCTTCTATTTGTGTTCCTAATATGTCATGTAAATGATTGTGAACTATTTTGTGGAACACTGATCATAGTATGAATTAGTGATATCCAAAGTTTATGATAACAAGTTACTTCAAACATGCTCAAAGAAAATATTAGATAAATTATGATAAAAATTATTAAATAATGATGTGCCTGTGTCAATGGACACTTTTATGCGTTTTTGAATATAAATTTATTATTTACGTTAGTGATCTTAACAATAGAAATAAATCGATTTGTACCTTATAGAAGACGTGGTCTGGATCATAGATAAATTGACCTACGACATCCGTCTCGTATATGCTAAATTACAAACACAAAACAATGTATATGTTTAATGAATCCTGAGTGCCAAGAGTATCGTTTGGAAAATAATTCAGCGACATACACGAGACAACTTATTAATTTACGTCGCAGTCCCAACCAAACCAACAGACTGTTGTTATGACTTACCTTGAAGGTCATTCGTGAATTGATGGCCTGTTTCATTTTTAAAATTCTCCCAATGGAAATATTTTGTCTCCAAGCTCCAAATAATGTCGTGCTCGAGATTAGCAGAGCTTGTGGTAATTACTCACGAGGGACTGTTTGGGAAGAATGTTCTTTTCCTCGGGCTTAGCTATAACACTTTAATTTTAGGAAATCATATTTACAAAGAGTAATGAAATATTTGTTTATCTCCTATTATCTATCTGGTAGGATTCAGATAATTAAGGATTGCTTAATATTTTATGGATCAAAATACGACAGTATGGAATATATTTAGTCATAATGATGTGCCATGCTTGTAGTATTAAAATGCATTATAAGTAGAAAATTTTGGAAACACCGAAATTAAGTAGTAACAAAATCCTTATTACTATTCAAAGATTCATAATTGTGTTTCTAACAAGTAATTGTGAGCTTCTTTTTAAATCATGCAACACAGTATAAATTAGTGATATATAAATTTATAATAATTAAATGTTACAAACATCGTTAGAGAAAATGCTATAATTTCATTATTTAGAAATTAATTTTTATACATATTAAAAAAATACTCCTATAGAGGTAGCAAATTTTAAATAATTCTAATATATAAATTTCTATTATCCGAAATTTAAAAAAGTTTATTTAAAATGTGTTATGTTTAATACATGTGCCTGTAGTTATAGAAAAATAATCATTTATTTTAATATTTTTTGCAGTAACTTGCAAGCGAAATAAGAGTTTGCAATCTATTATATAGATTAAGCACAACAATATAAATTAATAATATACAAAGTTTAAGAAACAAAAGTTATGCATATATGGTCAGATATAATTTTTTTTTTTTTAATATTTGAAATAACTGAAATTATTAAATAATGATGTACGTGTATGAATGGAATTTTTTTAAATTTATATTCGTTATTTGAGATAATGATCTGAAAAATATAAAAAAACCTTATTTACTCTTTAAGGAAAACAGTGCACTAAATTACAAACACAAAACAATGGGCATGCCTAATGAATCCTGAGTGCCCAGAGTATCGTTAGGCCAATTATTCAGCGACATACTCGATACAACTTATTAATCTACGTCGCAGTCCCAGCCGTACCAACAGACTGTTGTTATGACTTTCCTTAAAGGCCATTCATGAGTTGATTGTCTGTTTTGTTTTTAAAATTCTCCCGATGGAAATATTTCGTCTCCAAGCTCCAAATAACACCGTGCTCGAGATTAGCAGAGCTTGTGGTAATTACTCATGAGGACAGTTTAGAGGAAGAATACTTGCTATTTTCCTTGAACTTCAAGAATACAGCCACACTTTAATTTTAAGAAAGCAATACGTAATGG